>JAYEPQ010000018.1:10434275-10789275 GCA_036321105.1 Dracaena cambodiana
CAAAGTCTCAAAGTATATTTAGTTATATAATTTAAAAAAAAAAAAACGTGTGAAAGCATGAAAACCTCCCAACGTACTTGCTCTTTCTTGACCCAATAGGTCTGAATAATATTTAATGTGAACTTGTAGTTCGATATAGAAATATTTAATCTAGTACTAATATTTTTCTAACATAATGAGAAGAAGTTTAGAAATATATAATAATTTGTTTTTATGTCTTAAATCAAAATAATATAATAGTAAAATATAAAAGTTCTAACACGGTTAAAGTTTAAAATTGCAAGGTAAGCCTAGATGGCATATTGTGTAAGCTATCAAATTGCATCATCCAAGTTAGTTAATTAATTTTTTGCATTATTGCTATCTAGATAAAGGAAATATTATGCATATCTCTCTTTTTGCATATTATAAAAACTTAATTTTTTATTTTAAGCATGTCCCAATAACATTTATGAATGACTCTATGCATACAAACATTATTTTATTAGTTTTTTTTTGGAAATTTATATGCTATACTTAAAATTGAGAAATGTAGTATAATATGTCATTGATATATGCATGTGTTATGAATCATGATCTTTAATCTTACTATTATTAATTACTAATTCATATATTCTTATATGAAAATTTTCAAATATGATTTTCAAAATAGACTTTTAAGTTGCATTGTAAATGAATAACGGTCACAGAACCTTATAAAATATTTGACCATGGATATTAATCTTTATTGATAAAAGAACGATCTAGATGAGTAGTCTTACATTTATCGAGAGGGTGTGGATAAGGTTATATACGAAGGTTACTAACACCAAAAATCTAATATTTTGATTAGCCCACTGGTCGAATGATAAAAATTTAATATGGTAGAAATAAGATGGACTTATAATATTTGTAAAGCACTGACTGTTGGAGTTTTTCTCTTACAATACTTGCATTAATGTGCATTGTTTGTCCCATCCGGTGTTCAAATGGCATGATCGATTAGACTGAGCTTTGACTCTTAATAGGTTCAATGTATAAAGATCAGAGATACTCTCGGAGGTCTTACCTATGTGAGAGATACCGTGAAGGCTGCGGTTGGCGGAACAAGAGTTGATCGCTAAAAACTCTCATGAGTTGGTATGTGAGCATGAGCATAACACTCTAACCTACAACACAATGTTATAAATATCTTATGTGTGTTTTTGTTAATATTTGGTAAGAGGTATGGTTCAAAGTGCAGTCCACTACTTTAAACCTCTTAGTTTGTGATAAAATTTTGTTAAGTGTAGGTTCAAAATTGAGTACTAGCTGCATTGACTGCACAAGTTACATGCCTAAATATTTTCCATTTTTCTAGTGTACTTGTAAAATTTCATCCTCCTAAGGGTGGAACTGTTAGAAACATTATTAATCAAAAAAATAAAATTTCAGATTAATATTATTATTATTTTATTATCACTATTTAATGTTTTTATAAAAGTAATTATAACTTTTTATTTTTATTGTAGTTATTATAATCATTACTTGGTGTCATTATGCTAGCATTAACTGTGGTAATTATGAATGATTTAAAATGTCATAAATATTAGATCATATAAAAAGAACAAACAAACTATTTTATGGATAGAAGAAACCTCCCTTCTTTCATTTTCTATCAAAAAGAAAAATTCTTTCATCCTATACTCATCTCAAAAAATCGACATTTCGGAGCTAATAAATAGTGGTCAACTCACTCGAGCCCCGTACATTAGAGGATATTGGTGTTCGCCATAAAAATTGCAATGCTCTTTATATCGAAGTCCTTTCAATAAAAGATTACAATTTAACGGTTTCCCGTTTACAGAAGATGAGGAAGATAGCTTTTCCTCTTTGTTTAAGGCTGGATTCCTAGGTAGCTATGAAGAACGATCCTGCTCTCCGTTGACACTCCGTACAATCTCTCTAAGTTGGTTAAAAGAAAAATAAAGGCTCTCGACTCTTGATCACAAGGGGTAATTCTTAGGAGAAGATATCCGTCTGTGTCCATTTGTCTCTTTTTCGCTCCCCCGCCTTTTATAGGGATTTTAGAGTAACGTCCCTCCATATTTGCTCGACCCGTTAGCTCCCACTACTCGAGAAGTGCGGCTCCCACGATCGAAGTAACGCTGTTGCATTCGTTTGGCAGTTAGCCCCATGATCTGAGGTGGCAATTCTTCTATTCGGGTCGGGTGACTTTATATTAAAACCCATACCCGGAAGCTAAGAGTAGTATCGCGAATCTCAATTTTAAATTTACGAACCTGTTCTGTCGTCACTGGGTCGCGAAACTCAATCTTCAGGTCTGCGGATCTGCTGAGTTGCGGACTTCTAACTTTGAATCCGCGGATCTGCTTTACTTTCCAGAATTTTTCGTCGACAAAACCCCTCCAAAGTTTCCAAAACTCTCATGATTCCTTGAGGAGTTTTGGAATACTTTGGATATAATATTCTGTATTAGAATCTCCATTGCATTTGCAGAAATCTGTGACCATGTATTAGCGCCACTGCTGCTTCTGAAGGAAAATGTGACTCTGTGTTAATGCCTCATTTTGCAATTCTTGGAACATACAACTCTGTGTTAGGGTCACAGATTTGTATTGCGAAGAAGAAGACGACTCTGTGTTAGGGTCACAGATTTGTATTGCGAAGAAGAAGACGACTCTGTGTTAGGGTCACGAAGTTTTGCTTTGGAAGGGACACGTCTCCGTATTAGGGGCGCGAGCTTTCATTTTAGAGTAGAAAATGACTCTGTGTTAGGGTCGCAAACTTTCACTTCGGAAGGGACACGTCTCTGTATTAGGGGCGCGAGCCTTCATTTTGGAGTAGAAAATGACTCTGTGTTAGGGTCGCAATCTGGAATTTCTAAAGGATCGCGACTCTGTATTAAGGACGCGAGCTTTCACTTTTTGGTGAAGAAAGCGAGTCTGTGTTAGGGTCGCAAACTGAAATTTTTGAAGGATCGCGAATCTGTATTAGGGATGCGAGCTTTCACTTTTTGGTGAAGAAAGGCCGGAAGGCGGTTGCTTTTTACGGCGTAAGAATTGAGACGTTCTCTGAGCCGCATTAAATGAAAAGGTACCCACGAGATTCGGGCCAGATATTACGTCTGTCCAGAGATCTCGGCCGTCAAATCATCTGCTATATAACCTCCACTTTATGAGAGAGGCTACTCTTATCTCAAGAAATTTGAAATCCGAGTTCTTCGTTAGAGCTCCTCAGACTTCTCGTCTTTAATCTCCTATAGCTTTTGATTCTCTGTACGAATGATTTTCTCAATCTGCAAAAGATACCGAAGAAAGTTTCTTCCTCTGATGCTGCTGCCAGTGGTCGTCAAGATTCTCAAGCAACCTCTAGTTCAATAGTGGTTCAGCAGGAACCCTTGATTGGAGGTAAATAAAAAAAACTTTCGAAAGGCAGTCCCTTTCTCATCGTTTTTTTCCTTATCTTGAATCCGAACGTCTTTTGCAGTCGATTATACCTTGAATCCTTGGCCTAAGGATCATTGTTTCTGATACTCGGATGGCTATGATGGGAAGAAAGAGTGCAGATTTGGTCATGTCTTTCCACATTGCACTGCACCAGATAGCCAAGAGAGAGAAGGCAAACCTCCATCCTTCTCGCTCAATGTTACGAGAACTGATCACTAATGCACCTTTTGAAAGTGATGATCGGTCTCCGCTGCGCAAACCCGCCTTTCTGTTTGGGGACCATGTTCCTGTACCAGATAGCGGTTTGGAAGATGGGGATTACAAGTGGTTTCGTCAAGTTGAAAGTCGCTACTTGTTTCTCCCCAATATGGAGAGGTCTTATCCGTTCTTATTCTTTCAATCTCTTTCCGTGCCTAGACGAATGGACTGGCACATAAATAGGCCTCAAGACGGCATCTTATTGGGGGGTTTCAATGCTCAAGGTGTTTTTCATCATAGTACTGGAAAACACTCTTGCGGATTGCTTCTGGGACTGCCTAAACATGACCTCCCCAGAGGCGAGGTTTCCATAATCGCACAGACTTTCCTGCACCGATTCACCAATGCACAAGGAGAGTTTCTTGTTCAGAATTTTCGTCCCCCTGGTTGGGTTCACTGCTCTTCAAAAGGAGAGTGGGCACTCTTAACTGATTTCTTCTTGAAAACCTTCAGAGATCAGCTTCATTATGCGGGGCTATATCGTGCTATCAGGGCTGTTCAGCACAGTATTCCTGCTAGTAGATTTTATTTTTTTGCTTTACTGGAATTGTACAATCCTGATACTTGTACAGTCTTTAGCCCTCGTGGAGAGTTGGGTTTTGCCCTCCATGAAATGTATGAAATTTCGGGCTTACCCATAGAAGACATCCCGTATGAAGAGTATGTCCCTACTGGGGAAGAACTCCACCTGCTGAAAATCCGGGACACTCTGATTTATAATACTTATTGGGAGTTGCTCTGCCATTATCATATTTGTACCCATACATCCGGCACCCGCAGTTTGAAGCCAAAGAAGTGGCTGCAGTATCTTCTGTCCAATTTTTCTAGGAGTAATCCGAACTTTACTCGCCTTTCTCTAGTTTCTGAAAAGGAAGTTGAGAGAAGAATCGCCAAATTCGGGACAGATACTTATGTCGCTGAATCTGACGAGAATGTCTTCAAGGCTGGAACGTCGTTTGAAAGTTTTCACTATCAGGCCCTCCAGCCTTTGTCTGATCCTGCTTTCTTGGCGGGCTATTTGATGGTATGGCTGAAGAAGTGTGTTATTCTTTCGCAGGAAAACATACTCATTAGGGTCGTATACCCAGCCGTCCTACTAGAATTTGGTAGGCGGCTCAGTTTACTGCCCGCGATGGTTTGCAGCATCCAAAACAGACTGAGGAGATTATCCGACAAATTTTGCAATGTGAAGAAGGAGCAAAGGAAGAAGGGAGATCCGGTCATTAAGACTCATAATCCGAGTGTAGAACTCCTTTACACTTATTTGATGGCTTGGCTGGTTCTACATTGCCCCACTTTGATGAGTCCTGCAGACTCGCAGATTGACTTAAATACTCCCAAAGTGCAGCACTATGAGAGGTCACAATGGAAAGGGGGCTACATGGCCGTGATCCGCAAGACCCTTCGTCATTTCTCGACTTTTGAATTGTTCAGGTGTTTTCCGTACTTCGCAAATGCCGGGTATGGGGAGGAATTTACGGATACTGTCGGTGCCGATAAATTTACTATTCTGTCCTCGGGGTGCTTCTAGTGGTTGATAAACATCCGCCCAGGACATCTGATTTTTCGTTTGGGGAACAATTGCTACATAGAGCCTTACTACCCGAGTCGTTTCGTACGACAGTTCGGGTATGATCAGTTTTATGTTGGTAATCCCAACAGAAAAATAAGTTTTGTTGGGAATGCTCTCGAGGGAGCTCGAGCTTGGTTTCACTTCGTCGCAGGTAGAACCCAGGCCAGATTTGATCTTCCGCTCAAGACCCCAAATTCGAGTATGAGCTTCAGTTTCTGTAAGTGGTTCGCGGATGCTAATTCCGCTCCCCAGAATTTCAACATAAATCATACTAGCATGCGGGAGATCAGAGCTTGGTATGCTCAGAAGAAAAAGACTGGCAGCACCAAAGTAGCAGGGATGGAAGATTTCGGGGGAGACAGTGCATCCAATGAATCAGAACAAAGAGAAGAGGACAATGATGCACCAGTCCAAGCTGCTTCTCTTGATACTTCTTCCGATCCGACATCAAAGAAAACTTCTCCTCAATCACAGTCTCCTCCCAAGAAATCTTCACATAGGCGGAAGAGACTAAGGTGCCTCAGTGACTTGCCTACCATTCCACAGGGGATTGATTCGCAGAGCACCCCATCTGGGACTGGCACTGCAACATCCCTTCTGGTTTCTGAGTCCCTCGTTGAGGAACTCGAGGAGGATGAAGATGACTCATCTTTAACCCTCCGTTCCCTTAAGAGGCGTTGGAGTCAAGGATCTGTCATCTGCTGTGATCCTGCTCCCGTTACTCAAGAGGGTTCGACCCCCCGTATTTGTCAGGCCACTGTTGAAGTCAATGTTTCTCTGGCCATACAAGAGGGCCCTTCAGCTTCTGCTGTTGCAGACGACGAAGTACAAATCATTGGGGAGACTCGTGCATCAGATTCCCCAAAAGCAGGACCTCCTTCAGGAATTTAGGATGACTATAATGTCGACAGTGATGATTTTCGATCCTCAACCCCTCCATCAGACCATGGTAAGTACGTCTATTTGAGCAAGGATGTTCGGACCGAAGTATACGGGCCTGAAGTGTTTGGTCCTGAGGTGTACGGACTTAGGGAATCCAGTATCCAACCTTTAGGTCTGCATCTTCTTCCTTTAGCAATTAGGTTATTATCAAATGATATTGTATCATTTAACTATTAACTTTTTCCTTTTGATAGCTCCAGTTTCGACTCCTGATTTGGAACGCATGGGCGCGACTGTAACTTTGTCAGATGACACCATCGTGTGAGCTGATACTGATGAGGCAACCAAAGTTGCTACTTCCTTCGTTGATACTATGGAAACAGTGATCCCCGAAACTACTGTATCCATGGTTTTGGCTACAGCTGTTCCGACTGATGTTATGGTTTAGGAGGCTGCAATTGATAGCTCTGCTGAAGTCTCCAGAAGTTCCGTTCCTCCTGGTACTAGCTTGGTTGCCCCTATACAGCAAGGCACGGATCAAACCGCCTCTGCCTCAGCCAGTATCAATCCTTCTCATGCAGAGATTGACATGCTTGAGATTGATTTATTGAAGGACACAATGGAGACTTTCCTTCAATTCTCGGACCGCTGTGTTTATAAAATACTGAAGGGGGCTTCATTTGCTTCATTTGCCAAAGTTCTTCATATTTACTTAACTGGTATTATCAGTATTAGTGGAGAGCATAAAGCTGCTCCTTTTAGACTTATGATAACTCAGCTTCAAAATCATGCTGAATTCCTGTCAAAAATCAGAAGTGCTGATAAATCTGAGACAGTGGAAATCATTTTCCAGAAGCTGAAAGAGGAACAGCTTGAGTTCCAGAAAGAGACTCAGGAGAAGGCAAATGCTTGCAAAGCATCTTTAGAAAATGGTCAATCAGACCGTGAGTCTCTAGTTCTTCAAGTGGAAACCGCTGCTTCAATTGTCAAGGACCATGACCAAGCTATTATTAGGACTCAAGAGACCATCGCTAAGGCTCAAGCTTTCGTGGCCAAAATCATCAAGGAGCGCGATGAATCAATGAGGAATCTCGCCAACTTATCGCGCTAGCGGGACAATACAACCAGAGATCTCCAGGCGATATAAGTTGAATTGGATACGCTGGAGGCTGCTGCAGCGCAGATTGTTATTGCCAGTGACGAGGAATTGCATCGTCAAGCTACTGTCCAAGCTTATAAGATCCTTCAGCAAGATATTGACGATGCAGACAAGAAAATAAAAGCCCTCTTGAATCATTGAGTTATAGAAACTTGTATATACATATTTTTTTATTCTTTGTTGTTCCTTCTTTTGTAACAGTCCCCTGACTTTTGTTGTGCATGGTATGACTCCTTGCCTATGCAGAGAACTTAAACTTTGTTTTGTATTTCTAAGGCATGACCTTAGCATTTGTTTTCGAAGACTTGCAATAAACTCATCCTCTCACGTCTGAAATTTGCGATTCTCTGTAAAATTCTGGTATCCGTGTATCTGTCACGTGACTTCCACGGATCTTTGTCAGGTTTGCGACTTCAGATTCGGAGGTTCGCGAGTTAACTAAACCCATAGTAAATGCACGATCCTGACTTCTAAGGATTGCGAGCTTGAGTTTGCGTTGTTCCGCCCGGAAGTTTGCAGATTCATTCTAAATTCGCGATCTTGGCTCTTGCGGACTGCAATTTTCAGGTTCACGGTATTGCACCTAGAAACTTTACGGGATGACTCAAAATTCTTCGGAATTTGTAGAGACTTCTACGAGCCTTGAGACGAAACCGTCGGGCGTGGAATCCCAAGCGTTGCATGTCTCTATTAATGACGAGATCTCCGGGCTGCGATATCTAAATGTCCCATGCAACAGTAATAAATTTTGTTGAGATCTGAACTGAAAATTTTGACCGAAGATTCCGGTTTTATCTCTTCTAAACTAAAGATTACGGTCACCAGGCCATCTATATAAGACACATGATCTCTTTAATGGAAGATCATTCAGCCGTGAGATAATTTCTTCCTGACTCTCTTCTCTTCCTTTCTTTTGTAGCCGATCTAGTGTAGCCATATTTTCTTCCTCTCTAACTGGAGTGATGGATAAGAGTTGGCATGTTACAAGACCTCCGACTGCATCAATCCAGCGGGGTGTTCCACTGAAAAGGTTCTTTTGACTGTAGTCATTTTCCTTAATTAAGGTAAGCCTCTCCTTCTGATTCATATTCTCCTCTTCCTTCTTTTTCTTCCCCCCTTTTTTTTTAACAGGGATTTAACTCAGCTACAAGAGATAACCGTAGTCATTCTCTTTAACAATGACCCAGACCCGATGGGCTCGTAATTACTTCCAATACCTCAAGGGGCTTGGAAGGTCTCATGTATTTTTCATGAGAGAAAAGATTTCGGGTCTAGGGTACTATTTTTCTTCTTTCCTAGTATCCCACAAGGTTGGGGTACTAATGATCAGGACCTTGAATTTGTGCAACCCCTCACGTTATACGTTTGGAGAGTGCATTTGGTATGCCCAGTTTTGAACTAATCAAGTCACTGGTATCATCACTGGGGGAACCAACCAGGAGGTCTCTGATTGTAGTCGGAAAGAAGAAACAAGATTGTGCCCTTAAGCCGTCCTTAAAAAAAAAGGAGGTTACAAGAGCAAATTGGAAGTGGAGGCCATGGAGCAAATTTTTTGATCCGAGCCATGCCCAAAGAGAAGGCTACAGAAGCAAGTCTGTCATTCCAGAAGAAGAGCCTGCAGAAGCAAACTTTTTGATCTGAATCATGCTGAAAGAGACGGTTACAGAAGCGAGTTTTCTCTCTCTTTTTTTTGTCAGTGATTTGTATCCACTCTTGTTGACTGTACAACACTTAAAGAATTCTCTGTAATTTTGTTCTGATGATGAATAAAGAAGTTCTTTTCTTTTTATGTAATTAAGAGTATCTGAAGAATAATTCTGATATTGATTACCAGAGGTAACTGTTAACTTGATAATCTCAAAATGAATCAAAATTTTCTAAGTACCCGAAATTACTGTGAATGAAAGAACTTCTTGTTGACAGATTTGATTCGCCAGAGGTGTTTTTGACTCGGCAAATTTGATAGAAAGAAAGTTTGGTTCGCTAAAGGTATTATTTAACTTGGCAGATTTGACGAAAATCTGGTTCGCCAGAGATAATATTTAACTTGGCAAATTTGATAGAAAGAAAATCTGGTTCGCCAGAGGTATTATTTAACTTGGCAGATTTGACGAAAATCTGGTTTGCCAGAGATAATATTTAACTTGGCAAATTTGATAGAAAGAAAATCTGGTTCGCCAGAGGTATTATTTAACTTGACAGATTTGACGAAAATCTGGTTCGCCAAAAGTAATATTTAACTTGGCAAATTTGATATAAAGAAAATCTGATTCGCCAGAGATATTATTTAACTTGGCAATTTTGAAAGAGGGGAAAATGTGATTCGTGAACTAAAGACTTTTAGTCCGGAATCAAGAATCTTCATTAATGAACTTCTGATTACAGAGAAACTTTTTGCTCATAATTTGCATAGAACTACCCAGGCCGTATTATAACTGGTGTTCTGCAATTTCACTAAGAGTAATACTTGTTCAAGAATTTACTGTTAATCGGCATCATAATCTTATCACCATTCGGCTTCGCCAACCGATATGCGCTGTTGGAATAGACAGTATCAATGACAAAAAGTCCCTCACACTTCGGCTGGAACTTTCTTCTAGGCTTTTGGCTAGTTATGATCGGTCTTCTGACTGACAAGATCAGATCACTTTTCTTAAAAGTTCTTCGCTTAGCCTTTTGTTAAAGGTTCTGGAGATCCGCGCCTGGTATAGTTCGATATTCTATTGAACTTCTAAGCGCTTATCATCCAAGGCTTCCAATTCTTGGAGCTTTTGTTGATGTCTTTCTTCTTGCGTCATTCTAGTTATTAATGCAACTCGTAATGACGGGATTTGGATTTCCAAAGGCAAGACTGCTTCTGACTCATATACCAAAGAGAAGGGCGTGGCATTAGTGGGGGTTCGGACTGTGGTGCGATACGCCTACAGGCACTCTCCGAGCTTTTCGTCCCAGTCCCTTTGATTGGATGACACAAACTTTTTAAGAAGCTTTACAATGGTCTTATTGAAGGTTTCTGCTAGATCATTAGCTGCAGGGTAATATGACGATAAAGCTACATCTTCGATCCTGTACTTGTTGCAGAATCTGAAATATACTTGGCTCACAAAGTTTGGTCCGTTGTCATGAATTATTTTTCTAGGCACCCCGAAGGGATAAAGCACATGGTGCTTGATGAATTTGATAATATCTGACGATTTTACTTCGGTTAGGGAAATGACCTCAGTCCATTTCGAAAAGTAATCCGTTATAGCTAAAATGAACCGGTGTCCCCTTGTTGATGGTAGAGAAATTGGCCCGACAATGTCCATACCCCATTACTCAAACGGCCATGACGTAGCCGTCGGGTGGAGATATTGTGGAGCTTGATGTATAAAGTCTGCATGTATTTGGCAGGCCCTACACTTTTTGGCGTAGTTAACCGTTTCTGTCATCATCTTAGTCCAGTAATAACCCATTCTTCGAATTTTATCCCAGAGTTTTGGCCCTGGCTGGTGTGCTCCGCAGATGCCAGCATGAGCTTCTTCGAGTACTTTTTGAGCTTCGCGGTTGGAGAGACAGCGAAGTAAAATTCCGTCGTAAGATTTCCTATACAATGTCTGGAGTTCTGCGTTGTAGTAGAACCGGACAGCCCTTCTCTGAATTGCCCTGGCTTCTTTTGAACCTTCGGGTAATATCCCATAAAGGACATAGTCTATATAAGGAAAACGCCAATCCCTCGGTTCTAGGTTTGATTCGAAAGCGTCAGCTTCGTCTTCCTGTGGTTTCTTCATTTCTTCTTTGAGCTCATCTTTTGGACAAAATAATTCTTTACTTCCTACTGTAATTTTCCTTCTAGCATTCTTGGGCAAGGCTAATGTAGCAGCTAAGGAAGCTAGCGAATCTGCATAACTATTTTGGTGGCGCTTTATGTGGCTGATGTAGAAACCATCGAAACCATCGGCGATCTTGATCACTGCACGATAATACGGCACGAGGTCTTCATGTTTGACTTCGTACTCCCCTTTTACTTGATTCACAACAACTTGAGAGTCCCCATATGCCTCCAAATATTTGACCCCCAGTTGTTTGGCTATTTTTAAGCCGATTAGGAGGGCGTTATATTCCGCGACATTGTTGGAGTACGAGCTTGTTAATGAGTAAGCTCGAGGAATGATATGGTTGTTGGAAGAGGCGAAAACAACTCCTACCCCCGCTGTCATCTTTCCCTCGGATCCCATTCGGGAGGCACCATAAAAAAAAAGTTGCCATACACCTTTCGAGACTGTATTTGTCTCAGAAGACTTTCATGAGTCATCATTTTCTGGAATCAAGTCCCATTCTTCCAACTCTCCCGGAATTTGCTCATATAACTTCGAAGATACCGGGATTGGATGTTCGGGTAAGAAGTCGGCCACTGCCTGTCCTTTAATAGACTTCTGTGGGACAAAGTGCATATCATACTATGACAGCAAAATAGCCCAATTGGATAGTCTTGAACTTAATGACCCGGGTTTAGTCATTAGTATTCTCAGGGGGTTAACTCTCGATACAACGTGGATGGTTTGTCCAGCTAAGTAGTGTCGCATTTTCTATATTGCGAATACCAAAACTAGACATTCTTTTTCCACCGGATTATACCGGTGTTCTGCTCCGATCATCATTCTACTGAGGTAGTAAATAGCTTGTTCATGGCCTGACTCATTCTTCTGCGCTAGCAAAGCGCCCAAGGAATGGTCCATAGCCCTTACATATAGCAAGAAAGGCGTTCCCGAGACTGGGGATACAAGTACTGGTGGTTTCGTGAGATATTGTTTGATTTCTTCAAAAACCTTTTGGCATGCATCATCCCAGACAAATGACACTCCTTTTCTCATTAATCTGGTGAAGGGTTGACATTTACCAGACAAATTTGATATAAACCTGTGGATGTACGCCAGCCTACCTTGCAATCTCCTTAACTCCTTGAGGTTACGGGGAGGTGGCATGTCTTGGATAGCCTTGACCTTATCTGGATCAAGATGTATCCCTTTTGACGTTACAACGAAACTGAGGAATTTTCCACTGGAAACCCCCAGGAAAGACTTAGTTGGATTCATCTTGAGCTGGTTCTTCCTCATGAGGTCAAACACTGTTCAAATCCTTCAAGTGATCGTCTTTATTTCTGCTCTTAATTGCTTGGTCATTTACATAGCATTCCACTGTTTTACGGAGGTGCTCTTGGAATATTGCATTCATGGCGCGTTGATACGTAGGACCTGCATTCTTTAGGCCAAAGGGCATGACTATATAGCAGTATACCACGAGTGGTGTCCTGAAGGACGTATGCTTCTCATCATCAGGGTACATTTTTATTTGATTATACCCCAAGAATCCATCCATGAACGTTATACACTCATACCCACAAGTATTATCTATCATAATATCTGTGATAGGTAACGGGAATTCGTCTTTAGAGCAAGTCTCATTCAAATCCCTAAAGTCTATGCAAACTCAAACTTTTCCATTTTTCTTGGTCACGGGAACTATATTCGCGACCCAATCAGGGTGCTGTTCATCGCGAATAAAGCCTGATTCAATCAACTTCTTAATTTCAGCTTCTATAGCTTCTATAATTTCTGGGCGGAACCTTCGCTGCTGTTATTTTATTGGTTTAGCCTCTGGCCGGATTTTCAATTTGTGAACCACCGCACTTGGATCCAATCCTGACATTTCCTCATAACTCTAGGCGTAAATATCAATGTATTCGCGAATGAAGGATATCAATTCCTTCCTTTTTTCCGAGGATAGATTCTCACTTATAAATATGAGTTTAGGATTCTTTTCATCTCCATATTGATTTGGATCACTTTATCTTCGATTGGGGGCTCATGCTGTTCAAACTGAATCTCCCACTTCATATTAAAATACTTGGCCCAAGGGTCGTCTCTTATTGGCGAGGTTCCCTTTAAGTCTTCGTCTTCTTGGATCGCGGAAGCTATGTTCGCGGACACTTCGTGGAAAATCACACCAGTACTGACATCTGAGTCCCAGCACGATGATTATGATGAATGATCGTACTGTCTTTCTTCGGTTTTCTCACCTGAGGAACTTTCGGGAGTGGTGACGTATCCCAACCCCCTGCCGGTTTTCTGGTAATAATCTGGCATTTTTCCTTCTGGGACAAAAAGTTGAAGGATTGTCCTTCTTTCTTTTCCGAAGTTCAACCCCCTGTCTTCGGCCAGATTATATCTCATTTTCTTTATTAATCTACGAGAATTTTCATCGTAATGGAAGAACTCGGGTTTTCCTTGTTCTTCCTCAGAATCTAAGCATTTCTTTTTGTTCTTGTGACTTGCTCTTCCAAATACTATGGCTTTTTGGGTTTCGTTTTTGGGAGGGACCTCAAAAATGACCTAGTTAGCACTTTCAATGTCATAACTTAATTCGTGTAAGGATGATCGGATAGGTGCTTGGAAGGAAGTCAGAGAATATATATCATTTACACAGTTGCTGAATGCATCTGTGCTAGTGCTTTAGGGCTCAGAATCAATACCAGAAGAATAAGCAAACTCTAAATTTTCATTTATCACCCATTCACCATCAGAGTGAACGGCGTTATTTACATCAAGGCCTTCGAGACTTATCACAATGGGCTCACCGTCCCAAATTACATCCTCGAATTTCGAATCTTCGGATCCTGATTCTGTATCAGCCTCCTCATCGCTATCAGAGTCATTTGGAACGGGCTGATCTGAAACACCGAACGCATCTTGATACAGTAACGCGTCAGTAAAGTAGTTTTCAACTCCTTTGAAGGGTTGTTTTTCTGCAACGAGCGTTTTTACGCTCGCGTCTTTATCGACATACTTCATGCATTGGTGTAACGTGGAGGGCACGACGAGATTGCTATGGATCCAGGGTCTCCCTAATAGCAGATTGTATGATGTGTCCACGTCTATCACATAACACGTGACTTCTGTCTTTAGATTGCCGATTTGACACTTGAACTTTATTTTACCCAGCGGTCTACTGCCGTTAGCAATGAATTCGAAAATAGTAGTGTTGGTTGCTGCCAATCTATTCATCAGAACTCCAAGATATTGTAGCATCCTTCGGGGCATGATACTTAAGGCCGAGCCTGGATCAACTTGAATGCGCTCGATCTCTGCAGATCCTGTGTATCCCTTGTAATACAGAGGGCGGCGATGTTTATTACTCCTGACTTGCATGTCTTCCGGAGAGAAGGTGATGCAAGGGGTGCTTTTACCAGAGACCTGGTGACATGTCACGCAAAGAGATTCTCCTTCCTCAATCATCTACAGTATTTGCGCCAAGAATACTTCTGAATCTTGCAGAGCTTCTCTCAAAACTTCTCTAGTAGACTTAGAGAGTTTCAAGAGCTCGTACAAGGTTATCCTTGCAGGAATGTTGGCCAACTGTGTTAGAATGTCGAACTGGAATGACTTCCTCGAGTCCTCCACAGGCTCTTTTCCCTTCTTCTTCAGAACTTTATCAAACTTAAGCTCTTTTTGTTTGACTTTCTCTAGAGGTGGTCGAGAATCCATTGTCTAGCCGTAGTTCTTCAGGTAATCTTTTTCTAAACGGGTTCCCGCGGGAGGAGGATCCGCGTCACCCACCAAAGAATTTCTGATTTCATCTTCTGAATCGGTCAAAGCAGGAATGACTCCGTCATCTTCGGGAATCATGGAGATGACATTGGAGGTAAAGGTTTTCCCTCTTCGCCTCTTTCCAGATGAAGTGGAAGTCCATTGTTCATCACTTAGGAGGTCCGGATGCACCCACAGTATCTCCCCCTATCAGTTTCAAAGGGGAACAGTCCTTTCTTTTGCTGTTGGTGCGGATCAAAATTTACGACCTACATCGTGCCTTTAGGGATAGGTTGCACTCCATCTTGAACTGCTGACTCTATCCAGTTGGGCGTTTTACCGAACTTGACAGTCACCATGTTCGCGGTCACCTTCTTCTGGTGTTCTTGGAGCTTGATGACATTAGCGTCCACTAGGGCTTGAATTTTATTCTTAAGGATGTAGCAGTTTTGGGTATGGTGGTTAATGATCCTATGGTAGACACAGTAGTTAGGAT
This sequence comes from Dracaena cambodiana, assembly GCA_036321105.1. Classification (NCBI taxonomy): domain Eukaryota; kingdom Viridiplantae; phylum Streptophyta; class Magnoliopsida; order Asparagales; family Asparagaceae; genus Dracaena; species Dracaena cambodiana. Next base: position 10,449,637 of record JAYEPQ010000018.1, read on the forward strand.
CATTAACTTTCCCTACTTCTTCTGGACGTTTAGACTCCTGCAGTTTTAGCATCTTCTTACTCATGAGAAGGTTGAAAATAGTCTTCGAGTGCTCATCCTTAAAGGAGTATTGTTTTTGCGGCATTCGTGACTGAGAAGGGAGCTTCAGGGAAGTTTTCGCGGGTTGTGGCGTATCAGTGACCATAGTCTCTTTTCCCTTATATCCTTGGGGTCGGAACTTATAGTTGTTATCGCCACTTCGCTTCTGTTTCTCCTTGCCTCTTTTTTCTTCGAGTCTTTGCGCAATTTCATCAGCTTTTTCGGCTTGCAGGGCGAGATCCTTCCAAGTTGAGGACTTCACTGCTCCCATTCTGGCTAGAACCTTAGTCGATAAATTATGACGACAGGTTTCTACCAAGGTCTTTTCTGGTATCCCATGCGGACATCTGAGAGAATCGTTTCGGAATCTTTTGATGAAGTCCCGGGCTGACTCCCCTTTCCTTTGTTTAGTGGCTGGAAGCGTCGGCATTGATACCTCCATATCATCTTCATAGAACCTAGTGAGAAAGGCTTTCTCCATGTCGCTCCATGAATTGATGGTTCCTGGCTTTAGTCTTCGGAACCATTCAAAAACTAGTCCCGTTAAGGTACTAACGAATACCCTCATAATAATGGGGTCATTTCCGGCTAAATGCCCAATCTGCGATTTAAAATAGTAGAGGTGCTGGTTCGGCGATCCTTTACCATCGAAAAACTTGAGCTTCAATGGTTTATAACTTTCTGGGAACGGCACACTTTCCCATTCCATGGGATACAACCTTACCACGCCGAGCTCTTGTAAGTCGCTCTTATACATGAGAGCGTTCAGTTGATTTTGGAAGCTCTCCATCCAGACAGCATTCGCGTTCCCTTCTTGATGCATGGGACGGTTGCAGTCATTCTCATGATGTTCTGATTCTTTTTCATTATTGTGAAGACCCTCTTCTTCTGTCTTCTTTCCCTTTTTAGTATTTGAGTGTGAGAACGTATCCTTCAAACTAGTCTTCTCCAATTCCATTAGAACATGTAACATATCTTTAAGTTCGCTGATAGCATTCTGCTGTTGCTGGATGTGTTTGTTTTGTTCATCCATTCTCCGCATGAACTCTTCTGAGACATTGTTTTGAGTCATATATGCAGAGGCAGAATCTTCAAGGAACGAGTCGGATGTCTGCGATTCAGCCATAACAGATTTGACCATATCTTCTTCATCGGAAGAGATTCCCGCCATCTGTCTATAATTCATAGGGACTGCCGTCCCACTTTTGAGTCGAGTGTTTCGAAAAACTCCTCGCTCTTCATTGAATAGATCCTTCGAACTTGAAGAGAGCTCTGGGTCAGAAGCTTCTCCTTCGGAGACCTTCTTCGCCGTCTTTTTCTTCTTCTTTTCTCCGACGCTTGTCATGATGGATGTCACTAAAGGATATCCTGGCTCAGAAAACTTAAGCCCGCTACATCGCCTCCTCTTCGCTAGTTGGGATGAAGATGTCGATGGAGCCGACAATCGATGAAACACCGAGGATCTGGTATGGGCTGAACAATGACAGTGAGACAGTATTGCATTGATCAGTCATTCACAGTGGCAGTGAGATACGTAGGATTCTTCCTTTTTTCTGTTCAGAAGTTCTCGAAGATCTCTTGCACTGGAATTCTTTGTGACGGCGTCATTCATGAGAGATAGCTTTAGGAACGGCACAGTCTCAGCCTTACAGATAGGCATGCATTTTCCGCGAATTTGAGGTTCACAGGTTCCGCGAGTTTCTTCAATCACGTGATCAGACGTTCTCTCTGGAACACGAGGGACGCGGATGTATGCTCCGCGTTTGTGATTATGGATAACTTTGATGGACTTACTCCGCTTTCTGTAGGAAACGTGAGTAAATCCTTCCGCGTCTCGACCAACCTCGCTTTTTGGCTTCCATATTTGTGTGGTAGGTTTCTGCCGGGATGAGTTGGCGGTTTCCTTTTGTTGCGTGATTCTGCGGAGGGCATGAATTTTGTTTCTTCTTAGATTTCTTCTCGTTGTACGAGTAAGAGGAACCTCTTTCTCCGCATCACAGTCTCGCGGAGCAGATAGTAGTCGTTTCCCCTTGTTGAAGCGGGGACTTTGGTCTACTTGGCTTGAGAGATCAAGAGTTTTAGTCGAAACTGACATAGAGCCCAATGTTGAGGAGGAGGGTTTTGGACTAATTTGGTCCGTCGACTCCCTTGGCTGAGTTATTACCATTAAAACCTCCTTGGAGATTGACCTCTTGGAGATTTTACGGTATCTCTTTAGAAAAGTAGGGCTCTTGGATCGTGAAAAAAGGAATTCTTCGTACCTTTCTTGGTCGACGTGAATGGTGAGCGAGTCGACCATACTACCAACTGGAATGTTATCAGATTGAGCTACCACCAGATCACCGGAGGTGACGGTTGTCCCCAGCGGAGTCGCCAATCTTTTGTTCGCCATAAAAATTGGAACGCTCTTTATATCGAAGTCTTTTCAATAAAAGATTACAATCTAACGGTTTCCCATTTACAGAAAATGAGGAAGATAGATTTTCTTGTATGTTTAAGGCTGGGTTGTTAGGTACCAATGGAGGACGATCCTGCTCTCCATTAACACTCCGTACAATCTCTCTCAGTTGGCTAAAGGAAAAAGAAAGGCTCTTGACTTTTGATCACAAGGGGTAATCCTTAGGAGAAGATATCCATCTGTCCGTTTGTCTCTCTTTCGCTCGCTTGCCTTTTATAGGGGTTTTAGAGTAACGTTCCGCCATATTTGCTCGACCGTTAGCTCCCACTACTTGAGAAGTGCCGTCATATTCGTTAGGCAGTTGCTCCCACGATCGAAGTAACGCCGCTGCATTCGTTTGGCAGTTAGCCCCACGATCTGAGGTGGCAATTTTTCTATTCAGGTCGGGTGACTTTGTATTAAAACCCCTACCCGAAAGCTAAGAATAGTGTCGCGAATCTCAATTTTAGATTCGCGAACCTGTTCTGTCGTCACTGGGTCGCAAATCTCAATTTTCAGGTTTGCGGATCTGCTGAGTTGCGGACTTCTAACTTTGAATCCGCGGATCTGCTTTGCTTTCCAGAATTTTTCGCCGACAATTGGTAGAAAAAGAATTGCACCACTACTGGATTTACTTACCTTGGCTTATCGTAGGAGGCGGCATATGTTCTTCACAGCAGTGATTAAACGAGTTTGGTAACTTCTTTCTATTTTTATTTTTTTATAATTTATGTTAATTATTTCTGGAATTTTATAAGAGAAATTCCAACATTCAATTCATTAATTCAATATGTTCATTTATTTTCCTCTTATTTTTTCTTTGAATTAGCGAACTCATAAAATATGTCAGTGGTACTGACAGTCTGCTTCAATGTTAACCGAAATGTTTACCAATGAGTACAGGTGTTTTCTCGTCACAGCTCCATAAACAAAAAGCTTAGAAGTGTATCCAACCTACTACACGTTACGCAATATCAAATGTCTAAGATATTCTTGAAGTTGAGATTAATCGATGAACACAATTATCAATTAGTCACCAGTGTATCCACTTCAAGAGTGTCGAGGAGCAGTGCTACTCTGATGTTTAATTCAATCTAGTATGTAGTATCACGTGCTAAAGGAATGGAGAAACCTCCTATATTGAGTGTTACTTGTCACACCAAGCGTGTTCCATATCTCTAGAGATTGTGGATGTCCTCAGATGACAAGGAGCGCTACCGAAACACACAGAGATATGCCACGACAAGAAATTTTATGCAAGATAAGATCGCAAAGATCATGCAGTGGTTTTCCTCCTTCGACCTAATATATGTACGAAGTTATAACTGAGGAGGATACAATAGAGCTCATAACGAAGATGTCATGGTTCGAGCATATGATTACTTAATGGATGAATAATGCAGTCATTTTATTGATTTCCTTACTAATTAGATCAAAAACAAAGGAAGACTAATATGAATACTATTATATATGAAAGAGAGAATAAAATGACAAATTTCCAACAATACAGTGAATACTGCAGACAACAACATGCTTCCTTTTTATGGTTAACAATAGAGCCCCTCTTAGGACCCCAAATGGTTATTGGCTCCAGGTTCAGAGTGCAGAAGAGCCAAGCCAATGAAACCGATGAATGACAACAAAATTAGTGTATAAATCAGCAAACTTATCTTTGCATTCATAAGATGTATATATAAACTAAGGAATATAATGTCGAATTATGATGCATAAAGAATTTCACCGAAGCCACCGACAATCGGAGACCATATTGACTCAAAAATAGTCATTTAAATGTGCCAATTCCTCAAGTGAATAAAGAACCACTACATGATTCTAACTACTGCAACATCGATCATCAAATTATTTGAACTTTACCCTGATCTGGTGCAATCTCGAATCAATTATGAGTTGGAGTAAGCCAAGGATGATATGTGATTTGCGAAAATACCTAAACAGTGCTAAGAATCTCCATATCAATAAGAACAGTAACGTCCTACTATATATTTGAATTCTTGAAAGGATTGTGTGAAGGCTGGTTGATACTGTACTCTTCATTTGTGTTATGTATCTTCCAATCAACTGGATTGATATGGACTATCAATGAAGTTTTAAGTAGATTCTATTTTCTTGGGGCCACCAGCTGCTGTCATCACTTGACAAGGATATATAACAGAAGCCTACATCAGAAATTAGCCAATAACAATTTGCACTGAACGTTGATGAGATGGGCAGTTGTCTTACCAAAATAGATTTACCGATAAGTCATTTTCTAGGACATTAGCACAAAATCATCATATCTAATATTTTTCCGATCAAAACAGTTGTATATAGAAAAACAATTACATGTGAGAAAGTCTGGATGATAAGAGTGCCTAACTATTTGTCAAGCTAACGGAAGCTCCCAGTGAGAAAATGCTAATCCTTATTGTAATACTCCATAAATGAATTGATTTTATTTCATGTCCTTATTTTATTAAGTGGGTATTATTAAAATAAAAAAACATATTCTAAAATCGTTTTCAAAAGAAAAGGATTCTTCTCCTTCTTTATTCCCACCAATAACCAAGGATTCTCTCTAACTTCTCAAACCATCATGATCATCCTATCTACTAAAAAAAAAAAAAATCTAATCCTAACAATCTTGATCCCTAATCCTATTAGACTCAAAACAAATCTTAACATATCCTTCATGTAACCCATTCCTAAACTCAAAAACTCGATCTCTCTCTTACCTCTCTCTCTTCTCTCCCTTTTCTCTTTTATCTTTTCATCCAACCTACACCACCATCCCCTTCCTCCTCCCAAATCAGAGCTAACTTACATGCATCACCACGGTCAGAGCCCCGCTGGAGCCTTGCAAGAGCTCAAGTTTGCTGAGATCAACCATCTTCTTTCCCTTCTCCTATGATTTGTATGGACAAAGATAACCCTCTTTCTCCTTTTGTTTCTTATTGGATATTAGTTAGATTGACCCTAAACATTATGTAACCTAACAAACTTAGATTTAGATCCTAAATTTAACGATCCGAAGCTATAACATGGACCTACATTAAGATTAAATCCAAACCCATTTTGCTAGGACCCAATCATGTAGTGCTTCTAGAGGCACCTAATTGCTGAAGGCACACACCAAAAAACTTTAAAGGTCTTACCAGTTTGTCCTTTTTTACAAGTTTTGAAATGCTCTGTTTTTCAACTATTTTCAAAAATGGATTATTTTACCGACGGAGCACACTCTAAAAATAGCTATCATACATGGGGCCTTAAAAAATTTTCAAAGTTCAAACCAAAAGATGGGCTAGCAATATGAAAAAATAATAATAAATACATTTGCTAAGCACATGAATATAAAGAGCCGCATCATTCATAAACCTGAAATAAATACATATATGAGTCAAGTACATAACCAAACTCACTATATGAATCAAAAAGTGGCCTAGTTACAAGTACAAGAAATACATATAATAAAGGTTAAGCACATCAGGTGACAGTTGCAAGTCGAGCTAAGGCAGTTGCAAGTCGAGCTCTAGACATCTACAATTACCACTCACTATTGGGATCTCCATTGGTCTGTTCTGAATTTGGATCTACTAATAACATAGCTTCATGGTCCACCAAGTCCAGGCTACAGTGACTCATGATGTCTACAATTATCTCTAAGATAAAACGACCTATTCGAACAGAATACTCCTCTCTATGCATAACCACTCCATTTCATGGCCCTCCTAACCACACTTCCATAATCTAACACCTTTCCTCATGTTTGCTATGCTCTTGCCCCAACGCGGTGAGGACATAATATTGTTGTCCTTTGAGCTCCATGATCCACGAAAACGACGTCAGGGAATGAACTGAATGCTACCTCATGATGGTTGTTGTTAGATCAAGGACATCCAATGGGAATCGGTAGGCTCAACATGGTACAGTGGTCATAACTCAAGGGTGCGGACCCTTCAATTGCATAATACGCATGGTATTTTCATTGGGTTGATGCAAGATTCAACACTAGATGTGGGAGTCTCAATGAATGCTTCATCATTGTTGGAAACTAGGTTTGGAGCCCAGGGATTAGACCTAACAAGTATAAAGAAAGAACAAGTATACCATTATAGTATATTGGGAGAGAATGTGTGCATGTGTTACTGTTACATATATCCAGAGTCAAGTCGTAATTCTATTTCACATTCTCACAAGTGAACATGTATGGGAAGTAAGCAAGTCATGTATGTAATAATGTTGTGTCAAGTAGGGGCATCATACAATCATTTATTAATCATGTACATATGTCTAGTTACATCAATGAGTCATGTGGGTGCATGTATCAGAGCATGTATCAATAATCAAGTCCGACCCCATATCCAAGCCATTTTATTGAAACAAAATGGATAAACAAGATGACACTATTTACTTGTATCGTACAAGTGCCGGTATACACTTGAGTCCCAGCCATGCATGCATGGCGCTGAACTAGGCTATACCACTACGTACTACCATTTACATTCCATGCTATAAGGTTAACAATAGCCATTCCCTGCTAGGGTACTAATAATTATATGGTGGCTCAGTATCTCACCCATGTCACTATAGTAAAAGTCCTCGGCATACCAATACGTCACACGATTTCTTATATGATACAGTTCTTATATAACATGTAGTTTCTCAAACTCCGTTTTATTTAATACATAATACACATGAATAATTTGGGACATCATGGTATGTTCACATCAATCCATATACATATTGTCTCAAGAAATTAGGAATCCAGTAATAAGCCATGTCATGGTTCTGTACACGGGTATTCCTAGATACTATTAATCAAGTTACTAAAATGTTCAATATTTATCATGTCCATCATGTATTATATGCTCAGGTATTTCTACAGATTATCATGCTTTAGTTATCAAGTTCATGCATCATGTACAAGTATCATGCCGATTATACACCATGTACAAGTCAAGTGTCATGTATTACTCATGTTTGTGTCATGTCTCTGGTACCAATGTTGCGTGTCATGCACAAGATGTGTGTCTCGATCCATACATGAGTTCAAGCATTTACCATATCATAATCACACAAGTCAAGTCACAAGTCTCTTACAATTAAATCATATCAGTGTCATAGATCTCGTGTCAAGCCTCACATTCATCATGCAGTCACGTTGCACACCTCTAATAAGGTAACATACCAACATCTTCTCACGGGAAAATAAATAATATCAATATTGAGCCTAAGTTTCATTTAAGCCTTTAAATCTTTATGATTTCTTGCAATTCGAATCAACTAGTTAGTATTCTACAGTTACTGGTCTATACCTTCTAAGAACTCTCTAAATGATTTAATATCATAAACTCAACTTTCAAACTCGTTGAGGCTAACTGACTGCTAATTAGCGGTTCTGGCCAACAGTTGACCAATACAGGTGACTGGTGGAGACCATTTCCTTGTGGCCATCCTAAAATTATTACATTTTAGATATGAAGATTCTTCTTAGGTTTTATAATTGGGTTTTTGCGGAATTAACATGTTAGTAAAATCCTAGGTGATTCCATACATGATGTTGAGTAATCAAAACCCTAGAACAGTCATATTACCAAGATTTGACTTTTGAGGATCTATAGTCATCATTATCCTCTTATTGGGATTTTATTGTTCTAAATGAGTCAAGTAAATTAGATTAGGACTATAATTAATCGATCAAGTTCTGTGATCGCCTAACATGGTCAAGTCGCCACTGGCGGCTTTAGCCACTAGCTAGCATTTTGACTAAGCTAGACTCTATTGAAATTTGTTTTCTCAGTTTCATCACCAAGTTCAGTTTTATAGCTCTAGATCTTTAACGTACATACTATGTCGTAGCTTATTATCTTTGCAAGGAAATACTAGTTTCTAGAATTTAGACTAATAGTTTCGCTTATTATCATGCTACTCTATGCTTGATTTCCTTGACAATTAGTGTTGATAATCTAATCAGGTCCACCAAATTCCTCCAGTATAGTTATGGCCATCATCCAGTAATCTCATAACAAGAGACTCCATGTCTAAATTCATTCTTCATGCTAGTTAAATAAGGAATCAACCCTACCTTTGTAAAGGAATCAACCATATCTTTGTAAAGGAACCAAACATATCCTTATACCACATTTTCCACAAATTCCAAAACAAACTGGCTCCTCATCGCGCGTCGACTAACCGCAATAAATTTAGGATATATAATTAAAAGAAAATGGAAGAAGTCTTAGGATAATTACCTTATACATTCGGCATATTTATCGTAGTCTTTCCTTTCATATTTGGGCTAATGCCTAACATATTTGATATACGGAACTTTCCCACTATGGGTAATAAGCTGCTTTGCTAGTTCAAGCCATCAACCAAAGGATCGAAGTTCTGCGCAAGGATGACTAAAAGCCAGAATACCTTCTTAAAAAAGGCTGCCTTATATAATCTTTTCGAACCAACTTGTGTTTTTCCACATGTCCTACGTATCTGTAATTCATAAGGAAAACTCCTAAATGTCTCCTATGTTTAAGGATGGAAATTGGCAGATTCAAGGACCAGTCATTGGCATGCATAATTCAAAATTTTGAATAGGACGGACCAAAAGCTGGTACTTGAACTCCCTCCGTACACACTTTTTAACAACATCTCTTCAGTTTACTCCTTGTGCCAACCCAGGAAAAATGCAGGAAAAGAATAATATGTGTCCAAATTAAGAATTTAATACCAGCTAAGTTATAAATTCTGAAACAATACTAAATTCAAGAACAGAACACATCAGAATCTTTCCTATCTAATGTCACCAGATTTAATGCCGTCAGGAGACTATTTAAACTGCTTAAGCACAAGTGAAGCGAGCCGGGTCAGGTAAATAATCTCAAGGGGAGTCTATTTCAGTTACATTTACGAAAAAGTCATTTACATGTAGTTTCTAGTTCAAGTGGTTGGCTTGATTCACCAAGAAAAACCTACCTTTTTAGCGGCTTACTGTAAAAACCCAAGCAAACTATTGTAATATAAATTTAACAGTGTTAGTGACAGTGTGCAATAGGGATGGGCACTACTTGATACAAAATGCAGAGAGGTAAACAATTATTACTGTTTGTATATTTTTAGCATTACTTTACTTGGCCAGTAGGACGTATATATGTGGTTACGGCTGAGCATAAAACCGAAAAAACCGAACCGAACCGCAACAAATCGGTTCGGTTTATTCAGTTTTCGGTTCGGTTCGGTTAAAAACCAAAATTATTTACAGGTTTCGGGTCGGGTTTCGGTGGTTTTAGCTCCAACCGAAACCGACCGAAAAAAACCGAACGTTTGGAATTATAGCTTTTTTTTTCTTTGATTTATTTTCAATATGTTTTTCTTTTAAATTTTTAATGAAAAATATGTAATTGTTATTTTAATAAGTAGAAAAAGAAAAAAATAGAAAGAAAATTATTATTTTTCCTATAAAAAACATGCGTTTTATCAAATAATTAGTTTCAAACCCTAAAAATCAAAAACCGAACCGAACAGAACCGAAAATTCGGTTCGATTAAATTCTATAGTTTGATTATATGCCCTATTAAAGAAACATAGGGATATAATCTACCGTCTTCACAAAAAAAAAAAAAAAAAAAAAAAGCAAAAAATCAGATACAACACAGTCAACACTTATAGACATATAGCATTGACTTTGCAGGCAAATAACAAAAAATAGGTAAAATTAAAAATAAATGAATTTTCATAAATATGATCCATATTTATTAGCTATTCTTCAACATTGCACTGCTTCTCAAATAATTACATAACCCATCATTAGAGCCGAAACGTTAATTGTTGAATAGTGGCGGTATACTAGCTTATTATTTGTCATTTACATTAAAATAAAAAAGCTAAAGTAAGAAAAAGAACCCCACGAAATATCGTGTATTTTTCAGAAATACATATAAATTATTTCATATTATGTATAGCATTAACGGAAAAAATAATAAATCGACTTAGAATTACATTATATATATACTTTTCGAACTATATAAAAAACTCACTTTGTGATATAATATATTTTCACTCATGACAGAGAGTATATATTTACTATATTTTTAAATTGGTCTATTAATCTCTCCATACTCAACAACATTTATATAACATAAAATAGAAGATTATTGATTTTTGGGAAACTTTGATATTTGATGAGTCTTTTTCTACTTTATAAAAAAAAGAAAAAAGAAAAAAGAAAAAAGAAAACAAAGTTTCCACTAATTCTTTAATTTTTTTTTTTTTTTTATAGAAACCCAAATTGGTCCTCATATCATAGCTTAGCCTTAAAGCTGCAATTTAAATTCGTCAGTGTCCGATTCCGTATACTCACCGTAACATCGCAAGTAGTATACGACACAACATGCTTCTTGATCACCCCCAAGATCGCAACTTTCCCGGCGATCGTTGTCACCGCCGTCAAATCCACCGCCCCCACGAGCACGTCCGCGTACACCGCCGCGTCTCCGATCAGACGGCCGGCCAGCACCGTCAGGACGACGTTGGTCGTCTCCGTCCCCTTCGACCCGATCTACCCTGGCGGGACGTCGGCGTCGCCGACGAGCTTGCCGCGGTAGTAGAGCTCCGCGGTGCCGCCGGCGGGGTAGCGGAAGCTGACGCGGTTGGGGTTGTATGCGGTGACTGTGAGGGCTAGGGTGACGTTGAGGTCGACGGAGAGGTTTGGGACGTCGAGGTCGGCGTTGACGGAGGCGAGGCGGACGGAGTTGACGGTGGTGACGGGATCGCGGGGGCGGAAGACGGTTAGGGAGAGGATTAGGAGGAGGAGGATGATGGCCGTTAGGGTTAGCAGAAGGCAGAGGCGGAGGCAGCGGCGGCAGCAGCGGCGTCTGTGGTCAAGGCGTTCGTAGTCGGTCTCCAGGGAGCTTACAAAGGAGCACACCATTTTCCCGGTGAGCCCATATTGAATTTCCTGAAGGCAGAATTTTCTAGTGAGCACATTAAAAATTTTGAAAATACACTTCACCTATATTTTACATATTCCTTTCCATCTTCTCTCCTATTTTTCTCCTCTAACCAGCTAAACCCAAAAAAAACCCTAACTCTAGCTTTCTCTTTCCCCTCCCACTTCCCCTCATCCTCTCTATCCCTTTCTCTACCTCTTTCTCCTTCCAAATTTTCCTCTCTCTCACATTTCTAGACCCGACGCCGCTGTCGCCGCCGTCGATTGGACGCCATCGCCATCGCCGAACTCTAGACGTTGCCGCTGCTGTTCTCCCACCGCCGTCGCCTTCCCGCCATTACTAGGTGAGTTTTCCTAATTTAGTAATATTTTTTTAAAATTTAGATTTTTTATTTTTGGATCAAACAATTCTTCAATATTAGGGTTTGATAATATTGTTGGGTTGAAGAGGAGGAAGAGGGGAGGAGGTAGCAAATTTGGTTGTAGCATTTTTTTATTAATTTTTATTTTTAATATTTAGATTATAATTATTAAGAAAATTTAATATTGTAATCCTAATTGTAAAATATGCGAAATTTAGTTATTTTTCTAATCATGGACGTTAATATTAAAATTTATTAGTTAATTTTGAAGTTTAATGGTATTGTCCTAATGGTTGATTAAGTAGTAAAAAACGGTTTCAGTGTCTTTAAACTTTAATATTATACTATCTTGCAGTAAAAAAATAGAGAAAATATGATATTTGTAGTAAATTTTACTTTATAACTACATATAGAGAAGTTACTATTCTGATAAAAAATATCTATAAATGAAATATCTTTGTATTCCATAGATGGATCCGGCAGAATCTTCTCGCATACGACCAACTGTTTCGTTAAGTAGGAAGAAAGCAGTATCTCGACCACAAATCCGTCGCCCGATATGAGAGAGAGAAATCGAAGTTGCTGTACATCCTGAATTAAATGTAGAAACTCCTAATTTGATAAGATATGATAGTGCAAGACTAGAAAAAGGGAATACTGATGCAGGAGGCTCTTAAGATGATCTTCAAGAGTCAAATTATCGAGGTCCAGTTGATTTATCAGTATTGAAGAGCTTCAAGACGCATGTTGCTTTCTTCATTTTAAAAGATGAGATAATTATTTTCCGTAAAAAACCATAAACCATTTATTATGTGTGTGCATGTGTTATGACTATATTATATATATAGGAACGAGATCCACTGCGTTGTAATAGTCATTAGAGAAAAATAAGTGCATGGTCATTGACGACACCGCAGCCAAACACCCGATTCATGGAATTAGTACTTGGGTCTTTATTATATCCATTGGTCAAATGTTCCTACCAATATATTAGCGCTGTCCAGGTTAGCGCATTTGTTGAGAGATGGCATCCCGAAACAAACACATTTCACATGCCGTTTAGTGAGATGACGATTACGTTGGATAATGTTTCCTATTTGCTTGACTTGCCTATAGCAGGAAAATCCGTATGCCAACAATAATCAGTAGCTTCACGTGAAACTGCTGACACAATTACTCATTCCTTGGTCGTCAGTTATTCTGAAGCTTGTAATGAGATTAATACGAAAGGCGGTGTATCGGTTCACTGGATTGGTTAAGAGAAAAATTGTGGGGTTGTTGATAGCGACACCGAACATAGGATTCGGTGTGCTGCAGGGGCATATTTACTGTATCTTCTTGGTTGCATGCTTTTTACGGACAAGAGCTGTACGAGAGTGTCTATTGATTACTTACCATTGCTTCATGACCTCGAAGATGTTCATACGTTCGCATGGAGTGCTGGTGCTCTTGCATGGTTATATAGACAGCTTGGTCTTGCTTCTCGAGCTAACGTTGCTCAGATTGCTGGGTATCTCACATTACTGCAGTTTTGGATTTTCTCTCATTTCCCAACCTTTATGCCAGTGTCGAACCGATCCTTTACCGATGATGAACCACTTGCTTGTCGTTGGTTGAGCAGACGGGATCACAATGTCTCTCAATCACATGTACAGTCTATTCAGTCCAGTCTAGATAAACTCACCGGCAACCAGGTAACATGGTGCGCTATTTATATACCTATGTAGTTTGCAAGTTACAAGTTGATTACTAATGTAGTTCTTTGTGCTTAACAAACTTGCAGATAGTTTGGGATGCATATAGGAATTATAGAGAAATCTATCCTTTCAGGAAAATTAGCTTTTATATGGGTACGTTGAAGATGTGTAGTGTGATTGAGCCTTACCATCCGGTTCGTGTACTAAGGCAATTTGATTGCAAACAGTACATTCCGCCTCCACCATTTTCACCGTTACGTAAAGCGCGGGGTGTAACAGTAAATAGCTACGTGGTAAAGTACACTCACATTGAGATGTGGATAAATTGGCTAGATCACGTCTTGAATCAAGAGCACCGTGGGTCCATTATTGATTACCCATCCGAATGCACGTCAGATTATATTCCGTGGCTATCTAAAGTTTCACGGAGCTTTCTTGGAGTTGCACCAGATGAACCCCAAGTAGAGGAAGGAAGTCAGTCAACCTGCCCGGATGTCGTTGATGAGGTAATCTCCATATATGTTCTTTATTTTATGTCCCATATAGTACCAAGTTTAACTGATGCTTTCATATTTCCTGAATTAATTCTACAGAGATATACACGTGTAGTGGCTATAATAGATCCATTACTTGCGCAAGGGGAGAAAGCATTCAAGAAGCAGCATGGGATGTTATTTAGTGCACGTGCGAAAATTAAAACTGTGATAACTGGTTGCACTCAGCCAGAAGAACCACCTGAAGAATAAGCAGAGGAACAAGCAAAAGAACAAGCTACTCCTGATGCACCAGATATAGCGGTAATGACTCAAAGCAGAAGCAGACGTCACCTTCCGAGGAAAACACGGAGATAGTAATTAGGTTATATTCTGGGTGCCCTGATATGGATGATGTAAGAATGTTTTCTTTTAAACAATTTGCTAATTTGATGAATATTTGCTTTTTGTTTGTGGTGAATCCTAATATTTGATCTTTGTTTGTAAAATATTTGCTCTTTGTTTGTATGGGAGCTTATTTGGTTTATCTGTATTAGTTGCAACTAAGTGACTGCTATGTTTTTTGGTTGAAGTGTTTATTTTGGTGGAAGTGACTAAACATATTCTTTGTATCAGTGTATCAGTGGTTGTATCTTTGTATCAGTGTATCAGTATTGTCTTTACTATATCAGTGTATCATTGTTGTTAGAGACCTTATCTTCTCTGTTTTCTTTCTTCACTATATTTTTGTTGTATTCATGTGTGTTAAATTGCTCGTTTTTGTCTTTAAAATGATGTGAATGTATGTTTACTAATGATATATCAGTTTATTTCGTATCCTGAGTGTGTATCAGGTGTCTGGACTGGCAGTTCGGACAGGGAGTCCCTGGCCGGACTGCCAATCCGGACATAAAATGCCTGTCCGGACTGACAGTCTGGACATGAAAAGGCTGTCTAGACTGGCAGTCCGGACAGCAGATATCTGTCCGGACTGGCAGTCCGGACAGCAGATCCTATCTATCCGAACTGGCAGTCCAGACAGATTTTCTCTGTCCGGATCCGGATAGCTGATTTACGTCCGGACTAGAAGTCCGGCCAGGAGCTGCCGGTCCGGATTGCCAGTTCGGGCAGAGAGTTTCCTGTTAACATGGATCGATTGAAATGGGATCATAGTATTAGATTTCGCTAGACTAAACATTAGACTATTAACATGGATCGATTGAATTTCGGTTTACCGGATAATATTTACACAAAATTATATTGTCCGGATTACATTAGTCTAAACATTAGACTAGCTACGATATTACACAATATCGTAGCCAACTTTTATACAACAACATAACACCAAAATGAAACTTATATGCACGGCGAAAAAATGATTACAACTCAATAACATCTTGTGTAGCAACCGAAGATGGAACAATCTCCTTGAACTGTGAATCCGATGTAAGTACGGTTCCTCCCATCCGACTGCAATGGGATCGCGATGTCGGTGTCAATTCAAAGCAATTTGAGGGATGGGATGAAGTTCAGTTAGTGTGACCTATTAGTAAAAACAAAGTATATAAATAGGCTTAAGTATTGATTCAAATCAAAAAAGATTACAATAATAAATTGTGCTTACAGGGACAAAGTGACAGTCCGCAACGAATACTATGGTGACTTCCTTGCGTTGGATATTAGCGGCAGGAGGGGGAGATCTAAGTGGCAGAAATGTAAGACATTGCGCATTGGAAATAAAAAAAGCACTAGATTGAATCGTGAAGCCACCATATGTTCCATGTCCGGCATCGTCATCCAATAGTCGACCTTTGGAAAGTCCCAGAAATAATTAAATGCTTTATGGAGCTCAACAATCCGATCAATACTCCCAAAAATTGGAATGTAGGAGACGTAATTAGTGTCAAGTTCAAGCAATAAATCTCGCCTTATTTGCATCCACTGATCCTCCCCTATACTAAGGCTGTGTGTGAGTACCCGAAATCTGCAATTTCCGTCGAATTTGACATCGCCAACATCAACTATATATGGCCGCATAAAAGCAGACAATGAGTTTTCATACTTCAAATTCGGCTTATTAACATGTATTAACTCCGGTTCTGGTAGGAGCAGTCCGGTTATGGTTGGAGCAGGGTCCGGGTCTGCTAAGCATTGAAGTGGTTCTGCAAGATTAGGTTTTGGTTGGAGTGGTTCCGCATGATCTGCAGGCAGTGCAGGGGAGACCTTCTTGCTAACCAAGTTAGAGTACTGTATAGAAGAAATTTTATAATTAACATAATTTAATGTGAAATATATAAAAAAAGTAATTATATATAATAACGAACCTTCTGCACAGGAGGCCTTTTTGGAATTAACTTATACGGTTTGCGTTCGCTGCAGAGAATCAGTGCCTTCATTTTTGGGGAAGCACTATCAGAGCCCGAGGCTATTAACTCAAATGCACATAGATCCCGTCGTGTCGAATTATCAAGTTTCCTTTTGCGTCCAGCTATGTGTCTGATCACCTTGGGCACAGGATCCACCAGTGAAGAACTAACTGGATTTGATATCTCTCTTAATTTCTTCAATCTTCGAGTCCGTTCTTCATTATCACATTTAATAAAGTTAAGAATAAAAACCTCCGCATCTTTCTGGTACCACACACCTTGAACTACTAATGCTTTACTCGATGCTATATCAAGCTTCTGCCAATGTTGGTCAATGCAATCCAAGGGAATTGATCGGTTGTCTCTTTCATATATTGCAATCTCATGAGCACATTGCAAGTTGTGAGTTTGTCGAATGATGCAACCACATTCAACAGGATTAATGCCTACAGACTCAATTCTTTTTACTTGGGCTAAGATCAAATTCAATGCATGAATTGATACTGTTTCCCGTAATTCCTTAAATTCTGCCAGCATAAAACATCGTTTCACGATAGTCAAACTTTTTTGAAAAGATGTCTTAATCTCAGTATGTTGAAGTTTAAGTAATGTATGTATATTGCTCCAACACTTTTCAAAATCGCCTTGACTAGTTCGCAGTTGTCTCTTCAATTTTGCGTGGGCACTTTCTACTCGGTTGCTAGTCACGTTGTCCCGATGTTGGCACATATTTGTCCAGTAAGTAACGAACTTCTCCTTGTGTGGATTTAACCATGTTTTAATAATGTAGTCAACTGCTTCAGGCTTTGCTCGGAATTCGTTTGTTTGGATGCTTAGATTTGCATTATACTCGTCTAGATTATCAGATAACATAATCAGCTTCTACATTAAAAAGAATTTCTCCCACTCAGTCTGTTGTTCTAGCAATTTCTTGCAGTTAGTCAAGATATTCTTATTGATATGCCATCTACAAAGAAGATACTAGCTCGTATCTGTAACTGTGATACTTGGATATACATCGTTCAGAAACAGTCACGCAACTTGTCAAGCGCCTAGGAATAATTAGTTTCCCTTTCTTTTTCAAGGAAGGCAAAAGCAATGCAAAATGACATATTCGTTGAGGTTACTCCAATCATCTCTAGTAATGGATATTTGTACCTGTTCGTTTTATAGGTACAATCCATGATAATAACATCTGAAAATACTCGGAGAAGATCGACGTCAACAGGATGAGCCCAGAAAAGATCCATTACTGATTATGTTTGATCATTGCTTCGATTCCATTCAATATACTTTAATTCAGAAATTTTTAATAACAACTGTTGCATCTGCGTTCGACCGCCTTGTTCATTGACTCTGAACTTGTGTCGTGCATTATATATTGTTTTCATTGTCGAAATATTCTTTGGATCATTTTGCTTCAATGCTGTCAGTATATCTTTCGGCTTTACGTGACACTTCGGCATTTCGATCACAATATTAGTCTTGCTTTCAGACAATATTCCCGCATACGAGTGTCCTTCGAAATAATCTGTTGTAGGATGATTATGCGCACCGGACAAAATCGTTAGGTTATATTCGGGGCCCCCCGTTGATATCTGTTGATCCTTTAATCGAAAGTGACATCCACATTTTTTACTGTCCCTGAGGCCCTCATCATTCTTTAATTTCTTGAATCTTGATTATCCACCCCGTTCACATCCAAACCATATTCTCCCCTTCTTAAATTGACCTCCAGTATCAGATTTTGAAACCATGATGACAAATCCTGATTTCTTTCCAATATCGCGCACCTACTAGCAAAGTTCGTCTCGATTTGTAAAAATCTATAGTCAAAAATAGAGAAGATATATTTTTAGTAGAAATATTCTGATTTCAATATGAACAGGTTTTCTAAATAATATCATACCTGATTTGTTATGAAGTCCAAACCATAATCGATAACTAATTCATTCTCGACTCGCTTACTCTGCGTTGAAACATTACCTGGTGTTTCAATAATTTAACAATATTAATACTTATTAATTGATAAGACTCTTGCGGAAAAAAAATCATACTGATAACACTTTGTCCGGACTTTCAGTCCGGACTAATCTGCTTTGTCTCAATTTTGGTCCAAACTTAAAGTCCGGACCGAATAGTTTCATCCGAACTGAAAGTCCGGACAATGACATCCTCCCCCGGGTTCTCGCACTGTATCCAACTGAAAACTCAATCCAAAAACTCTAATTTCATTCTACTCAATGTATATCAAAATCCAAAATTATATTTGGAATAATTTTATACAAAGAAGATGGAATCAAATCTAAACAGTGTTTTGATCATCGAATGTAACCAACGACATCGTTGTATTCTCCATTTATGTCTCGTTCGACACAACTCAAAAATTTCTCTTTTGTTTGGATTTCTAATGGAAAAAAAATACAAACGAAGAAAAAAATCGGCTTTAAACTACCAAATTAACAAAAGAAAATGAAGAGATGGAGAAATGAAATGGATTTTTACCTTAAAAAAACAAAAAAACTAACCTATGGCGCGTGGGAGTGTTGGAGGAAGCGAAAGGAGGAAGAAGGGCAAAATTGGACATTTTTTTAAAGGGCAAACTTGATATATATGGGGAAATTCTATTTGCGCACGGCATTTTACTCTTGGCGCTCTGATTTCTCTTTACACCAAACTCATATTTTGAAATACTGTCATTTTACTTTTTGCGTCCAAAATTTTTTCCAAAAATACCCCTCCTCTTTTTCTCTAACTCCTCACCCGTCCAATTCTATTTAACAAAAAAATATTTTGGTCGGGTATTAATGCCCGACCAAGAAACGTGCTGGTCGGGTATTAATACCCGACTAACAAGCGAAATCTCAAAAAAAACTAATTAACGATAAATTTCAAACAAATACATATAAAACCTAAATTTTTTTTCAAATTGTACTTTAGATTTGTTCTCTGACACCAATTGCATGTTGGAATTTTTCATTTGCATAAGAAGACTCAAATGCAAATTCCAAATTCAAATTTCACTTGTCACGGTGAAATCAAAGAATATAAAATTCTTCTAATCTTTCAAGAACGTTAATGTAAAAAATTTTAAGGGGTAAAGAAATCAAATAGATGATTTTGTAGGAGATATGTTTTTATTAAATACCAAAAAAAAAATCATTTAGGGTTTTAGAGAGAAAATAGAGGAGGAAGACGATGAGTCGTAGTTCCAAATTTTAAAAAGTTTTTGTTTGTAATTTATAAGGGTAATTTAGTCCAAAAAAATAAGGACAAATTTGTAATTATTTATAAGTTTTAAAACTTTACATCAAGAATAAAATGGCACATGCAAATAGAATTTTCCATATGAGAAGTTATTAAGTTGCCTAACTAGGAAAAAAGGTGTGCCCCTTTAGAAGTTCCCGGTCTCCATAGTAGCATAAGCAAAGACAGAGAGAGTAAGGGGGAGGGATCGCTTGCATTTTTAATTTTTTATTCGTTTCTCATTTGGAGATTAGCTTTTTTATGAACATTTCTCATCCGCCCCCGGAGAAATTGATTGCGGGGTCCACATGCTTCTGGGGTCGGGTGTTTACGAAATGGGTCAAAATTTGGGTGTCTGAAGTGTTGGGGATTTCCTTCCCGGGGAGGAGCCTCCCGTTGACGGTTGATTAGGGAAGGATTCGGGTTGATGTGTGAAAACCTAACTAACTCGGTGCGCAGAGTACAGAGTATTTCTACCTGTCAATTTTTTGTTTTTTTGGTCCTCTTAACTTAAGAGGTGTGTGTCTTCATACAATTTGAGCTGAATTTATTTGAGAATGTAAGATTGAATGAGTTGATATGAGTGCATTAATTTCATAAGATGAGTAGGTAAGTTCAGGGGAAATTCGATTTGAGCATGCCAGTTTACTCACTCAGCCACCTCATGGATTTCAAAAAAATTACAAATTTGCTATTAAAATATAGACTAAATTACATTTCTTCTTCTATAATCCAACACCTCCAATCCGATAAAGTCTCCCTCCTCCCCCTCCCTTCCCCCTGCCTTCCCTCCTCCTGCCTCCTCTCCTTCCTCTGTCGCCTCCCTCCTCTCCTCTCCCCTTCTCTCCTCCCCCCGTCGCTCCTTCTCCTCTGTTGCCCCCTCCCCTTCCTCCTAAATCTGCATTTAGTGGAAAAAAATGATGGGAGAAGGTAGAGGGTAGGGATGGAAAAAAATGTGGTGTGCTAAGCAAGCAGAAATTTTAAATTCCAAAAGTAAGGGTAGGTTTAAAGAATTAGATGGCTAGATTAGCAAAGTGGTATGCTCAAATAGAATCTCCCTAATTCTAAATGTGCACTTAGTGAGCACCATTTTCCCCTGTGCTAATCATCACTTTACTATAGCATGTGGTGCTCACTAAGTCAAGTGTGGTGCACATATCGACTTTCCCTAAGTTTAGTGGATATTGGATGATCTGTCTATTTACCGACTTGCCACCGTTGGACCTAAGGGGAGTTTCCAAAAGGAGCACACCAATTTTCCTAGGGAGCCCACTTTTCAGTATTTCTTTTTTATCCAGACTCAAAATCCGGACAATTATAAAGTGAGTTCACTAGGAATGATGGTGTGCTCCTTTGGAAACTCCTAAACTAAGAATACTGGCTGCTAGCTGACATGGTCCTCTCTCAAGTGTAGGTAATACCTGATTTCATTTTTTGAAAAATTGGATTTTTTGGTAAGAAATAAAAAACCTTTTTCTAAGGGCTTCGAGACTTTAAAATTGAATCAAATCCAATTGTAGAATATGATGACAAGTTTAAAACTATTTGTTCGGAGGAACATTTGGTTCCATAGATTATAGAATGTCCTACATTAAAAATGTTGGGACCACGTATAAAACAGTCCAAATTATTTGTTTTAGAGAAAAAATGGTTTCGTGTGGATATTGTCAACATAAAAAATACTGTGAATAATAAGTTAATCTTTAAGAGAAGCCAATAGTCTTTGAACTACCACAATTAGAGTTTGGGAGGCTACGGCCAAGATTGGCAACCACAAAGGCCGCAGCTTTATTACTGCGATTGATGGTATTTTATATTGTTGTATTTTTATGATTTAGATTGTTGGATTATGTTTGGACATATGTTTCCTTTAATTGAATTTATGTTTCATTCACTTTTTGTCAATGAAACGGAACGAAAATTCCACACATTCTAAAAGAATTATATTCAAACAAAAAATTTGAGTGTGACATAATATTAACAATGAAAAGAAATGATTGTAAGTCTAAATTATAAAATGCCTTTATAATTTTTTTTTTTCCCACAAAGGTAAATGAAGTTTTATTGAATATAAAATGGTGAGACATCATACAATTTCGCAAGTGGTCAATTACAAGTTAGTTGCGTTCCTCCCTACAGTGCCCTCACCCGACAACTGAAGCACCGTAAAGAGTAGTTAGCAATCCAAACTCTACGCAAATACCTCAATATACAGTCGTTATTATTAATTGTTCATATGTGAGTATAGTCCCACATTGGATATGACAAAGAAAGTTTATGAGTTTAAATATAAAGTTAGAATCTTGACTTAACAACTTAAGTTTTTGAATTAGACTGGTTCTCAGTTTTATATTTAGGCCCATCATGCTTCTGGTTAACAGTTATCCTGTTATCCCCATGAAATTCTAAGGATCTGTAAATTCAGCATATCTATCTATATTGAAGGTCTTAAACTTACCTGCAAACATTTGATAGATTTTTCATGGCCTCATTATGTTATTACTCCTATACCGCAACGTGTGCGTCTATATATATATATATATATATATATATATATATATATATATATATATATATATATATATATATATATATATATATATATATATTTATATAAAGTAAAATGACGAACTGAACGTCCTCTCTGTATTCTATTAATGATCGTTAATCAAACTCCATTACATCATAAAAGGAAAGATAAAAAAAAAGAGACTCACCAGAATCCCATCCACTAGCAGGGGTATAGGCTTATGCCCTTACAAGCATAGATGGTCTTAAAACAGAAAATAAAGTGCAATACAAGGAAAATAGACAGCAAATCAGCCCTCCTGCTCTTGGTCTTCTAATGTATCCTCTTCTCCGTTGGGCTGAAAACTTGGAGGTAAGTGTCCACGTCCTTCGATATACTAATCCTCGCCCTGTCTGAGAGCCAACCATGCAAAGCGCCCTGTCCTGGACGCCAGCCAGCCGCTATTCTGGGGATGGCTGTGAGTTGTCCTTTGATACACCACAACGTACATATTCTGCTCTCGTATAAATTGTTCATGCATGCTTGTTCTTAGTTAGAAGGCTTTCATTGAGAGCTGTGACTACGCAACAAGTCATTTTTGGGCTGAAACAAGGTAACCAGGCCACTCCTGCATAATCTACTTGAAGTATAAATAAAAAAAATACCTGTATGATTACCCATCATCTTCATAAATCAGCATTAATTGAGGCGTGACTTTCAGTTTCGTAATAAAATGGCCATGTCTAAATCAGTTATATATGGAGTAGATGTCATTGCTTCTGCTGTGATGTCTTGCTGAGAGTCCATGGTGTCCAACGACAGCTCCTAACTGATTCAGCTATAGAATCCTCTAAAAGTTCAGTCACTCTGTCTTCTTCTAACCAAGGATCATAACAATTAAAGAAAGTGTTTAACCCACTGCCATATTTTTTTTTCTCGTACCGACCATGGTTGTCTCCTTATTCCTGAAAATGAACTTCTATGTGCTTAAATCAAGAGGATGTGCAGTATAATTTCGGAAACAATGATATTTGACATAAGTTCCTCTGTTATTTCTTTTTAACAAAGGCCGTAACTGTCTCTATGCAAGAATTCATGCTTTGAATCCGCTAATTTTTTGGAACTAAACATTTTTTAATTAAAAACGGTGAGAATAACTCTCCTCGCGTTTTTGGAACTAAATATTAAGGAAATCTATTTATCAATTACGGCACATTCATTTGTTCAAATCTATGAATAGAATGAATGTAAATTGGGTTAAAAAACAAAGCATGAACATGTGTGAATAACCGAATGGATGCTACTGTTCGAACGAGCGTGAGTGTTCGAATGAGTGTGACTGTTCGAAAGTGTGTGACTATTAGAACGGATGCTAATGGTTGAATTGTATAACAATTCAAATATAAACTGGTGTAACCATTTGAAAGATTATAATAGTTCATACAACACTTGGCCAATGGATATATATTTGAAATTTAAACATAAAGGGGTAACAACTTGAATAGTTGTAACTGTTCATGCATCATTTGAATTTCAAACAATATGATTCACACCATTTTGCTATAAAGGGTTGCGTCCCTTAAAAAGTTTATAAATAGATTATGCCTTTACATTTCATTAAGAAGAAGAAATTTGTTTTCTTATAATAGAATCTCATTATATATTCATTCCATTCAAATACAACAGAGAGTATAACTTTATTTTGATTTATTGAGGCAATTGGATTGTTGTTTCCTTCCAATTGTAGTGCGATTGTTGTATTCTGAGAGACCGACGCCCATTAAGTTCCAAAATCTTATATAGTGGAGGGTGAATCGGTTTTAAGGACACAACGCCTAAACTTGATCTTCTGTCCTAACTGTTTTTAGTAATATCTTTCTAACTTTTTCTGTTACATAGTTTATTTATTTATTTATTAGCTTATTGTAAGTTTACAATCTATTTAATTTTATTTTATATGTTCAGATTTTCAATATCTGGTTTTTATTTAGTTCAATCTAATATAACAATATCTAATCTATTCATTATGTCCAACACTCTATTCTAATCCCTCTTTCGAAGGCTGCAGCCAGATATAAGTTGAATTCATTCACTAATTTGAACCTTAAATTGAGTCAATTCACTAGTTCAAATTAAATGAATTAAGTGAATTGAAATAGGCTTCAAAAGTTGAGTACATAGCAAAGGAACAAAAAGGGAAGATGAAAAGATAGTCCCACATGGGATAGAGGAATGTAAGGATGTGGGTTTAAATATGATAGCTTGCTCCTTTACTTTGCTTATGTAAGAAGAGGAAAACCATGAGCACCACGGGTGGTGCTACGTACCGCCCGCACCCGCACGCGCACGCGCACGCGCACGCGCGTGTGCGAGGGCGAATGGGCGTTTAGGGCGCATTGGGCGCTTTAGAGGCGCACTTGTCCAACAGTCACCGGCCGCCGTCAACGGTTGCCGTTAAACGGTCACAACTGTTGAAACGGCCAACTGTTGCGACTGTTGAAATCTCAACCGTTGCGACTATTGAAAACCTATAAATAGGGTAGGGTCTGGGTCAGTGAATATACTACAAGTTTTTAATCCAGAAGCGAACAGTGGAGGACGAATCGATTTTAAGGAGATAGTGTCCAACACTAGCCTCGATCTTCATCCAATCTGCTTCCTCTACTTCCTGTCAGTAAAGTCTTCTTCCAGTCTTCCTGCAACCAGGTTTTTCTTAATCCA
The DNA here is from genome assembly GCA_036321105.1 of Dracaena cambodiana. NCBI lineage: Eukaryota > Viridiplantae > Streptophyta > Magnoliopsida > Asparagales > Asparagaceae > Dracaena > Dracaena cambodiana. Next base: position 10,474,467 of record JAYEPQ010000018.1, read on the forward strand.
GTTTCATAATTTTCTGATTAGGATAGTATACTAGATAAAGAAGAACAGTTTGATGGTTTTTCTTTAACCAGTCTTCCTCTACTTCGAAACTGGAAATATATAGACATAAACCTAAAATTAGAATTAATTTTCTGCAAGATAACAGTAACAATTCTGTTAACTACAAATCTGTCATTTTATGTTAATCTAAAACAATTCTGTATGCTTCAATCTGCAACCACAGAATTAGTAACCTCCAATTTACATATACTGTCATACGGTAAATGCAAACTTATAACCAACAATCTTAAAATCGATTATTGCATGTTTCAGATTAACTTTTTAAGAATACAGTTTAAACATCTTTAGTTTGAACCTACATTCTTAAAATTGAATTTCGTACTTGTTTTAGAATACAGTTTAAACATTTTGTTTAGAACCTACTTTCTTAAAACTGATACTTTGAATTCTGTCAAAATACCATAAATTAAGAGTACTGTTATCAATTAGAACTCTGTTATAATAGTATTTAATCTTTAAACTGATATTTTGTTTTAGATTAAAATACTGTCATACTAGTAATCAATCACTAGTAATCTTAATTGCTTCTAGAGAAGACTAATTAATTCTGTTTTGTGTTTGGAGTTAGAATTATTTTTCAGTTTAGTTAAAATTTATTACAAGGCATTAAGATAGATAAATTTTAATATTTGTAGATGGCTTCTACATCTGATATGTCCACTGTGATAACTCCTGTCATGGTTACTCCAACTGTGCCTTCAAGCCAGTACGAGAAACCAGAGAAGTTCAGTGGCTCAGATTTTAAGAGATGGCAACAGAAAATGTTGTTCTATCTCACTACAATGAATCTGGCCAAATACTTGAAGGAGACTGTGCCTACTCTTGTTGAAGATGATCAACAATCAGTGAAGGCGGTTGAAGCATGGAAACATGCGGACTTCTTGAGTAAGAACTATATCCTAAATGGTTTGGACAATATACTGTATAATGTATATAGTTCAGTTGCTACTGCTAAGGAACTCTGGGAGTCCTTAGACAAGAAATATAATACAGAAGATGCCGGCTCTAAGAAATATGTAGTCGGTAAGTTTCTGGATTATAAAATGGTTGATTCTAAAAATGTAATCAACCAAGTACAGGATCTTCAAGTGATCATTCATGAAATTCATGCTGAAGGTATGACTATCAGTGAATCTTTTCAAGTGGCTGCAATAATTGAAAAATTGCCACCGTCTTGGAAAGAATTTAGATATTACCTAAAGCATAAACGAAAAGAAATGACACTTGAAGATCTAATTGTACGATTGAGGATTGAAGAAGATAACCGCCTTTCTGAAAAGAAAATTGGAAATCCATACAATGTTTCTAAAGCTAATGTTATGGAAAATTCCAATAAGTCTAATGACAGGAAGAGAAAGCACAATGGTGAAGACTCTAAGAGTGGTAACTCGAAGAGATTCAATGGCAAGTGCTACAACTGTGACAAGCCTGGACATCGTGCAAAGGACTGCCGTGTGCGAAAGGCACCAGATTCTTCGAAGAAGAAGAAGAAGCATCCTAATGCACATTTGGCCGAAGAAGAAAATCTTTGTGCAAATGTAGATTGTACATCTGTTGTCTCAGAGGTTAACCTAGTTGGTGGCAACTCTAAGGAATGGTGGATGGACACTGGGGCCACTCGCCACATATGCGCCAACAAGTGGATGTTCTCCACATATGAATCTGTGGAAGGAGAACTACTCTACATGGGTAACTCTGCAACCTCCAAGGTTGAAGGACGAGGCAATATTGTACTGAAGATGACTTCGGGAAAAGAACTTACTCTTACTGATGTACTTCATGTACCAGATGTCCGCAAGAATCTGGTCTCTGGTTCAGTCTTGAGTAAGAAAGGTTTTAGGCTTGTGTTTGAGTCTGATAAGTTTATACTCACAAAGAATGGTGTATATGTAGGTAAGGGGTATATGACCAATGGTCTGTTCAAAATAAATGTAATGACCATTGCCCCTAAGGTTATCAATAAAATTGATTCTTCTGTTTATATGACTGAGTCACCTTTTATTTGGCATGGTAGATTAGGACATGTTAATTATTATACTTTACAAAGATTAATAAATTTGAATATGTTGCCTAATTTCAATATAAACTTTGAAAATAAATGTGAAATATGTGTTGAATCAAAAATGACTAAGCTTCCATTTCACTCTATAGAACGTAGTACTGAACCTTTAGAATTAATTCATACAGATGTATGTGATTTAAAATCTATTCAAACTAGAGGTGAAAAGAAGTACTTTATTACGTTTATAGATGATTGTACTAGATATTGTTATGTATATCTACTTAGAACGAAAGATGAGGCAATTGAAATGTTTATACAATACAAAAATGAAGTTGAGAATCAACTAAGCAAAAAGATAAAAATGCTAAGAAGTGATAGAGGTGGTGAATATGAGTCACCATTTGCACAAATTTGTGCAGAACATGGTATTATACATCAAACAACTGCTCCTTACACTCCACAGCAAAATGGAATTGCTGAGCGTAAGAACAGAACTTTAAAAGAAATGATGAATGCCATGTTAATAAGTTCTGGTTTACCCCAGAACATGTGGGGGGAAGCTCTGCTTTCTGCCAATTATATTCTCAACAAGATACCCCAAAAGAAACTTGAGAAAACACCTTATGAATTATGGACAGGTCGAGCACCTAGTTATAAATTCTTAAGAGTGTGGGGGTGTCTAGCTAAGGTTGCGATTCCTACTCCGAAAAGGACTAAAATTGGACCTAAAACTATTGATTGTATATTCATTGGATATGCGCATAATAGCAGTACTTATCGTTTCTTTGTCTTTAACTCTGATCATCCAGAGATACATAAGTATTCTATTATTGAATCTAGGAATGCTGTATTCTTTGAGAATGTATTTCCTAGTAAAGAACATGAATCAAGTTCCTCTAAAAGGACTTGTGATAATATAATAAGAGAAACAGAGTCTGATTCTGGAAATAAAACCAATGAGGATGAATGTAGACGGAGCAAAAGGGCCAGGATTAATAAATCATTTGGTCCGGATTTTCTAACATATATATTAGAAAAAGAACCTCAAACTTATAAAGAGGCTATGTCTACTCCTGAAGCTCCTTTTTGGAAAGAAGCTGTAAATAGTGAAATTGAATCAATTATTCAAAATCACACCTGGGAACTTGTGGATCTTCCTCCAGGAAGTAAACCATTAGGATATAAATGGATCTTTAAAAGAAAGATAAAACCTGATGGGTCTATAGATAAATACAAAGCTAGACTTGTAATAAAAGGCTATAGACAAAAGGAAGGTATTGACTATTTTGATACATATTCACCTGTAACAAGAATAACATCCATAAGATTAATAATTGCTTTTGCTGCATTATATAATCTTGAGATTCATCAAATGGATGTAAAAACAGCATTTTTAAATGGCGAATTAGATGAAGAAATCTACATGGAACAACCTGAAGGGTTTGTAGTTCCAGGTAAAGAAAAGAAGGTGTGTAAACTTGTTAAGTCTCTTTATGGACTTAAACAAGCACCTAAACAATGGCATGAGAAGTTTGACCAAGTTATGTTGTCAAACGGATTTCGCTATAATAAATGCGATAAATGTGTATATGTAAAAGGGGATATGCACAACTATGTTATTGTATGTTTATATGTGGATGACATGATTATCACCGGTAGCACGGTGGCTCTAATTAAGGAAGCAAAAATCATGTTAACACGAAAATTTGATATGAAAGACTTAGGTATTGCAGATATTATTCTTGGAGTTAAAATCTCCAAGACATCTGATGGATATACCTTATCCCAGTCACATTATATCGAGAAGATACTCGAAAAATTTGACAAGGAAAATACTGATATAGCTAAAACACCTGTAGATATGAGTCTACATCTTACAAAGAATATAGGTGCTAGTATATCACAGTTAGAATATTCTCAGATCATTGGCAGTCTTATGTATTTAATGAACTGCACAAGACCTGATATTGCATACTCAGTAAGCAAACTGAGTAGGTTTACAAGTAATCCAGGGGAGAACCACTGGAAAGCAATAGTTAGAGTACTCAAATATTTGAGGTACACTACTAACTATGGATTGCACTATACTAGATATCCAGCAGTGATTGAAGGATACACTGATGCTAACTGGATTACCGATTCAAAAGATATCAAATCCACAAGTGGATATATCTTTACTATTGGAGGTGCAGCCATCTCTTGGAAATCTTCTAAACAAACATGTATAGCCAGATCCACTATGGAATCTGAGTTTATAGCTTTAGATAAAGCTGGAGAAGAAGCAGAATGGCTTCGGAACTTTTTAGAAGATATTCCAATGTGGCCTAAACCTGTGTCAGCAATATGCATCCATTGCGATAATCAATCAGCAATTGGAAGGGCACAAAATGTATTATATAATGGAAAGTCACGACATATACGTCGTAGGCATGAAACTGTAAGACAGCTGCTTACAAACGGAATAATATCTCTTGATTATATAAAATCAAAAGATAATATTGCAGATCCATTAACAAAAGGCTTGACTAGAGATCAAGTATATAAGTTGTCGAGGGGAATGGGATTACAGCCTACTAAAAGAGTAACTCCATAATGGCAACCCAACCTAGCTGACTGGAGATCCCAAGATCTAGGTTCAAAGGGACAACCGAATTGTGGGGGAACTCGAAAGAATCACTGAGGAAAATATTTCCTATCTCATTTCTATGGTAAAATAGTGATTACCTGCAATGTGTTAGGATAAGCTAAGCTTTTAATGATCCTTATATCTTAGAAATCTAAGTGGAGTATGGCAGGATACTCTTGATAAGAGATCACCTATGTGAGTGAGAAGGGGCCGCTTCTATGAGAATGAGAAAGGCTAAGTTCTCTAAGAGCACTCACAGAATTACCAGGTTGTCCAAGGCCAAAATGGACACAACATAGAATCTGATAAAGTTGAAAGAAATCGTGTGAATATTATTGTCTTAGTTTACATCAAAAGCTGAACAGTTCAAAAACATCGTGTTCACTGGTTAGCAAGTAAACTCGATAATATTTCACTAGGGAAGGTTCAAAGCCAAAAGCCACCTCTCCCGATGCGGTAACTTTCTATTACACTCTCTGGTTATTTGCATTAGAGTCTAAGCCATTTCATTCATGTGGGGGATTGTTGAATTCATTCACTAATTTGAACCTTAAATTGAGTCAATTCACTAGTTCAAATTCAATGAATTAAGTGAATTGAAATAGGCTTCAAAAGTTGAGTACATAGCAAAGGAACAAAAAGGGAAGATGAAAAGATAGTCCCACATGGGATAGAGGAATGTAAGGATATGGGTTTAAATATGATAGCTTGCTCCTTTACTTTGCTTATGTAAGAAGAGGAAAACCATGAGCACCACGAGTGGTGCTACGCACCGCCCGCACGCGCACGCGCACGCGCACGCGCGTGTGCGAGGGCGAATGGGCGTTTAGGGCGCATTGGGCGCTTTAGAGGCGCACTTTGCACTTCGCACGTACGCAACGTCGCGAGGAGCCTTTGATTTTTGGTGCTATTGGATTCGGGTTGCCTCTATTGGGTTCAGAACTGAATGAATTTGACCTGCACCCGCCCCGTCAGTCAAGAGTCGTTGAAGTCCAACGGTCGGCGGTCCAACAGTCACCGGCCGCCGTCAACGGTTGCCGTTAAACGGTCACAACTGTTGAAACGGCCAACTGTTGCGACTGTTGAAATCTCAACCGTTGCGACTGTTGAAAACCTATAAATAGGGTAGGGTCTGGGTCAGTGAATATACTACAAGTTTTTTTTTTCTTTTCTCTTCTCTTTGTTCTTCTGCAGACAGAAGTTCCAGAATTTCTGTCTACAGAAGAAATCTGTTCATCATTTTCCATAAGTCCAGTCCTGCATAACATATACCAGAGAGAACCTTTATCAGATTCGCCAGAGCAGAGGGATTGCAGCTTCCTTCCCTCTGCAGATCGATCGTTGTATCCTGGGAGATCGACGTCCAAGAAATCCAGAAGCGAACAGTGGAGGACAAATCGATTTTAAGGAGATAGTGTCCAACACTAGCCTCGATCTTCATCCAATCTGCTTCCTCTACTTCCTGTCAGTAAAGTCTTCTTCCAGTCTTCCTGCAACCAGGTTTTTCTTAATCCAGTTTCATAATTTTCTGATTAGGATAGTATACTAGATAAAGAAGAACAGTTTGATGGTTTTTCTTTAACCAGTCTTCCTCTACTTCGAAACTGGAAATATATAGACATAAACCTAAAATTAGAATTAATTTTCTGCAAGATAACAGTAACAATTCTGTTAACTACAAATCTGTCATTTTATGTTAATCTAAAACAATTCTGTATGCTTCAATCTGCAACCACAGAATTAGTAACCTCCAATTTACATATACTGTCATACGGTAAATGCAAACTTATAACCAACAGTTCAATCTAATATAACAATATCTAATCTATTCATTATGTCCAACACTCTATTCTAATCCCTCTTTCGAAGGCTGCAGCCAGATATAAGTAGAGTTATAACTCATGTCTCATGAAGATTTGCTAAGAGATCACACTATTGCACCAAGGAGCGCATGCTTTTTATTAATATGTCTTGATAACCAAATGATGTTCACTGAGGGAGATGCCACTCTCTGCAGTTGCATGAAGAATATTTCTACTGGCTATTTTGCTTTTGTATATGTTAATTTTTCTTTAAGTACTTGATAACCATGGAATAGATAAGATGATATATAGACAATTATAATAAGTATCTTTTGTTTTTGCTGTACTTGCTCATTCTTGTTATACTTGGCAAGAAATTTCATGTGCTCCCATTTTTTTCAATTTTTTTTGGGGATAGTAATTCCAATCCCTAGGATTACTCATACTGATCTCTTGGATTTTAGTTTTGATTTGGCATTCTATCAAGTGGACACAAAATTATCAGTCTCTCGTAAATATAATATTTTGTATGCACATGATAAATGAACTCTCAAATCCTCAAAATTTGGGCCTAAATAAGGTAAGGAGGTGAAGATCCTAATCCTAAAAAAGTTGAATAGAAATTAATGGGAGAGCTTTTTGTATTGCTAGCAATAAGAAATATCCTACACTGATGGTATAGTTCAAGTTATTTTTGTATATAAACTCACACAAGTAAAGCTCACTTGCTGTGTATATCATTAATTTTTCTCTCTCTAAGAGTGTGTTTGTTTGCCTGGAAGTATAATGGAAGTAGTGGAAATAAGATTATTTTTACTATTTCAAGTATTTGTTTGGCCAAGAGTCAAATAGGAAGTTATTTTTTAATTAGTGATGTGGTGCCTATGTGGCACCTTATTTCTAAACTTTTCTTCCTTTTATTTTGTGGCTTGGAAGAGCTTAAGAAAAAAGAGGATAAAGGCAAAAAATTAATTTTTTATTTGCATGTCATGATTATCATTCAAAAATTATATTTTTGTACATAAAAACTAATAAAATAATATAATTATTGTTTTATTTAATCAATTAAATAATATTAGTTTAACTTCTTAGTACACTCTTCTCTTCTAAAAATTAGCAAACAAGTATATGAAGAAGTTTGTTCTTCTATTTCAATTTGGAAAGTTACTTCTTAATTTCTTCATTCACTTTTTATACTTTCATTACCCAAACAGTCAAACACGCCCTAAAACGTTCCCTTCTCTGGCCTCCTTTTAGTGGAGCCAATCCTAAATATTTTAACACTATATCCACTCTCGCCAAAATATTAGGCAAACATGTGAAATTGCTTGCTTGAATGTCAATTTTTTGGCTAAAATTAAAGGGATCACAACTAAAAAGATTACCTAATATTTTGAATGAGACGGCACACTCATATTTGGAGGCGATAATTTATCTGAAGCAATCCACATCAAATGGGCCCCCCGCTGTTTTGAAGCATAATCGGGACCGAGAGTAAATTTTTTCAAAAACTCCCTTATATGCTTAGGACATAAGAACCTCACTATGAATCTTATCCTTGAGATATTTAGGTGCAAGGAAGAAAAATTTCCAATGAAATATCTAGGTATCCCTATCAAACCCGAAAAACTCTCCAAACAGGACTGGTACCCCCTGTTAGACTGTTTTGAGAAGAAACTAGAGAGCTGGAGAGGAGATCTACTTTCATTGGGAGGGAGGGTTGTCATGCTCAATATAGTTTTATCGTCATTTTCCTTATACTACATGTCCTTTTTCTATTATCATGCTGGGTCAGAAACAAAATAGATCAAATCAGAAGGAATTTCTTATAGAACGGTACGATCGATTCTAACAAATACCATTTTGTTTCTTGAAAGCAGGTCTGCAGACCTCAGTAGGTAGCTTTGGAGTCTTGGACTTGAGAACTTTCAATTTGTCACTAATGGCAAAATTGCGGTGGCACTTAATTTTTTGACCTGATGGTATTCTCCAAAAATTCATACACTCTTAATATTATTCTCGAAATGGTACATGGCATGCGACTAACCGAAATATACTAAATTCCTCCTATTTCTGGAAAGGGATGATCATGACCAAACATATAGTCTGGCCAAGTCTGAAATATAAACTAGACAATGGTCGAAGAATCACCTTCTGGCATGACTCATGGTGTACACAGATTCTCCTCAAAATTCTATTCCCTGTATCATTTGAATTGTCCTTGAATAAGGATGTGTTGGTTGCCTCTCAATGGGGAAGAGCAAGATGGCGACTGAATCTATCCCATCCCATTTCAATCTTGGAGAAAATTTAAATCCGTGACCTAAGGTCTCTTCTAAATGAAATAACACCATCTAGAACAACCGATGATCAACCCATCTGGAGATAGAATAAGAATGGAGTATTCTCAGCAAAATCCACATATCACCACTTTATGGATAGCGGAGTCAACTCTAAGGACACAAATTGGATATGGAATACAAAATGCCCACTTAAAGTGAAGGTATTCCTCTGGTTAGCCCACAAAAATGCCCTCCTCACATGGCTAGCACTACAAAAACGGGATTGGTCAAGTCTAAATTTTTGTGTTCTGTGTAGTAAAGATTGGGAGTCTACCTACCATTTAAGACTAAATTGCAACTTCGTTACTAATATCTGGATTTGTTGTGCAAGAAAAATTGGGATCAACCTATACATAGAGGAAAGAAGTTGCATCTGGAGTAGACTATGTTTTAATGGTCGGCCATCATATCGGGCCAGAACACTAACTGTAGCATTATGTTGGAATGTTTGGTTGGAAAGAAATAATAGAATTTTTAATTTTACTTCTTGCTCCTTACATATTTGCACCCGTTTAATTATGCATGACTTTTTTTTGGACATATATACCTTCTGATGAGGAACGAATACAGATTTCAGGTGGATTCTCAGAGGATGACCTGGGTTCTCCTGGGCCTACATGATCCACATCATCCACTCTTCAATATGGAGAAAACATCCACTTTGCTACACTAAGAGAAGAAGATTTGACAAAACCTGCTTTTCTTTTTTATGTATTTTTTATTTTTGTAAGAACTGATTTATTATGAGAATCACTCAAATGAGTGATCGAACTCTGTAACTCTTTTTATAATTCTATTATTCTCTTACTAATAGAATGTGGAGAGCTTCCACCCACCGTTTTATTTCAAAAATATTTTGAATGAGAAAAGGAAGGTCATGGTCTCTTCTTTATTAACCAGAGGGTTTCTCTTGGCTGTACAAACTCTCCCATCAAAGCGATATAACACAAATTGGAGGCGAAATCTCCATCCTCATGTTCATGGGAGGTACAAAGACCATTTTATATTGAAATTCTTTTTTGATGCAAATCTAGCCACTCTCCAATGACCATACATACAATATAATTATAAGTAACATATATTTGAGTGTTTCATTTAAAACATATATGAGTTGTTGACTTGATCATAATTAAGATTAAATATAATATATGTTATAAATCTAATTTTTAAAATCATAAAAAGAATTGGGGTTATGAGTGAACTCGAAGAAAGAACTGTACATATGTTTTAGGAGTTTTACATTCTTGAGGTTGTACAACCGAACTTAGGGACCCAACCATAAGGTTTTTGGGTGATTACTGGATCACCATCAGTATATAGGGTTGCGCGCCTAGAGCTTAGACTCATCAGAGTTCATGTTTATTAGTATTTAGCGATATGTCCTGAGGCAGTACCAGGAATCATAGTCGTGGTTCCGGGTATGTACGGGATACTCGAAAAACATGTGGCATCTACTTCTGACAGTTCCAAATAAATTAACAAAGAAAAATAATAACATAATATGACGTACGTCATATTTCACATGCATGCTCATTTATATATATATATATATATATATATATATATATATATATATATATATATATATATATATCTGCTACAAGATTATCTATAACATATGTATACAAATGTACCCCTGACCATTATCATTCTCAAGACAACTGCAAAGCAAGTCATGTCCACTTTTCTTATATATTTATATTTTGCATGCATTCATAATTTTACAGTTTCTTATAAACTTTATCATCACGTTAAATTCTAACACCACTCATGATATGTTTTCACGATTACTGGTTGATTTATTATTATATTTAGACAAATATAATTTAAATCTATATTTCACATTCTTTTCAACAATTAGTTAAAATTTTGATACTACAATATTTTTATGATTTTATTCAGTTTTATATTTTATTTATATATACACATAGTGTGCCTATGTTATGTTCTTCTTGTAATACTTGATAGGTCGTTCTAACGACCCTGCTTTGGTACACTCAGATAATTTGCAGAATACTGAAGGGGAGGATCCACCATAACTGGAGCAATATTTCGTGGAGTTAGTAGATAATTAGTAATGTTTCCATTATGAAACGTCATTTAGGATATCCTTTATTTATTTTATTCTTTCAGACTTTCCCTTCCACTTTGATTTGCTATTTATAAAACTCAAAATTTAAAGTTGTAATAAATATTGTTCCTTTTTGGATTCTTTCATAAACATAGTAATAGTTTGTTGGAGCAAAATAAAAAGACTGTTTATAGTCTTCTCAATATTCTCTTCGTGTATATGTGTAAAAATTTATGGCAGTAACTTTCAATTTATTAAAAGTATTTTAGGCTTGGCGTATTTATGATATGTAGCCGAATGCTAACCGTATCCTGGGTGTAAGGTATTTAAAAGGTACATCATGGTTTTCTGTACCAATCCTACTGTATGATAATCTTCTTGTGTGCAAAAAATACTGTGCTGGTGACACTTGATCGAATCCATACATGCATAATCTACAAACATGCAAATTTACTTATATAATCAAAATCCAATCTTGAGGGGAATTTGAGTACTCCAGTTGCTAGAAAGTTTATATGTGAGTATAATTCCACATTAGATAGAACAATAAAAGTTCATGCGTTTAAGTACAGAGTGGGAACCTCTACTTATTAACTTAAAATTTTGGATTAGACTGGTTCTCCGCTTTTGTTTGAAGCACATCATACTCCTAAGGGTCCGACGGTATTAGAGTGCAGGTTATGGGTTTATGTGAGTATAGTCTCTTATCGAATAGAAGAAAAAAGTTTATGAGTTTAGATAGTAATGAAAAATTAAAACTGTAATAATACTTTCCTTTGTATCATTTCCCAATTCGTCATGAAGTTAAATGAATCCAACTTAAAAACAAAAATAAAAAATTACATGACTAAATCAAATGCGCTCATAGCAGTTATATTTATTGGCATAACAATGATCATACAAAATGGAGACTTGGGTATCCATGGTCATATCTATTTTTGTGGTAATATGACTTCTCTCCCTAGTAGGATCTGGCGCTCTTCAAACATATATCCGTAACATTTCACATTCAGTTACTGCTGGAAAAAATTTGATAATATCTGGGCTTATATGTAAATAACAGGTTAGCAATTAGTCAAAATAATTGTAATAAATAAATAAACAAGTCATAAATTACACACAGTATTTTGTGCAAAACCCTTATAGAAAAAACTACGAGACAATATAAGAGTGAATTTCACTATTCTAAAAAAGTAGTACAACCTTCTGAGTCTTACCCACAGAGCTTACAAATATATAAAAAATAGAAGGTGATACAATATTACCTCAAGCATTAAAGAAACCTCTAATTTTGTTAGAGAACTAAAGTTTGTTATAAAAATATCAGACTAACACCGTGACGGATTCCGTCTGAAGAGAGTATTTTATAGAGCACGCTAAGCTCTTCTTTCCTCTCTGCCACTCTGTATCTTCTTCACTTTTTCCCTTCTTGATTGATGATTAGATGGATGAAATAAAGGGATGTGCAGTTATTTATAGGTTTAAACCGTAGTAGGAAAACAACTTTTATTTTTCAACTTTGGTTGGTGGTAATTTTCCATTTTTCATATGTTTTAGTATTTCACTAACCATCTAACCATGTCACGTAGTCATACTTACCTAATCTTTATTTCTCTCACCTTAATCCCATTTTTTGATTGGATTAATTTCAAATCAAGAAAAAATTATCTGATCGAAACACCTAGTTATGCTTACCTAATCTTTATTTCTCCCACCTTAATCCCATTTTTGGATTGGATTAATTTCAAATCAAGAAAAAATCATCAGACCGAAACAAGAGATTATATTGCAAATTTTTAGGATGAGACTAAGAGAATCATAGAGATCAGGTTATCTCTAATGAGAAGTTATGGAAAGATTAGAAATATGTATTATCTTTATTTTCTCATTTGGAAGTTTGTTTTGAATTTAGATTGGCATATGTCATTATTCCAATGCCTATGCTACTACCTATCTTCTCCAAGAACAGTCTGAAGTTCTATATGTAGCATATTATGTTGACATGGGACAAGTATTGAAAATATTTCATCGTCATCAACTCGTAAGAGGGAACTTCAGGATAACACTACCAATGTAGACTATGACATGGAAGGGTAAGAAAAAAAACATGGATTGGTATTTTAGAAAATGAGCAAACAAATAGTCAAGCCAAAGTACTAAATTAGTTAAAGATGGGGGATCACTAAAGGTACTAAATTAGTTAAAGATGGGGGATCACTAGAGTGAAAAAAGTACCAACCCAAGCCATAGTTCTCATCGTAAACATGCATATATACATAGGTAACAGTGACATCCTCTGCCTATATCTTCCTTTTACAGTTTTCTCTTATATGTATCGACTGATTAAAAAGCAATATAAGCAAGAAAAATAGGACATACTGACATAAAGGATGGTAAATCTCTTTTAGAGAGAGACTATGCAAAGGAGGAAGTAATAACAAACGTCATTCTTCTTTAATTATTTATTTTTCTAAATTCAAATGAACTTGCATAATGTAAGTATGGACACCATATTCATGGTAGCTCTTCTGATCTCTTTCGGAAGGGAGGGGAAGATTTAGAGGCAAATATTGTTTAATTCGGTAGGAGTAGAAGAGAATAAAAAAAATCCCAAAATAATGGGATTTCCGCTATGTTTAACTCATGTTAACATGAGTTAAATTTATATGTTGTTAACATGAGTTAAACATAGCGGAAATCCCATTATTTTGGGATTTTTTATAATTCTCTTCTACTCCTACCGAATTAAACAATATTTGCCTCTAAATCTTCCCCTCCCTTCCGAAAGAGATGAGAAGAGCTACCATGAATATGGTATCCATACTTACATTACGCAAGATTTAACAAGATTTATATTTTGTTATTTTATATTGTAGAAGAAGTAAAACATGAGTTAAATTGTAGTTGTCATGAGAATAATAATGGTCAATGGGTATATTCATATTGATGAGTATCATATATTGCATATTTATAGCTTGCATATTATCTATTTTTGTATATAAATAATATTGCTAGGATATTTTTAGTGTGTTTCAAGTAAAATCTATTCCTACAAGGAGATGACATAAACTCAGAGCTGGATTAAAAAATAAAGTCCAGAAAAGAGCTAAAAGTGAATAGAGCTATAAGATCATGAAGCTGAAGAGTACCAAAATCTAGTACAGTCATTCAGATCAAAGGAAAAAGACCAGAGACTTATGCAGAAGAAAAGAGAAGCCAAGAATCCATTCTTTTGCCTCCAATTGGCGGCATTTGCCATTATTTGGTGGCTCAATGGGACCCACATTGAATGAAATTTTTATGGGGTTTTCGATATAATTTTATAGTTACTCGCTTGTACTCAGATTAGGGTTTGGTTCTTCGAGGCGTATATATTAGTCGTATTATTGTAACCCAGGATTATTATGTAATTTTGTACTCTTGGCAATTAATAAAATATTAGGATTTTATCGAAGGGGTGACGGCCGCTATACTGCGCTTAATAGATGACTCCATTACTTTCAAGGATTTTCTAGTGAGTAGAAATATTTAATTGCTTTTTAGATAGATTTAATTACTTTATAGTGTAGATTTTTAATAGTTTTCATAGAAAAATAGGATTTTTAATACTTTCTAATAATAAAAATATAATCTTTCTAATTAGTAATATGAGTAGAAAACTTAGTTTAGCTCTAAGATGTAGATAAAAGTAGGAACCAACCATGTAATTGCTTTTTTATTATTTTCTTTCTAAAATATAATAATAAAAACATGATTTTTCCATAAAAAGATTATAATACAATAACTCGTAGATTAATATTTTGATATGTTATACTTGAGTTAAATTTCTTGATAGCCTATACTTAATTAGAGTTTGGGGTTGTTAATTTTCATCTTTTTTATAAAATTATCTAATAATTTAGTTTTTTTTAATGCAAAGTAGTATCTTTAATGAGTTATAATTTCACGCCACTTGATAGCTCATTCTTAAAAGATTATAACTACAAGATCAGTTTTTATGATAGAAAAAATAATAAAAGTAATACTTGGTTGTGAACTAGTAGATTCTATATCCTAGGCTAATTAGAATATCTCGAATTAAACTTAGAACCCTTAGTTTACTCGTTCGGATTAAAGAATTAGTAAGATAGCAAAACACATTAGATCCTCATGGGAACGACCTGTTTTCACTGTAACTGATACTGTGCGTTTGCAGTAAATTTATCACATTAAATTTTTGGCACCGTTACTGTGGATCGACGGTGTTTTCTTTCTTTTTCTAACATTTTACGGGTTAACAATTTGTGTTGAGTGTGCAGGGACCAGAAAGTATAGATACAGAAAGGTAAAAGGGATCAGAAGAGCTTCAGAGTTGCGTAACTGAAACCAGAGAGACAATTTCTCTGGTTCTGCTGCTAATTGGCAGCAAGAACCTCCAAATAGCGGTAGCCCAAGTGAATTCTAACCCCAACTTCTCTCTAGTTCTGTGTTTTGGTTCTTTGGTATTGTAAAAAAAATTAAAAAAATAAAAACAGTAGAAATAGTAAGACATCATATTTTTTTTTATAATATTTCTTCCATCGTTTCATCCTTACCATACCCCACTTCTTATATTAGTTTAGGAAACTTACACATCTACTCATGGTTGCTGGTTCATGCCATATTGGACCTGTGATCAATTTGGTTGACTAGTGAGATTAGATTTGTTTATAGGAGATAAGATGGACCAACCGATTCCGATCCTTCAAGATGAATGTTACCCTTTACGCACATCACTATCGTCATGCATCAAACTTCCACACGCAGCGGGTAATCACTATGAACTGAAATCGCAGCACATCATCATGCTTCGTATATTCACTGGTTCTGACTATGAGAGTGCATATCTCTTTATTAGTGAATTTTATGAAGTGTGTGTGATGATGAAACTGCAACACTTGTCAGAGGATGCAATTAAATTCCACTTCATTCCATTCAATCTCAAAAATAATTCTAAGAAGTGGTTATACAATATACCTACTGATTCAATCACTACTTGGGATGAATTCGTCACAGTATTCTTAAGAAGTATTATCCTACGCACAAGAGGGAAAAATTTTGAAATCAAATTAATCAATTCCGTCAAGTGCCGAGAGAGCCCTTTTGGAAATACTTGGAAAGGTTCAAAAATTTGTTAGCTTAGTGCCCTCATCATGCAATAGAAAAGTGGCGGTTGTGTCAAATCGTATACGAAGGACTCGATTACACATCCAAAACTTTTCTTGAGTCCATGTGTCAGGGGGAGTTTATGACAAAGAATGAGAATGAAGTGTGGGACTTTCTTGAAGATGTATCATGGAAAACTATGCAGTGGGAGAACCCCACTGAGAAACCCAATACATTAATGTTTACACAAAAGGGTGGATCCATAGCGTCGACAGCTCGATAGCTGCCGAACCTAAAATTGCAGCCCTTATGTAAAGAATTGAGGCATTGGAGACCACTAGTGCTCCACTAGTGGGTCATGTCAATGAAATACAAGATCCCACTTGCTTTAATTGTAGAACTCCAAATTATGTTACGGAGGAGTGGGTCATGTCAACCAAGTCAATCCTTAACAAACCCTAATGTCGATTTTTCTAACTCCAATCAATCGCCTGTCAACCAAGTTAATGCCATTCACACGTTTCGCTCTGGCAAGCTGGTTGACAATCATGTAGCCATACTACCTGATTCACTCCTAGTGCATTATAGGCTATACTCCTTGATTCCACGATTCCATCACCACATCATAATTCACCATCATCATCATCTCTATCATCCCACGAACCACGCACTAGCACGACAGAGAAGTCTGATCCTTCTAAATTTGATCCTCATGTCGGCCATACTTCTAAGTCGAAGGCTCCCTATCCAAATCGACTAAAAAAAATTCTTCTCAGGTTAAACACATCCTTGAGTTATTCAAGCAAGTTAAGGTTAATTTTTCTCTTCTTGATGCAATCTAACAAGTAACTGCTTATGCAAAATTTTTAAAGGATTTATGCACGAAGAAAAGAATAACAAATGTTCCAAAGAAAGTCTTCCTAACTACTAATATCTCTAGCATCCTCTCTTAGTCGTACCTATAAAGTACAATGAAAGTCCTACTGTCATCTGCATCATAGGAATTACAGTGATAGAAAGAGCTCTACTAGATTTAGGAGTAAGTGTCAATGTCCTTTCTTATTCAGTGTACCAGCAGTTATGACTGAGAGAGTTTAGACCTATAAGAATTACATTACAGCTAGTTGATAGAAATGTGAAGAAGCCTATGGGAGAGATTGAGCACGTTTTGATTAAGATTTGGGAGTTTATTTTTCCAGTCGATTTCATAGTTCTCGAGGCTCAACCTGTGGTGACCCACAGCATTGTAACCCAGTTATTTTGGGATGTCTATTTCTGACCACTTCTAATACTATTATTAATTGTCAGAGTGGATCGATGAGACTTTCTTTTGGAAACATGACACTTGACTTGAATATATTCAATTTTAGGCGCCAA
The DNA here is from genome assembly GCA_036321105.1 of Dracaena cambodiana. Classification (NCBI taxonomy): domain Eukaryota; kingdom Viridiplantae; phylum Streptophyta; class Magnoliopsida; order Asparagales; family Asparagaceae; genus Dracaena; species Dracaena cambodiana. The sequence continues at coordinate 10,491,871 of JAYEPQ010000018.1, forward strand.
TTGAGTGATCCACGTGATGAGCCCCTAGAATTGAATATAATCTAAGAGTTGTTTAGTTAGCACCAAGAGGAGGAATTCTTTGATGAGCTGGATAGTTTAGTTGATGAGAGTTTATTCGTGGATACGCTCAATGAGACATCTAATTATATGTCTTCTACTCGATAGAAACTTCCACCTGAGTCATCGATGACTGAACCACGAGTTCAGTTACGACATCTATTGAGTGTCCACTGAGCTTGAGATGAAGTCCCTTCCGAATTATCTCAAATATGCTTTCTTGGGTGAACACGATACACTATCAGTCATTATCTCTGTATATTTGATTAAAACTTAGGAGAAAGAACTCATATAAGTATTGAAAGCACATAGGGAAGCCATGTGCTGGAGTATGACCGATATAAAGGGGTTTAATCCATCTATAGTGCAATATAGAATTTATTTATTGGATAATGCATGACCTACAAGAGATCCTCATCGTAGATTGAATCTAGTAATGAAAGAAGCTATAAGGAAGGATATTCTTAAATAGCTTGACAATGAGATCATCTATCCTATCTCTGATAGTGCATGGGTGAGCCCAGTTCAAGTAGTGCCTAAGAAGTCCGGAATCACTGTAGTCAAGAATGATGCAAATGAGATTATTCTTATATGCATGCAGACGGGATGGTGAGTTTGTATCGATTATAGGAAGCTGAATGCTGTAACTAGGAAGGACGATTTGCCCTTGCCTTTTATTGATCAGATGTTGGAACGGTTGGAACATGAGTTCTATTATTTCTTAGATAGATATTCTGGCTATAACCAAATTCTCATTGCTCCGGAGAATCAGGAAAAACCACGTTCACATATCTATTCGGCGCCTTTGCATTAGACGCATGCCCTTTGGGTTATGCAATGCACTTGCCACATTCCAAAGGTGCATGGTGAGTATTTTTTCCAATGTGGTTGAATAATTTCTTGAAATCTTCATGGAAGACTTCTTCATCTTCATAGATTCATTTCAGGAGTGTCTGCATCATTTAGAATTAGTTCTCACGTATTGTCATGAGAAATATTTGACACTTAATTGGAAAAAATATCATTTCATGGTAAAAAATGGCATAATGGTAGGGCATATCATCTCGAAGAATGGTATCGAGACTAACAAAGCCGAGGTGGACCTCATCGTGAATGTTCCACCTCTGTGATCAGTGAAAAATATACGCTCCTTTCATGGCCATGCTGAATTCTACAGAAGATTTATCAATAACTTTAGCAAAATTACTAGGCCTTTGACAAACTTACTGGCCAAGAATGTGCCATTCAATTTCTCACCTGATTGTTTTAGAGCATTTGAACAGCTCAAGATGGCGCTTACCACCACTCCTATCATTTATGCACCAGACTGGAGTCTGCCCTTTGAACTTATGCGTGACGTATCTGATTATGTTATCGGTGTCATCCTTAGACAATGTATAAATAAGCAGTCACATGTGATTTGCTATGCAAGTGGGACACTCAATAATGCCCAGTTAAACTACTCTACCACAGGGAAAGAGCTTCTGGCAGTCATCTTTATTCTTGAAAAGTTTCGCTCCTACTTGATTGGATCACAGATTATAATATACACTGATCATGCTGATTTAAAATATTTGTTGACCAAGAAAGATGCAAAAGTAAGACTCATTCGATTGATTCTTTTATTACAAGAGTTTGATCTTAAGATATTAAATAAGAAAGGTGCTGATAATTTAGTAACTTATTACTTGTCTCGTCTGCCCAATACTCCAACTAATTCTTACCTCATAAATGAATCATTTCTTGATGAGCAATTGCTTGCATTAACACGTGAACCATGGTTTGTCGATATTGTGAACTATCTTGTGACCAAAAAGATTCCATCCCATTGGTCCAGGCAAGACCGATATAGATTCTTGTCCCAAGTAAAATTCTTTTAATGGAATGAAACATATATGTTCAAATGTTATCCAGACCGGATCATACATCGATGCATACCTGAAGATGAGATCAAAGTGTCCTATCTTTTTGTTATGATCTTTCTTGTGAAGGACACTTTGGTTCAAAGAAAATGGCTGAAAAGTAATTGCAGAGTGGCTTTTATTAGTCGAACTCTTTTTTAAAATGCTATGGAATATTGTAAAACAAACACACGATGTCAGTTCATAGGCAAAATTTCACGGCATGATTAGTATCATATTTTGCATTTTTCCTCCCATATTTTATCTATTTTTGTATATAAATAATTACTACTTGGGTATACTTAGTGTGTTTTTATAGATAACAAAGGATTTGCAAGTAAAAGAGGAAGAATATGTAAATTTGTCAAGAATATGAGCATACAAAGTCAATTTTGATGAAGACAGAAACTCAAGTGCAGCAGCAGAAAGTTCAAAAGCATTTTCGGCTAAAACAAAGCTTGAACTGGAAAGATTTATGCTAGATAAATTTGTAGAGCTCGGTATTATCTTAGAAAAAAGTCTAAGAACAGATCAATCCAAGTTCATATGCAAAAGTTATGACTATTTTACTAAAGCACTATAGAATGGAAAATCCGATCCAGCGAATTATGGGTGTGCTGAACTTAATTTCGGATTTTGGACCAGAAAATTAGTATTTTATGCCATTTAATCTCAATCATTTATTTCTAATACCTATGGATTGGATAAAAATTATATATCTTGATATTAGTTTGTATTGGATGAGGTTTACATATTTTGTATTGAGTTTGAGTAGGAGCAGTATTGTGTTTGGGTTATAAATACCGCATGAATCCTTTTAATTAGGGAGGGATTTTTAGATGTAATTTTAAATGTATTTTTAATTAATAAATATTAGGGTTTTGCCGAAGCGGTGACGGTCCCCATACCGAGCTCCAGAGATAATTCTATTGCTCTTGTTTAGATAGATTTAATCACTTTCTAGTGTAAGTCTTTAATTTCTTTCTAGGAAAAATAAAATTTTTAATCGCTTTCATAAATAACAATAGGATTTTGTTATTTAGAACCATAAGTAGCTAAATTAGTTTAGCTCTAGGATATAAATAAAACTAGGAAGCAACCATGTAATTGCTTATTATTGTTTTCTTTCTAAAATAAAATAATAAAGATATGATTTTTCCATGAATATAGATTACGACAAACTATTAAAATATCGGAGAACCAGTTTGGATTTATGCCGGGACGATCGACGACAGAAACTATTCAGTTACTTCGTCAACTTATAAAGCGATTCTCAGAGAGAAATAGATATTTGCATATGGTATTTATTGATTTAGAGAAAACCTATGATAAGATTCCACGAGAGATACTTTGGTGGACACTGATGAAGAAAAGAGTTCACATCAAGTATATCGACATAATTAAGAACATGTATGATGGAGTAGTAACCAATATTAGAACGTGTGGTGGTTTAACAAGTGATTTTTCTATCACAATTAGATTGCATCAAGGATCTGCATTGAGCCCATTCTTATTTGTTATAGTGATGGATGAGCTTACTAAAACCATTCAGGATGAGATATCTTAGTGTATGCTATTTGCCGATGATATTGTCTTAGTTGATAAGACAAGAGCAGGGGTAAATGCCAAGTTATAGTTATAGAGACATACATTAGAATCTAGAGCTTTTAAATTGAGTAGGTCTAAAACAGATTATATGGAGTGTAAATTTAGACGACGGACCATAAATTATAATACTGTAAAACTTGATAGACAAGAGATACAAATGAGCAGTCAGTTTAGATATTTGGGTTCTATTATTCAGAATGATGGAGAGATCGATAATAATATTAACCATATGATACAAACTGCCTGATTGAAATGGAGGAGGGCAATGGGAGTTTTATGCGACTGTAACATTCTGTTAAGATTGAAAGGAAAATTTTATATGGCTGCTATTAGACCAGTTTTATTATATGGTCCGGAATGTTGGGCTATAAAGAAACGTCATTCACAGAAAATAAGTATAGCAGAGATGTGCATGCTCCTTTGGATATGCGACAACACTAAGAGAGATAAAGCAAGAAATGAATATATTCGTACTAAAATAGGTATAACTCCCATCGATGAGAAGATGCGAAAAAATCCCTTACGATAGTTTGGTCATGTGCAATGTAGGCCTACAGTGCACCGGTTTGAAGAGGATAGTTTATCAATGTATGACAAGTTAAAAGAATAAAGCGAGAACCAAAGAAAACATGTATGGAGGTGATACACAAAGATATGGAGTCTAGAGGTTTAAATAAAGAGATATTACTTTATAGAAATGAATGGAGAAGGAATATCAAAGTGATCGATTCGGCGTGATTTTTTTTGTTCATGTAGCCTACCCCAAATACTTGGGATAAAAGGCTTAGTTGTTGTTGTTGTATATAATTTTTCCATAAAAAAATAAAATACAATAATTCGCAAATTAATACTTTGATAGGTTATACTTGTGTTAAATTTCTTGATAGTTTGTGCTTAGTTAGGATTTGAGGTTGTTGATTTTCATCTTTTTTATCGAATTATCTAATGATTTAGTTTGTTTTTATGCAAAGTAGTATTTTTGATGAGTTATACTTGCACACCACTTGATAGCTCATACTTAGAACACTTCAATTAAAAGATTAAAACTAAAAGATCAGTTTTTATGATATGAAGAAAATAATAAAAGTAATACTTGTTTGTGAACTAGTGGATTCTATATCCTAGGCTAATTGGAATAATTTAAATTCCACTTAGAACCCATATTAACTCTTTTGGACTATGGAATTAGTAAGAACACAAAAAACTTTAGATCCTCGTGGGAACGGCCTGTTAGCGTTACAATCGACATTGTGTGCTTGCAGTAGATTTAAATGGATGAATCATTCTAATTTTACATATAATTAAGAGTCATATCAAGAGCATCCTCCATCTAATCCTTTCTTTATAGACTATTCATCTTCATATTCTAAATTCAATCATGAACAATATATTCAATTGAACATGTTAGATGAAAAATTAAAAAGATTAGAAGCGAGATATGTATGTTATGAGAATTTACCTACAACCACTTTATATCAATCATCAAATGTATATACAGATCCATCATATCCACCTTCAAATTTCACTCATGATCTCCAGATGAAATCATTCGAAGATAACAAGGAAGTTTATAATCATGAAACTGAGGAGCGAGCATGTACAATAGAGGAAGGTATAAAATGTTTACAAAAATTATCCTCTCAAACTACATCTTATATGAAATATTTTCTCATACAAAACTTTTTGAAAATCAACGATCTAATTGTTTGAACATATCTAATTCCAACAAGTAACCACTTCAGTCATCTTTTAAAGTTGATATGATTCAAAATGAGTTAAATATTTTTATACATGATGAGTCTATACATCAACACTATGATCAATCTACTTTAGATCATTGTGAAAATAATTATGAAGAAACTGGTGATAAAGAGAAATTTTTGTTTAGTGATTTTCCTTATGATGAGCTTGCTAGTGACATATTATCATTTGATTCTTTTGATGAAAATTGTGAAGAATTTTTATCGCTTCATAATAACTTGACTAATGATATGTCCACTAGTATTACATTTTCTTTTGAGAATTTTGATGGCATATTTGAAGAAAATTTGTATGACGAACCCAGAACACTAGAAAAATAGAAGGAACTATAAACGAAAAGGTCGTGGTACCTAATGATTTGAAAGAGCGATCCAAAATCGAGTTCATAATTCCGCCACATCAAAGTAAGTATATTATTTTATATGTTGATAAAACCAAAATATTTACTGCCATGAAAAGTGCTTGTAGGTTAAACATGGACGATAAAGGTATGATTTCCAACTTCAAAATTTTACTATTTAATAAAAAAAGAAGGGTAGGAATAAATTAAGAAAAACCAAAATTAAGATGGAGATATTAAATATAAAATTAGCAAAAAAAGGCTAAGTTCATCTATATCAAAACATAAAAGGACACACTATGAAAGTGGAAAGCAATCGAGAGGTCGTAACCGCTTTCCATGTATTAATATGGTGTTAATATTGAGATCTTGACCTTTCACGACTCTCATTATTTGTATAGTAGTTGTACAATAGTTTTTCATATTTATTTTACCACTTTTGGGTCATGTATGAGGGCATACACGAGTTTATGTGTGGGGGAGTGGGTTAGGAGATTTTTGTGTTTTTCTAGGATCTTTAGTTTTTATCTTTTTCTATGATTTCTTTATTTTACATTTTAGGTAGTTTTTAGGGTAACTAAAAAAATCTAAAAAAAAGTAAAAAAATAAACTATAAATACAAAAATATTTTCTTCAATAAATCATTTTAATTACAAATACAAGAATAAATTTAGATTTGAAGTTTGACAGGAGAGTAGATTGGATAATACACTAAGAATTTTATAAAAAGATTAAAATCTAAAAAATAAATACTGCTAATAGTAATTTTGAGATAAGTATACATCTATTTTTTACTTTAGAATAGTTTATTAGGTTATAGACAAAAATGATAATGATTGAGTAGTATTCTCTTCCTAAATAAAGAAAAAAAGAAAAAAAAAGGGATGAGCTTGATATTTAAAGCGATAATCATAAAGAAAAAGATAAAAAAGAAGGTGAGTCTGGTATTTAAGGCAATAGCCTTGGAAATAAAAAAAAGAAAAAAAGAAAAAAAAAAGGAGGTGAGCCTGGTATTAAGGCAATAGCCTCAGAAACGAAAAAAAAAAGAGTATGATCTGAATAATCAGGTATTTTGCGCCTAAGCAAGCGTGAATATTTGTATGAAATGTGAAATATTCACAAAAAAAAGTAAAAAAAATTGTTTGGAGAGAAGAGATGAATAATGAGTTAGAGTTTGGTCTAAAACCGAAATAAACTATCACACTTATACATAGATGTATATGGGCCAATAAATTATTTATTAGTGGGTATTGAAAGATATGATTGAAATTTTTGATTAAAATGATAAGTGTATTTAATATGTCGCTTGACTTGAAAATTGATAATCTAAATGTGTCTTTGAATTGGTATATTAGTGAGATTAATTGCAGAAAATATCAAAAAAAATTCTTTCTTTTGTATAAATTTTTGTTTTTTTTATTTCTGGTTATCCTTATTTTTCTTTTCTTTATTTTCTTAATCTAATTTCTTCACGAATTTTATAGGTATATTCACTACAAACTTTCACGAGACACAACTCGTCTCTAAGGTAATTTAGGGGTTTAACGGCTTATTGTGCATGCTAAGTTTAATCATGATTCCCGCAAAAGTGTGTTAGGATTTATTTTTCTTTTTAGGTGTAACTTTTGCTTGAGAACTAGCAAAAAATAGGTGTGGGTGTGTGATTAGTATCATATTTTGCACTTTTCTTCCATATTTTATCTATTTTTTTATATAAATAATTACTACTCTGGTATATTTAGTGTGTTTTTATAAAAAAATAAAGCAATCACAAGTAAGAGAATAAGAAGATGCAAATTTGTTAAGAATACGAGCATAGAAAATCAATTTTGGTGAAAACAGAAATTCAAGTAAATAGAAACTTCAAGAGTATTTTCAGCCAAGACAAAACTTGAACTCTGTTGGCAGTGAAAATTTCTAAGTAAATAGAGTTTTCCACAACAGAAAGCGGAGCTAACTCCGCAGCCCCGCGTCTGGCTATATTAGCCTCGCATTTGAACAAAACGCGAAGCTATTCAATAGCTCCGCGTTAGTTCCGCATTCTCATTCTTTAGCTCCGCGTTTTGATACGATTAGCTCTGCGTGAGCAGATAATCAGAATCTCAAACTGATTAAGATTATGATTTGGGCTTATCCAAATACCCAAATTAAGTCCGATCAGAACTCTAAATCAAGAGATTTAAATCAAAACTAAGATATTTGATTGGAATCCTTGATGGGAACAAATTCTATTTAAATAGAAACTCTTTCATCAACCGAGGGCTATAAATACCCCTTTGAGGAAGCCCTAGAGATCTTTTTTGGATCGTCTTTTTAGCATCTTGGAGAATTCAAGTTACGCATAGAGCCTTGGATTCATGAAAGTGCAGAGAAGAAAAGATCATCTACAGTTGGTCATCACCTTCAAGAGAGAAGAGTTCGACGTCAGATCATCCAAAGGAGCTGCTCGACAGATTCCATCGCCACAGATCCCACACAATCATTGTAAAAGAGAGCGATTGATACATATAAAATCCTCTCGTTTGTTCTTTTTATCTTGTTCACTTTCATTGTAATCTAAGTTGTATTCAATGGAAGGAAGCAAAACTTTTGCAGCGAACAAACTGTCGACCACAGTGGGAGACGAAGAAAATTATGGCGCAATCGGACGTCGATTTGATCGGAACCGACGTAGACATGCTCGTCGTTGAAATCGACCAGCAGAAGTATGAGGAGTATCTCTCCTCTGAATCAGGTGACCTGTCTGAGACACGCCGCTATCGTTGCGTGCTGGGCTCCAATACCCGAGTAACTGGTAAAAAGGATCCACCAATAAACGGGGATCCTTGGAGACCGTAGCTATAGAGCCGCTATTTGGCCAGGAAATCCTAGCGAAGGATGGCCTATTTACTGCCGGAGAAAGCTCGGGAACTGGATTGACCAGAACCCAACTCCGAAATAGAAATCGGAGAGCTAGGCGGAAGGCTCTCAAAGCCCGCTTTGAACGCGAGGCTACGGTCCCTCGCAAACTAGCTCGCGTTAATCGCAAGACCAGTTATGATCGCGTAAAACGCGAAGTTGTAACCTGCGTTGATCGCAAGGTAGAGCCAGCGTGTGATTTTACACGCGAGGCTATGACTCGGCTGAGCGATAAACGCAAAGCCAATAGTACTTGCGATAATCGCAAAAATTCCAACACTCGCGAGAAACGCGAGTATAAAATAATCTTGAAGCCAGCGTGTGATTCTCCACGCGAGGCTGTTACTGGACTAAGTGATAAACATGAAGCCAGTATGACTTGCGATAAACGCAAGACCTCTGATACTCGCTAAAAACACGAGGGTAAAGACTCCTTACGGCCAGTGTATGATTTTCCACGCGAGGCTATTACTGAGCTTAGCGAGAAACGCGAAGCTAGTATTACTCGCGAGAAACGCAAGATGCCTCATCTCCTCACAGATCGCGAAGATGATCGGCAGATTGTCGTCAACCGTAAAAATCGCACTAGACGCGAAGTTATGACTTGTGTTAATCAGCCAGCATGTAGAAATTTTCTTCCGCGTGGGGCTAAAGTTCCAGAAGAGAAACTTCTGAAGGCACGCCAAGCCAGCATAAAACGGGAGGGTAGCGTAGTAACTTCTGAAGGCACGCCAAGCCAGCATAAAACGGGAGGGTAGCGTAGTAAAACGCGGAGCTATTCTTCAGGCCCGCGATACAAAACGCGAATCTAACTTTCAGCCCCGCGTTCCAAAATGCGAAGCTGTTTCTAAGCGCCGCGTAGATCAACCCGACTATAGAATCAAGGAGGATCGTCACGTCACTGAACCAAAATCGGATTCCAGTAATCCTAAGAAGCTCCAGTGGGTTCCTAGACCCTCTCAAAAGTTGGATGGATCCCACGACTCCGTAGCTAAGATCACTGACCTCAGGGAGTATCTATCCAAGAAAAGAGGCATAGAACAGGTTCAAGCTGAACCTGTCTGTCACTGCCAGCAGCTTATGACAGCAGTATCTGCAGTAATGGACAACCGTGGCTGCAGCAAAAGTAGGGTACCGGTGTTCGACCGATTAACCGAGTGGGACAAGAACCCTACTAAGAAGACCAAAATCGCTTCCTTAAAAGAATGGAGAGTTGTAACCTCCAATATGGTGGGAAAAGGGAAGAAGGTCACCTCCTTCCTCTGCGTCATCTCGGCTACAAAAGTCAGCATCACGCATGGTGGATAAATCTGACGACATCGATCAGAGATTTGAAGCTCAAGAAAGAATGATTCGAGAGCAACAAAAGACGATTGAAGATCTTAAAGTGATGCTCTCAAAATTTGTTGAGGATAACACCAAAAGGGGCAAAGAAACTCTGAACGAAGAGGAAAAAGAAGAAAAAGCCCACTCGATGCACGAGGACGAGGATAGATTTTCTTTCCATGATCCGCATGGAGAAAAGATAGAAAAATTACAAAGTCAACTCGAAGCTCTGATGCATAAAAGGAAGCTGAAAGAGTCAGGGGTCTCAAGACCATATCCGCCTGAATGGGATGCGATACCATACCCTCAGAATTATAAGCCGCTTAAATAGAGTCATATGACGGGAAGGGATCTCCCAGTCAGCACATTTATTACTTCTTGTCCCAAGCGGGACATTTGATGGGCAATGACCCGATTATAACTAAAATATTCGCAAGTACTTTGCGAGGGCCTGCTTTTACTTGGTTCATGCAGCTGCCCCCAGGTACTATTAATACCTGGTTAGATGTTGAGAAATTATTTCTCTCACGTTTCTTCGAGGACAATACCGAGATTACGGTTCATTCCCTCCTTGCAACTAAATAAGGGGAATAAGAAACCGTCAAAGACTTCATAGAAAGGTTCCAAGAGAAGTCCGTGCATTGTAAACACGGAATGGCCTAGGAAACTCTAGTGGAGACATGTCGTCGTAATCTTAAGACTAACGTGCTTCTAAAAATGGGGGTCGTAGAGTCTAAGACATGGAGAGATTTGCTCAAGTAAGGAGAGCAAGTCGAAGACTTGATCCGTCGAGTTGAAGAGTCTCTGGATCTAAAAACACTGGGAGCAGTAGACCATACACCCAAAATAATAGTAATAAAAATAAAGGGAAAGCGGTGATGGCATCAGAAGCTGCTCCGCAGAAAACAAATTCTCTACCAAGCCCGAAGCCCCAAAATCAGCAGGGCATCAGACAAAGTAGGCCTCAGCAAGAGAGGACCTATACTTTCAAGGCGGAGCAAACGCCTACGCTCTTCCACTTACTCCTGAGGAAGGGAATGTTGAAACTTCCGGAGAATAGAAAGCCAGAGGACGCTGGTAAAACTAACGACCCCAATTATTGCCTCTACCACCGGAATGTTGGACATCCTACTAGGGATTGTTACCCTCTAAAGAACAGAATCTAAGCACTGATAGAAGCTGGAGTTCTGACGCTTAAAGAGGAACAATAGAAAGTCACTGCCAATATGGCAACCATAGTGGTTGGAACCCATGGGTTCCCCGCAGATGTGACCCCAATTCCAAAAGGTAAGTTGGTTACAAAGAACCTTGACCCGCACAATAAGGCTTAAGAAGGATTTGTCCCCGTAACAACCCAAAGAGGGGAAGTTATGTGGGTCCGTCCTGATTTACTACAGAATGAGCAATAGACTACCACAAGGGGTCAAGGGAAAAAACGGACTGTTAATGCCATTTCTGCAGAGATAAAGGAAGAATATATAGTTTCGAGAGCCTTCACAGATTCTGAAGAAGAGCCCGAAACAATGGCCACTCATCAAAATGAGGCAGGCCCTTCCGGTACTCGATATGGAAAAACATATCTCAAGAACTACACCAGAGTAGATCCGAAAGATATATATGCGGAACTTACCAAGCCTGCAAAGCAGAAAGGTCTTCGCTTCCAGAAGAACCCTGAAAAAAATGAAGGAGTCAAAGATACTACCTTTAAATTTGATATAATAGCTCAGCTGGCAAATATTCCAGCTCGAGTCACATTATATGAGTTGCTACGATTATCAAAATCAACTCGTGAGGCGTTGAGAGAGGCCTTGGCAGACTCTGAGTCATTTCTAGCTCAGATTGTCGAGCCGGTCAATAAGGAACAGGACTCTTGCCCCCACTGTCATCAAGTGATGAGGCAGGTCCCGCAGATTATCTTCTCTCCAGAGGACATGCAGGTAAGTAATATAAAGCATAACAGGCCTTTATATTTCACCGGATATGTCAGATCCATGAAGGTGGACCGAATTCAAATCGATCCGGAGTCTGCTCTAAGTGTTATTCCCAGAAGGTTAATACAATTATTGGAAATATCCCCTCATCGTTTGGCGCCTACAAACACTACCATCTACGAGTTCAATGCTAACAACAGCTGTCCTCTTGGCAAAATCCGACTGCGGTGCCAAATTGGAGATTTGAGGACGGAGGTAACATGCTACGTTATTGATGCAGATACCTCCTACAATATTTTACTGGGACGGCCTTGGACCCACGCTTACATGATTGTCCTGTCGACTCTCCACCAATGCATGAAATATTGCGATGAAGAAGGAGAAGTCCGGACACTAATTGTAGATAAGCAACCATTTAAAGGGGTGGAAAATTACTTCACAGATACTTTACTCTACAAGCCAGCCCACGAAGTCTCTAATGACGATCTTAGTAAGCCTCAAGAGCCTGATGAAAGCGGTTATGAGGCGGATACTGAGTACGAGCTTCCTAAAGAAGACGATGGGGGTGATTATGAAATCAACCCTCACTTAGATTTTAGTTTGAGTCTTGATAATAATATAGCTGATGTAATATAGAGTGAATGGGTTATTAATGAAAACATGAAGTTAGTCTACGAGCATGCCATAGGTACTGAATCTGAACCCTCTTGTACTTCCACTGAAGTAGATGGCCTATTCGAATTTGAAGTTCTAGCGGCATACCATTTGCCCATCAGGTCATCCCTCCTCTCTCAATCAAAAATAACTAAGGGACAAGCTCACGTCTTTGAAGTACCTCCTCGACAGGGATCCCAAAGGCCGATCATGTTCGGCAGGGTAACTACGTCACCTCGACAAAGACGAAGTAGTGAAAGTGATGAACAAACATCACCTCAATTTCACTTGTACGAACAGAAATCCCGGCAAATGATGGAGAAGATGGGTTATAATTTCACCCAAAAATCAGGATTAAATTTTGGAAGAGGGCGACGAAATCTTATACCCTCATTTAGACCGAGAGTAAAGAGCCCAGATTATTATCAAAAGACTCGCAGGGGGTTGGGCTATATATCTACTCCTCCCTCATCACCATCCGGACAAGAAGAAAGTTCTTCGGCCGATGATGAATCACCTCCACTTGATCATGACTCAGATCAAAGTACTGGCGCTTGGTTTCAATCCTTGACAGCCAATATGGTTTCAGCCGCACCAGAAAGCGACTAGGAACCAATTGATGTTCAAGACAATTTCTGGGCCAAGAATATGGACACTCTTTGGGATGTCCGCTTTGAACAGCGTGACCCGCCCACAGAAGACAAATTAGTACAAGTTAATATGGGAACGGAAGAAAATCTGAAACTCATCTTCATAAGCGACACGCTAACTCTCTTAGAAAAGGAGAAACATATATCTCTTATCAAAGAGTATATATACGTGTTCGCATGGAGTTATGAGGACATGCCCCGGCTTGACCCTCAAGTTGCCACACACCGGTTAAATATTAAAGAGGATGCCAAGCCAGTTAAACAACAGCAAAGGCATTTTCGACCGGAATTGATGGAGGCAATAGTTGTTGAGGTCAATAAGCTTATAAAATCCGGATTCATCCGTGAAGAGCAACATCCTGATTGGGTGGCTAACATAGTGCCGGTTCGTATGAAGAACGGCAAAATCTGAATATGTATCAATTTTCGAGATCTGAACGTTGCATGTCCTAAGGATGAATTCCAGCTCCCCATCACCGATGTGATGATTGATAATACTTGTAGTTATGAGAGGATGTCCTTTATGGATGGCTTCTCAGGATATAACCAGATTAAAATGCACCCAGAAGATGAAAAGCATACAACTTTCAGAACGCCACTGGGGGTATATTGTTATACGGTGATGCCTTTCGGATTAAAGAACGCCGGTGCCACCTACCAACGCGCAATGAGTGTCATATTCAAAGAACACCTGCACAAAACAGTGGAGTGCTATGTGGATGACTTAGCAGTCAAAAGCAGAAACAAAGAAGATCATCTGCATGACTTAAGAACGGTCTTCGATCTTATGCGAAGACACCATTTAAAGATGAATCCGACTAAGTCTTTTATGGGGGTGTCCAGCGGGAAATTCCTTGGGTTCATAATAACCCCAAAAGGAATTTTTCTTGATCTAGAGAAGGTAAAACCAATCAGCGAAATGCCACCACCCCACAATCTTAAGGAATTAAGGGGGTTACAAGAAAAGTTAGCCTATATTCGGCGCTTCATCTCCAATCTATCAGGGCGATACCAGCCGTTCTCCAGACTCATTAAAAAGGGAGTTTCTTTCGTATGGGATGAAGCATGTCAACAGGTGTTTGACGATCTCAAAGAATATCTCACTAAACCTCCTATTCTTATGGCACCGGCTCTTGGGCAGCCATTTCTTATATATGTAAGGGCCATGGATGATGCTCTAGGAGCATTCTTGCTCAGTATAATGAGCACGGTCATGAACACGCCTTGTATTACTTAAGCAGGACAATGATCGGAGCCGAGCGTCGGTATACTCCGATTGAAAATGAATGTTAGCCTTGGTGTTCGCTATTCAGAAAATGCGACACTATCTTTCAGGGTAAACGATACATGTTATCTCACAGGTTAACCCCTTGAAAATCCTGATGACAAAACCAGGATCCTTAAACGGCCGATTGGCGAAATGGGCATTATTGCTATCGCCATATGATATACACTTCGTTCCTCAAAAGGCCATGAAGGGACAGGCAATCGCCGATTTCCTTGCAGACCATCCAATTTGGTCCAAATCCAAACAGACGTCAGAGGTCAACACAGTTAGCAAAGAACAACCATGGCAAATGTTCTTTGATGGTGCTGCCAGACGATCTGCTGCTGGAGTGGGGGTTGTGCTAAAACATATATTGTCTAACGGTTACTCATTAATAGAACCGTGCACGAATAATGTGGCGGAATATAACGCGCTTATTATCGGCTTAAAAATAGCTCTGCAACTGGGGGTGAACTATCTAGAGGCATATGGAGACTCTAAGCTCATCGTCAACCAGATGACGGGTGATTATAAAGTCAGACATGAAACCCTCATCCCCTATCATCAGCTAGCTATTGAGCTAGCAGGTATTTTGAACAATTTTATATATATATATCTCGGAATCAGAACGTCTATGCAGATGCCTTTGCTGCGTTAGCTGCAACATTGGTGATCCCGCCAGGTGAAGCTAAAAGCATCACTATTGGTAGCAGAGAACTCCTCCACCCAGATACGGTATTCCAAACCAAGGAGGTATGGCAGACAGGCTTAATGCTGGAACCCCGTGATTGGCGATTTCCATTTATAGATTACGCCTTATATGGGATACTACCAGAGAATCCAAAGGAGGCCGCCTCGATAAAGAGGAAGGCCCCGAGATTCTATTTCGACCATAAGCTACATACTTTATATAGAAAGTCGAGTGATGGTCTCCTGTTGCACTGCATATCAAAAGCAGAAGCAGATGAAGTGTTGAGGGAAACACATGGTGGAGTATGTGGAGCTCATCAGCCCGATCCAAAACTCAAAGACCGCATAAGAAGGCTGGGATATTACTAGCCGAACATGATTATAGAGGCAATGACATATGCATGACGATGCCATGCATGCCAAGTGCATGCCAATTTTATTCATCAACCCCAGAATACTTGCATAATACCGTTGCTAGTTGGCCGTTTGAATCATGGGGAATGGATATTGTGGGGCCAATAACTCCCCCGTCATCCAGAGGGCATCGGTTTATTCTTGCAATAACCGATTATTTTTCAAGATGGGCCGAAGCCGTGCCCATGAGAGAGGTGAAAACGACAGATGTGATTAAGTTCATCAAGCATCATGTCATTTACCATTTTGGCGTCCCCCGAAAGATCATTCATGATAATGGACCTCAATTCATCAGCCAGGGATTCTCAAGATTCTGCGATAAATTCAGAATCAAAGATATTGCTTCAACCCCATATAACCCCGCGGCAAATGGGTTAGCCGAAGCTTTCAACAAGATAATCATTAAACTCCTTTGGATGTTCGTCTCTTCCAACAAACGAGACTGAGACGAAAAACTGGGAGAATGTTTGTGGGCTTATCGCACCACCGTTCGCACCCCGACAAAAGCTACCCCGTTCTCCTTGGTTTATGGAAGTGAGACCGTCTTGCCTCTCGAAATCCATATACCATCATTAAGAGTGACCTTAGTTACAAAGATGATGACAGAAGAGAGCCATCAGAGATTACAAGAACTTGAGGCGTTAGACGAAAAACGTCTCAGGGCTCAACAACAAATTGAGTTGTATCAAGCCCGAATCTCGAAAACTTTCAATAAGAATGTTAAACCAAGGACCTTTAAATAAGGAGACTTGGTTCTGGCTGTTAAAAGGCCGATGGTGCCAACCCACAAGACTAAGGGTAAATTTGAACCCAAGTGGGAGGGACCGTTCATCGTGGAGACTATATACTCCAGTGGAGCCTATCGCTTAATGAATCAGAATGGCGCTAGGATGATGATGCCGATCAACGGCAAGTTTATGAAGAAATACTATGCTTGACGAACCAAAATAGTGACAAAGTAACTGTCCCATCTAGTTCATAAAACCTGGAAGTACACGCCTCCATTTGTTCAAGTTACGCAGATGAGAACTTGAACTTCTTTCTTACCAAGCATGCGCAATTAGGCGCCTCTGCCGAAATCTGATGAATCCTAACCAGATCATCTTGGTGTGCCCAGTTCAAGTTACGTATGAGAGTCTTGAACCGCCTCCAATCAAACTCCAGGCATGCGCAATTAGGCGCTTCTGCCGCAAATTTGATGAATCCTAACCCGATCATCTTGGTGTGCCTAGTTCAAGTTACGCATGAGAGCCTTGAACCGCCTCCAATTGTTCAAGTTACGCAGATGAGCACTTGAACTTCTTTCTTACCAAGCATGCACGATTAGGCGCCTCTGCCACAAATTTGATGAATCCTAACCCGATCATCTTGGTGTTGCCCAGTTCAAGTTACGCATGAGAGCCTTGAACCGCCTCCAATTGTTCAAGTTACACAGATGAGCACTTGAACTTCTTTCTTACCAGGCATGCGTGATTAGGCGCCTCTGTCGCAAATTTGATGAATCCTAATCTGATCATCTTAGTGTGCCCAGTTCAAGTTACGCATGAGAGCCTTGAACTGCCTCCAATTATTCAAATTACGCAGATGAGCACTTAAACTTCTTCCTTACCAGGCATGCGCGATTAGGCGCCTCTGCCAAAATTTGATGAATCCTAATCCGATCATCCTGGTGTGCCCAGTTTAAGTTACGTATGTGAGCCTTGAACCGCCTCCACTTGTTTATGAGAGCCTTAAATTGCCCAATACTGTTATAGCAGCGGGAAGAGGAGATCAAGCTCCTCGCCAACCCTATCATACTGGGGATAAAAGTATGAAATGAATTGCCCAATGCTGTTATAGCAGCGGGAAGAGGAGATCAAGCTCCTCGCCAACCCTATCATACTGGGGGTAAAAGTATGAAATGAATTGCCCAATACTGTTATAGCAGCGGGAAGAGGAGATCAAGCTCCTCGCCAACCCTATCATACTGGAGGTAAAAGTATGAAATGAATTGCCCAATGTTGTTATAGCAGCGGGAAGAGGAGATCAAGCTCCTCGCCAACCCTATCATACTGGGGGTAAAAAATATGAGATTAACTATCCAATACTGTTAAAAGGAAAATGGGAGAGGAAATCAATTTCTCGACAAACTCACCGTGTTGAGGGGAATAGCATGGCTACCCCAACGCAAACGGCGATTGGTAAAAACTAATCAAATCCGTTGATAGTTGGGGGTTTGCTAAAAATCCCATAAAATCTGTCATATTAAGTCTTTACCTCTGACAGTATGATTTGGATCATTTCTATCTCCGTTAAAGATACGCAAATGAGCCTTGGACTATTTTGATGACAAGTTATCTGTTGTGCAAACAAATTTGGTAGCCAATAGGTTAAAGAATCAAAAAGATTATTTTTATTCATCAATGAAGAATGAAGTTACAAAAAGTTCTCTCTTTTATTACAAGTTCTTACAGAAAGAATAAAAAAAAGGGAGTAGGAGAAAGTTATGGATCTCCTACATGCTTCAACTTATTTGTCGCCTCGTCAATTACTCGATGACGAGTCTCCTCCACGGAGTGTCGAGCCTGCCGGCGTAAATCATCGTCATTTATTGTCAGTTGCTGGGCCAACCGCTGACGAGACTCTTCTATAGTGCGGCTTCTCATGGCGCCTTCATGTTTGAGTTGTCCTCGTTGGAGGATCAATTCTTCCCGTTTCTTAACGGAATCTCCTAACCAAGATTCGATGGCCTCCAGAATAGCTCGGGCCTTAGCAATAGTATCTCTAGCTTTGAGGATAGCGGCCTGACTCCCCTAAATATCGAAGTCCACTGCCTCTAGCCCCCTGAGGACTGATTCCTGGCTAGCTCGTTGTTCTGCCAACTCCCGAGACCAGACTTCCTCTTAGCGTCTCAATTCCTCTTGACGAGCCACCAACTCTACCCGAAGACGCTCCCAGTGATCGTTTCAATATCTGCTTGGCGAACTGTGTTGAGCGTATTCACCTGATTTTCTAAAGCTTTGAGACAGGCCCGATAGGGAGCTGCTCGGTCTTGTCCCCCAATCCTTTCAATATTATCCAGATAGCTGGACAACATTGGACGTCCAAGATTAAGGAAATCTCTTCCGTCAAGAATCATCCCGATACACCTCCTTAATAGCCGCATAAAATCATTTACACTATGGTTGAATAATTCTTCAAGAGGGTCCATAGTGTCTGTGTTTAAAGCAGGCAGCACTAAGGAAGATGTCGCTGGAGGAGGAGTAGCGTCCATTGGTGTCAAAGAGGAAGAAGCCCGTCCCTGTGCTAGATTCATAACATGTGGGGCTAGTAAAGCCAACATAGACTTGGCAGAACTAGAAACTCGAGGAGAAGCATCATTAGTACAGGTCACTCGGGCAGTGCCACCAGCAGCGGTAGACGATGGTGTTTCTTCACTCGAAGTTCCTCCCGTGACAGAAGTGGCTTCGAATGAGAATTTCAAATTTTCTTCGTCTTCCGCTGGCGGAGGACTCGGGGCCGGAGGAGTCACCAATGTTTCAACGGCCATAATAGTAGAGGACGTTAATATTGCTCGCTGAGAAATAGAAGGCATGCCAATGACTACTGGAAAGGTCTCTTCAGAACAGACTGGTGGCGTTGGAGATGGCAAACTTGGGGATGGCGTAGCTTCTCTTGCTGCAGCCTCGATAACCACCTCTGTCCTATCATCACTCCCGAGTTCATCAATAGGGGGGACTGAAGAAGGAACAGAGGGAGGAGTTGTCGTGAAGTAATCTGTGTCAAATTCATTTGCAGAACTACTTAATCCACCTGCTGAGCTAGTGGTACCCGAATAATCCACCCTCTCCTCAGACTTTCCCCTGGTAGTTGAATGCATCGGCGAGTGGGGCTGACCATCTGCAAAAAGCAAACAAATAGTGTTACATATAATGAGGAAATATGAACAAGAAGATAGAATAAAAGAACCATACCAGGGAAAACAAGTCCAGTGGTCGGACTTGAAGGAGGAGCCATCGATGTTTCCAGGAGCGCACGCGCCTCACTTCCCAGGGGTTGCGTCGCGGAATGATCAACAAAATCTGCTGTTGGGGGAGTTAGGACCTAGGTAGCTCTTGGACTTCAGTAGGTCTACTTTCCTCTGCTGGCGCCGGAGGCAGAGTTGAAGCCAATAAATCTGAAGCAAATTTGGCTGCCGTCTCTTGAGAGACTAAGAGGGTCCCCGGGACTAGTTTTTGCTTCTTCTTCGCCGGTTCGCCTCTTGCAGGACCACGACATTTTACGGTCGGACTCCGGGAACAACTGACCATGGGTTGGGGAACTTCTACAACATCTCCTCCAACATCAGCACCATCATCGTCACCATCATCATCATCAGAATGGCCAACATCTAATGGGTCGGCCGCCGCGCCGAGGAATTCATCCATTCCTTTCACTCTTACTCTTGTTGCACCCCTACGGCTAGAGTAAAATGCTTCTATTTCTTTACAACAACTCTGGTTATTGGAGAAGTTGGGCACATCAGCATTTGCTATACTGTACCACGTACAGAAGCTAAGAGTCATGGCCAGCTCGAGCAACTTCTGTGGTAAGACGAATTCAGCTCCAGTTCCACCAGCTACAAAATGGAACCAACCGCGAGCACCCTCGTATAGATTCCCCTCATAAGCAAAGTTCTTGCTCGGATTACCCACATAAAGTTGGGAATATCCAAACTGACGAGCGAAGCGGCTCAGGATGTACGGTTCAATATGACACTTGGCATCTTGACGATACACCAAGTGCCCAGGGCGGATATTAAGGAGCCACCAGAACACTCCTGAAGATAAGACAGTGAAGTTATTTGCTCGTGCAATGTCTTTTAATTTCGACCCGTATTCTCCACTAGGGAAGTCAAGGAAATACCAGAAGAGCTCATAATTCTGATAGTGACGTAGTGTCTTCCGAATATGCGACACATAATGACTCTTCCATGAGGAGCGCTTGTATAACTCCACAAAGAAAGGCTTATCACCGGAACGATGTTCAGCCGCACTCATCAGAGAGGGGCAGTGGTTTAAGGCATCTCCACCCTAGGGTTCGGAGTCTTCACCTTGACAATCTCCTTTGACTTGCCCTTCCCCTTAGATAAAGTCATTACAGAGTGCTCGCAGTACATGCTGTAGGTTGCATACCATGGCAGGAAGAAGCCCGAAGGGTCGGCCGTATGCAAGAAGAACTGCTGGATACAGCACGGTCATTGCAATGGCCTCTTTCGGCAATGACGGCATGACACATCTCTTCATCTATAACATCAAAAACCCAGCAATAAGACCTCTATTGGATATTGGGAATTGAGCTTGATAATGGTAACTCTTGAAGGAGGTGCCAGGACCAAATTCACCTTCGTTGGATTCGGTAGTATAATACATTATACGGGTCTTGGCGATGCGACGATCGATCTTCGTGACGGCAACAGGAGCATAGCCATGGACTGTTGTTGAACTATCCTTAGAGTTGAAATTGGTGAAAAGGTAATCGGCCTATTTCTTATGGCCGATACCCTGATTACGCACACCTGCCATATCGGCACAGATGCGGTAATGGTACATCATCTCCCAGTAGGTGGCATAGAGGCGCTCGTCCCTCACCTTTAGCATATTCAGCTCTTCGGTGGTGGGGATATACTCTTCATATGGGACTTCGTTCATTAACAGCCCGGACACCTCAAACATCTGATGAAGAGCGAATCTTAGCTCACACACTGGTGTAAAGAAAGTGCTAGTCTCGGGGTTGTACATCTCCAGAAGACCAAAAAAGTGATAAGCACTCTGAGGATTGCATAGAGACGTTTTTGATGGTTTTGTATAAGCCAATCTCTTTTAGAACTGGTTCATGAGAATCTAACATATATTGGACAAGGCGGGCCAACCACATATTACCAGAGGAATAAACCCAACCAGGTATCCTGAAGTCACTTGCTGGATATTGGCCTTCTTTCGCAATGACTCGCTCAGAAAAGTTCGTGCGCGAGTTGGGACCTCTCCTACTGGGTGCTCCTTGGTAACCCTGCCTGGAAGTAACCCAGTAATACATCTGGTGGGGCCATCTTGATAAGCCCCATGTGCGCCCAACTTGCCCATTGGAACACCGTCATATTCTTGAGTTAATCCCCACTCTAACTCATGATACATCGCCAGCCTTTGAAAATAGACCAGTGGATAGCCACGCTCCATCCTAGGCAGAAACATTAAACCTTCGCCAGAATTATAGAGTCACATGCTCTCCTCTTCAAAAAGGATCTGGTCTGATTGCTCAATTTTATCTCCAAAGAGAAATGCAGGCTTCTCCAACACCTCTCTGTTCAAAGCCTCGAAGGCCGCGTCAGTCACGATCTCCCGTGCAGTGGTGGAGCTATATTTTATTAACTTCCCCCTACGCTCCGTTGAGTCCAGCCTGTATGCAGTAAGGATGGTTGTGAAACGGAAATGAGCCATTGCATCTGCGCCTCCAGCAAAACCAAAGTAGTGCCTATGGGGGAGGATATCCACCTGATATCCCACTACAAAAGAAGGATCAAGAGTTAGGAAAAAGTTTTACAAAACTCAGAAAATCTTCTAAGTATGCGGAGCTAAATATAACTCCATGCGAACCTAAAAATTAGACCGCGCGAAGCTAAAAATAACTCCGCGCGAAACTAAAAATTAGACCGCGCGAAGCTAAAAATAACTCCGCGCGAAGCTAAAAATTAGACCACGCGAGACTAAAAATAACTCCGCGCAAAGCTAAAAAGATAGCCTCGCGTTTAAGCGCAATAGCTAGTCAGAATAATCCCGCGTTTCTAACGCGAGGATAACGCGATAATTTCGCGTAGAAGAAGACCAGAGGCCTTTCTTCTTCTCCAAGCCATATGGCCAGAAAACAGCGGTCTCGCCAGTGATAAATCAAAATTGCCGGTCGAAACCAAGCCAAATCACTCCCAAGTGGTTCTAAGAAGACCAAAAGTTAGGATTTTTACCTCCAATAGGCGCGGCAAGAACTTGTTCGCCGCTGCGCCCGCTGCCTCGACCGCTGCCGCCGCTGTTTGCGCCGGCCGCCGATGGCAAAGATGCGCAAGTCTTGGGTGCCATTGATCTTGAAGAAAACGGAGAGAAATCGATGAAAAATTTGGGGAAGTTGGTCGGGTCGCCTGAGATGGTCTGATCGCCTGTCGCCTGGAGCACTGGAGTTCTTGAAAATTCTTCAGATGAGTGAAGAATAAAAAAAAGTCCATTTAAATGAAGGAAACCGCCTCTTGGTATTCGGCGCGAAAATTGAAGCACTGACTGATCAGTTACTCCCTAAAACGTGAAGCTATTTAGCTTCGCGTGGTCATCTAAAACGCGAAGCTATTAGTTCTGCATAACTATGCAAAACGCGAAGCTAATTTGGTATTTTAGCTACTCGTTTCTATGAAGCTTGGACTTGGCAAGCGTTATTCGTCGCCTCTGCCGAGATCTGATAAGCATCACCTGATTATCTTGGCATGGACAATTCAAGTTACTCACCTGAGCCCTGAATTGCCTCCATTAAAAACTAAGCCATGTGCAATTAAGCGTCTCTGTCTAAGTTAAATGATCCCTATCCGATCATTTCAGGTACTAACAAATCTAAGTTACGCAAATGAGCCTTAGATTGTTTTACCAAAACCATAAGTTATTTATTTGTTGAGCAAGCAAAGATTTTGAAGCCAACAGATAAAGAGAAAAAGAGTTTATCTTTATTCATAAAAAAAGATGAAAGGTTACAGAAGAAGAGAGAGTTATAGCTCTCCCAAAAGCGTCAACTTATTCATCGACTCATAAATAACCCGACAACGAGTTTCCTCCATGGAGTGTTGAAATTTCCTGGTTCACATGCAAAAGATCTCTTCTGCAAATGTCAATTATGATCTGTTTAAAGTTCTTAGTGGATCATCTGAAGATACTACTACAAGAATCCTAATGAAGTGCACAAGTTAGATTCGACATGCTACAAGCCCTTGGATGATCATCTCTATCACTTTGGAAAACGACAGAGATTGTCATCTAACAGAAATGGTCCTCAAGAAAACTTAATGAGCTGCCGCAGAGTTTTTGTAACTCCTTCAAAAGTTTATCTTTTGGAACCAGAGCTTGAAACCTGCAACTATATTGTAAGCATATGCTTCTGGCTTCCTTAGAGTTACTTTTGCTGACGAAGACTGGTAGAGCCACATGCACTCCTCTTCAAAAAGGATCTGATCCAAGTACTTCACTGCAAAAGAAGAATCAAGAGTTAGAAAACATTTTACAAAGACTCGAAAAATCTTCTAAGTATGAAAACGCGGAGCTAAGGATAAACTTCGCGCGTAGCTGAGAAAATAGCCTCGCGATTGAAACGCGACTGCTAGTCAAAATAGCCTCTCGATTGAAACGCGACTGCTAGTCAAAATAGCCTCGCGATTGAAATGCGACTGCTAGTCAAAATAGACTCGCGATTGAAACGCGATTGTTAGTCAAAAAAGCCTCGCGATTGAAACGCGACTGCTAATAGCCCTGTGTTTCAAACGCGAGGATGACGCGATAACTTCGCGTAGAAAGAAGACCAGAGTTTTTCTCTGTCTTCTTCTTTCTTCTCAAGCCTTACGGCCGGAAAATGGCGATCTCGCCGGTTCAAAAATGGCTGGTCGGTTAAAACCAAGCTAAAATACTCTAAGGAGTCTAAAAGTTGGAATTTCTACCTCCAATTGGTGCAGCATGGATTGGCTCGCCATTGTGGCCATTGCCTTGGCCGCCGCCTCCGCTGCTAACGCCGGCCGCCGATGGTGAGGAGACGCGCGATGCCGTACTCTTCTTAGATGACATCCTAATGATGAAAATCTACGGAGAGTCGAAGGAAGTTCAGTTGAAAATCATTCCTTCAACCTGACTCGCCCGGTCACCGGAGCTCCAGATCTCTTGGGTTCTTCGAATGAAATGAAGAAGAAGAAGAGCTAGAGGCTCTATTTAAATGATCTGCCTCTTGGTATTCGGCGTGAAAGTCAGAGCAGGATTAATTGCTGAGTAATTACTAAGCAATTAGTAAGCAATTACTCACCAAAAAGCGAAGCTATTTAGCTCCGCGCGAGTGAACAAAACGCAAGATAAACTTGGTATTTTAACTCTGCGTTTAAGGATCCAAAGTATTTCAAAAATTTGCTAAAGTTCTAAGTCATTTTGAAAACTTTAGAGGGGGTTCTGTTGGCAGTGAAAATTTCTAAGTAAATAGAGTTTTACACAACATAACTCGGAGCTAACTCCGCAGCCCCTCGTTTGGCTATATTAGTCTCGCATTTGAACAAAACGCGAAGCTATTCAATAGCTCCGCATTAGTTCCGCATTCTGGTTCTTTAGCTCCGCGTTTTGATGCGATTAGCTCCGCGTGAGCAGATAACCAGAATCTCAAACTGATTGAGTTTATGATTTGGGCTTATACAAATACTCAAATTAAGTCTGATCAGAACTCTAAATTAAGAGATTTAAATCAAAATTAAGATATTTGATTGGAATCCTTGATAAGAACAAATTCTATTTAAATAGAAACTTTTTCATCAACCGTGGGCTATAAATACCCCTTTGAGGAAGCCCTAGAGATCTTTTTCGGATCGTCTTTTTAGCATCTTGGAGAATTCAAGTTACGCATAGAGCCTTAGATTCGTGAAAGAGCAGAGAAGAAAAGATCATCTACAGTCGGCCGTCACCTTCAAGAGAGAAGAGTTCGACATCAGATCGTCCAAAGGAGCTGTTCGACAGATCCCATCGCCACAGATCCCACACTATCATTGTAAAAGAGAGCGATTGATACATATAAAATCTTCTCGTTTGTTCTTTTTATCTTGTTCACTTTCATTGTAATCTAAGTTGTATTCAATGGAAGGAAGCAAAACTTTTGCAGCGAACAAACTCGAAAAATTAATATTAGATAAATTTGTAGAGCTCGGAATTATTTTCGAAATGAGTTTAAGAACAGATCAATCCGAGTTCGTATGCAAAATTTATGACTATTTTACTGAAGCGCTGCAGAATGGAAAATCCGATCCAGCGGACTATGGGTGTGTTGAACTTAATTTCGGATTTTGGACTCGAAAATTAGTATTTTATGTCATCTAATCTCAACCATTGGTTTCTAATACTTATGCATTTGATTAAGATTTTATATCTTGAGATTAGTTTGTGTTGAATAAGAATTACATCTTTTATATTGAGTTTGAATAAGAGCAGTATTGTGTTCGGGTTATAAATACCCCATAAATCCTTGTAATTAGGAGAGATTTTATAAATAATTTTAGATATACTTTTAATTAATAAATATTAGGATTTTACCAAAAGTGTGACCGTCGCCATACCGAGCTCCAGAGCTAATTTCATTGCTCTTCATTACTTTTAGATAGATTTAATCGCTTTCTAGTGTAGATCTTTGATTGTTTCTAAGAAAATAGATTTTTTAATCACTTTCATAAATAAAAATAGGATTTGTTATTTAGAATTATGAGTAGCCAAATTAGTTTAGCTCTTGGATGTAGATGAAATTAGGAATCAACCATGTAATTATTTATTATTGTTTTCTTTCTAATATAAAATAATAAAGATATGATTTTTCCATAAAAAGATTAAAATACAACAATTCGTAAATTAATAATTTGAAGGGTTATACTTGAGTTAAATTTCTTGATAGCCTATGCTTAGTTAGGATTTGGGGTTATGATTTTTATCTTTTTTATAGAATTATCTAATGATTTAGTTTGTTTTTATGCAAAGTGGTATCTTTATTGAGTTGTGCTTGCATACCAGTTGATAGCTCATACTTAGAATACTTCAGTTAAAAGATTAAAACTAAAAGATTAGTTTTTATGATAGGAAGAAAATAATAAAAATAATAGTTGGTTATGAACTAGTAGATTCTATATCTTCGGCCAATTAGAATAATTCGAATTCCACTTAGAACCCTTATTAACTCGTTTGGACTAAAGAATTAGTAGGAATGCAAAAACACTTTAGATTCTTTTGGGAACGACCAGTTAGCACTACAACCGACACTGTGCGCTTGTAGTAGATTTAACACATCAAGTTTTCAGTGTTATTGCCGGGAATCGACATTGTTTTATTGTTTTTTCTAACGTTTTACTGCTTAATAGTGTGTGTTGAGTGTGCAGAGATCTGAAAGTTCAGATATAGGAAGCGAAAAGGGAATAGAGAAGTCTCAGGACTGTTAGCGAAATTTCCTAATAACGAGATTATATATTGCAAAGAGAAAAATTTGTGTCTCTGAAACAAAGAAAAGAACGCGATACTTATAAAGTCGCATTTTATCCTTTAAAATAACTAAACATCGATGTTTAATCAAAATGAGTCTCAAGTCTAAAAGCTCAAGATCTACGTTCCAGTTGGAATATCACTAAAATTTGCAAATCCAAAATCTGAGATTAGGATTTCAGCTGCATTTGAAGAGCCATGAGTCTAAAATATGAGATTCGTGTCCCAGTTTTATTTTAGAAAAGATCCTCGAAGCTAAGATTTGAGATCTACTGTATGGTAACAACCAAGTTAATTCTGCGAATCTAAAGTTCAAATTCGAGCTATAAACAGAACAGCCGCAAACCGCGAATCCAAGGTTTGAGATTCACGTTCTGCATCTCAGCTACGAACCAGAGAATTGAAGACGCTAGTTAAAGTTCCTGGGAGATTTAATACAAATTTACCAGACCCCAGAGCAGGAAATTAATACTCAGATCATGGAGGCTAACCATTGAGCAGTTATGACGGCTCTACTCAGATGTGGGAGTTAACCGCTGAATGGTTACGTCAGCACTACTCAGATCATGGAGACCAATAGCCGAACGGTTACATCAGATCAAGAGCTTAGAAATCCCTATAAAGAGCCCAAACGGAGGCAAAAAAAGGGGGAAAATAGAAAAGGAGATCAGTGCGAGATAGAGAGTTCTCTTACTATTGCTGTCAGGAATTCAAAACCTTTGCCAACCAAAGAATTTCTGCGGAGTGTCAACAGAGATCAAGATTGTCCTCCATAGCTATCCTAGAATCCAGTCTTAAATAAAGAGGAATTCAATCTTCCCCATCTTCTATAAACGGAAAACCGTTAAAATTGTAATCTTCTATTGAAATATTTAATAAAGAAATCATTTTATAATTTTTATGACGAACAGAAAATTGGCGACTCCGCTTGGGATCCATATCACTTCTAGTGATATGGTGGTAGCTCAATCTGATACAATTTTGATTGGCAGTATGGTCGACTCACTCATCATTGAGGTCGATCAAGAGAAATATGAAGAATTCTTTTCCTCCGGCTCCAGAAGCCCAAATTTCTTACGGAAAGTCTATAAGGTCTATAAAGACTTGACCTCGGAGGAGGTCACAAAGACAGCTATCCGATCAAAGGATTCCATGGACCAAGTCGGCCCAAAGGAAGACTCCTCTCCTTCACCAGTAATAAACTCAGGGTCAGCTCCTCCCAAGACCCATGATCTCCTTAGAAAAATGAATCAGGATCCCTATGATAATAAGGGGAAACGACCATTGTTCACTGGTCAGAAAAATGATGCGGAGAAGGAAGTTCCTCTCACTTGTACAATGAGAAAGAACTTGAGAAGAAGTAAGGCTCGTGCTCTTCGCAAGGCCATCCAGCAACAAAAAACTGTTGAGCCACCATCGCAAAAGCATGCCGTACAAGTAGGGAGGCCAAAGCACGAAAGTTTAATTCCAGAGTGAAAGAAGGATCAAGATGCAGAAGGGTTTACTCGCGTTTCTTAAAGGAAACAGCATACACCCACCAGATTTATTTATGATTACAAAAGTAGAGTCTACATCCACACTCTTATTACTAGAAGAGAGCCCTATCCTCATGCCCCTAGAGGAAAACGTGACTTCTATGCTTACGTTCTTAAAAATGGGCGCGAATCTAAAATTCACATAACAACTGGAAAACGCAATCTAATGAAGCGTGTTTCTAAAGAAGAATCTACTTCCAAGGCAGAAGTCCCTTTTATTCAGGTTAAGGTGAAGTTTACTCCAGAGATCTTTTAGGGGATAGAGACTCCTATTACGAAAAAATCTTTTGGAGGTGATGCCACCACCATCGATCAGGAGGGTTCTAATACAAATGATCTTAGGGAACTTCTTAATAAAAAAAGAGAAGAATCCCAAACATCTCAGTATCATTGTGAACAACTAATCATTGCAGTACTATCACACTGTCATTGCGCGGTTGATGCTGTGCTAAACAGTCAGTTTTTAATCGACTATCTTCATCTCAACCTTCAAAGAGAAGAAGACGTAACAAGTAAGAGTTCTCCGAACCTGAGTATCCTGAAATATCATCTAATATGATAAATTTCGGACAGAGAAGGAAGAAAAAGAAGGCGAAGAAAACATCTAAGAAGAAAACTTCTGATTCTGAACACTCTTCAGGCTCGAACAGTGTGTTCCATGATGAATGAGTTGTTTTTCAGAACACTCGACTTAGAAGGAAAGTTGCAATTCCAATGGACTACAGACAGATAGCCGGAGTCTCTTCCGACGAGGAAGACACAGCCAAATCAATTATGGTTGAATCACAGACGTCTGATTCATTTCTTGAAGACTCCACCTACGCGTACATGTTACAGAACAGTACTCCAGAGGAATTTATGCAGATGATGGATGAGAAAGATAGAAGCATTCAATAACAGCAAAATACCATCAGTGACATCAAAGACATGCTACATGTTTTGCTTGAATTGGAGAAGACGAGAATGAAGAATATAGGAGAATCTTCTTCAGAGCCTTCACCTTATAACCCAAAGACTGACAAAAGAAAAAGAAAAAATGCAGAAGGAGAAGGTCACATTCCCCATACAAATGAGGATGAAGATAATGAGAGTCATCATGAAGATGAGGATAATCACTCTACGCATTCTCATCATCAAGAAAAAACCCAAAATCATGAAGAGAATGCAAATATCGTGTGGATGGAGAGCTTTTAGAATCAATTGAATACTCTCATGCACAAGAACGATTTGCAGGAGTTGCGCATTGTAAGGCCATATCCGGTGGAATGGGAAGGTGTGCCATTTCTAGAGAATTACAAACCATTGAAGCTCAAGTCATTAGATAGTAAATGGTCACCTAACCAACACCTTTACTATTTTAAGTCTCAGATCGGACATTTGACTGGAAATGACCCGATTATTACACGAGTATTTGTTAGCACCTTAACAGGGCGAGCATTTGAATGGTTCCGGAGATTAGAACCAGGAACCATCAACTCATAGAATGACATGGAGAAAGCCTTTTTGACAAGGTTTTATGAGAATGATATGGAGGTTTCAATACCAACACTTTTAGCTACCAAGCAGAAAAAAGAAGCATCAGCTCAGGGCTTTATAAAAAAAATCAGAAATGATTCTCTCAGATGTCCGCATGGAATGTCAGAAAAGACCCTGGTAGAAACATGTAGACATAATCTCTTGACTAAGATTCTAGTCAGAATATGAGGCGTAAAATCCTCAACCTGGAAAGATCTCGCATTACAAACTGAAGAAGCTAAAGAGATAATACAAAGACTCAAAGAGGAAGAAAGAGGAGGAGAAAAACAAAGACAAAGTAACAGTCATAGGTCTCGATACAAGGGACATAAGGAAAAAGAAACAATGGTGACTGATACTCCGCAGTCAATAAAGCCTCCTCCAAAAACTACTCCTCAATCGCAGTTTCCTCAAAGCAGCATGCTTTTAAAGATGAGCATACCAAAACCATCTTGAATTTGCTCATGACAAAGGGTATGCTGAAGCTACCAGAATCTAAGCACCCCGAAGAAGTGAGAAAGGTTAATGATCCTAATTACTGTGTGTATCATAGAATCATTAATCACCCTATACAGAATTATTATGTTCTCAAAGATAAGATTCAGGTTTTAGTGGATGCTAAAATCATTAAGTTTCAAGAGCACCAGAAGAAGATAACTGCGAATATGATGACTTTCATATTCGGCAAAGCGCCAGATTGGATAGAGTCAATAGTGCAAGACAGAGTGTAACCTATTCCCAAATGCATGATGACGATTATAAATTTGATCCGCATCAACAGCAAAAGAAAGGATTATATCCTTTCGAAACTGATAAAGGAGAAATAATGTGGGTGCACCTAGATCTTCTCGACAATAAGCAATGGACTTCAAACTCATCCAAGAAGAAGCGAAAAGGAAAGGTTCTTACCTCTAATGTTGTTACTGTAATCCCGGAAGATGATATGAATATTTCTACTCTGACAGACTCAGAAGAGGAGGTTAGAGATTATCTGGCAGTTAACGCGGATCAACCTATCTCTGGAACCCATTCAGAGTGAGACTACTTGAAGAATTATGAGCAGATAGTAGAATCTCAACCACCTCTACAGAAGAACAAGCAAAAGGAGCTTAAATTTGACAAAGCTCTAAAAGCAAAGGTAAAGACGTTACCGAATGTTCCAAGAAGTTGTTCAAGTTTGATATATTGGCACAGTTGGCCAATATCCCTGCAAGGATAATTTTGTACGAGCTCCTAAAACTCTCTAAACCAACTAGAGAAGTTTTAAGAGAAGCTCTACAAGACTCTAAAGTGTTTCTGGCGCAAATTCCAGAAGCAATTGAAAAGGAAGGAGAAGTTTGTGCACTATGTCATCAGATTTAAAGAGAGAAGATCCCTTGCATAAGTTTCTCTCCAGAGGATATGCAAGTCAAAAACAACAAACATCATCACCCTTTGTATTATAAATAATACATAGGGACATCAGAGATCGACCACTTTGAGTATAATGCCGCGAAGAATGTTACGGTATCTCGGGGTCCTAATGAGCAAATTAGCAACAACGAATATTACTATCTTTGGATTTAATGCCAATGGTAGTAGACCATTGGGTAAGATAAAGCTAAAATGCCAAATTAACGATTTAAAGACGGAAGTCACATGATATATGATAGATGCTGACACGTCTTATAATCTTCTGCTCGGAAGGCCCTGGATCCATAATAATCTCATTGTTCTATCTATACTTCATCAGTGAAATATGTGGATAAAAATGGGAACGTGAAGACTCTGGTGGTAGAAAAGCAACCCTTTAAAGGAGTTTAAAATCACTTTACTGATGCCTTGCTATATCAAGATACGCTTGATGTCTCATATCAACCTGCTCCAGATGCAATTGATAGTGGCGACGAAGCTGATACAAAGTCAAGATCTGAATATTCAGAATCCGATGATGTAAGTTGGGACGATGAGCCTATTGTAATAAGTTTTGAAGGTCTTGATATAAATGACACCGTTCACTCTAACAGTGAATGGATAATAAATGAAGACGTAAAGTTTGCTTATTATTTTGGTGTTGATTCTGAATTCTCAAGTACAAGTATTGATATGGTCAGTGATCATTTAGATAAAATATACTCTTTTGCTTCTTTTCAAGCACCCATCCGATCATTCTTTTATGAACAAAGTGATGACGATGAAGATGCGAATGAAGCCATTTTCGAAATTCCTCCTAAGGATGAAATTCATAAACCTATAATATTTGGAAAAGCAAATGATAAGGGTAAAATAAAATATTTAAAAAATCCCAAGTTCTTCTATTATCATGAAAATTCTCATAAATTAATGAGAAAAATGGGTTACAACCTAGTCGATGATAGGGGGTTAAACTTCGGAAAAGGAAGGAAAGCAATCCTCCAACCCTTCGTTCCAACAAGAAAAATGACAGACTATTACCATAAGACTGGTAGGGGGTTGGGATATGTTACCACTTTCGAAAATTTGTCAGATAAAAAATCTGAAGAAAGACAACCAGATCACTCATCAGAATCATCTTGTTGGGATTCAGATGTTAGTATCAGCATTACCTTCAGCGAAGTTTCTGTTAACATGGTCTCTGCGACCAAAGAAAATGAAGACACTGATGAAACTCCTTCAATGAAGGATGACTCTTGAGCCAAGCATCTTAGTATGAAGTGAAAAATCAATTTGAACAACGGGAACCTCCGACTGAAGATAAAATAATCCAAATAAATGTAAGTGATGAAATGAATTCTAAATCCATATTTATAAGTGAAAATTTATCTTTAGAAGAAAAAGAAGAGCTGATATCCTTCGTTCGCAAATATATTGATGTCTTCACTTGGAATTATGAAGATATGTCAGGATTAGATCCAAAAGTCACAGTTCATAAACTAAACATCCGATCAGATATGAAGCCAATAATACAACAACAATGAAGATTCCATCAAGAAATTATGGAAGCAATCAAGATTGAAATTAAAAAGTTGATCGAATCGGGTTTTATTCGCGAAGAACAGCATCCTGATTGGGTCACAAATATACTTCCTGTGACCAAGAAAAATGGAACGATCCGGATCTGCACTGATTTCAGAGATTTGAATGAAGCATGTCCGAAAGATAAACTTCTATTACCCATTACAGAAGTCATGATAGACAATACTTGTGGCTATGATCGCATGTCATTTATGGATGGGTTTTCAAGATATAATCAAATCAAAATGTACCCCGATAATGAAAAGCATACATCCTTTAGAACACCACTTAGGGTGTATTGTTGTACGGTCATCCATTTGGTTTAAAGAATACTGGTGCCACGTATCAATGTGCTATGAACACAATATTCCAAGAACACTTACGAAAGACAGTAGAATGCTATATAGACGATCTGACAATTAAAATTATGAATAAGAATGATCACCTTCGTGACTTGAGGACAATGCTTGATCTTATGAAGAAACACCAGTTTAAAATAAACCCTACTAAATCTTTTCTGGGAGTTTCTAGTGGAAAATTTCTCGGTTTTGTGGTAACTTCCAAAGGAATTCATCTTGACATAGAAAAAATTAAGGCAATCCAAGATATGCCTCCTCCTAAGAGTCTCAAATAATTAAGAGGGCTAAAAGGCGGATTTGCATACATCCGTAGATTTATATCAAATTTATCTGGTAGATGTCAGCATTTCACAAGATTAATGAAGAAAGGAGTGTCATTTGTTTAGGATGACGCATGCCAAAAGGTTTTTGAGGAAATCAAGAAATATCTCACTAAACCGCCTGTACTCGTAGCTCCAGTCTCAAGGGTACCCTTTCTATTATACGTGAGAGCTATGGATCATTCCTTAGGAGCTTTATTGGCACAAAAAGATTGAATTGGGTCATGAACAAGTTATTTATTACCTCAGCAGAATGATGATTGGGGCTGAACATCAATATAATCCAGTGGAAAAAGAATATTTAGTTTTAGTGTTTGCGATCTAGAAAATGCGACACTATTTTGGGACAAACTATTCACGTGATATCTTGAGTTAATTCTTTAAGAATATTAATGACTAAACCGGGATCATTAAATTCAAGACTGTCCAATTGGGCCATTTTGTTATCACAATATGATATGCATTTTGTCCCGCAAAAATTAATTAAGGAACAGGCTATAACTGATTTCCTAGTTGAACACCCAATTCCAGCATTTTCAAAGTTGTTTGATGAAATTCCTGACGAATTAGGCGAAGGAAATTAGTCCTGAAGGAAGACATTTCGCAAGAAGATGCTGAAGTAAATGTTGTTACTGAGGATATATGACAGCTTTTCTTCGATGGTGCTTCCAGAATGGAATCCAAAGGAAAGATGGTAGCAGGAGTATGATTTGTTTTCGTTTCTCCTTACAACCATATCATTCCTCAAGCGTATTCATTGATAGATTCATATTCCAATAATGTTGCAGAATATAATGCCCTCATAATTGGTTTGAAAATAGCTAAACTACTGGGAGTTAAGTATTTAGAAGCATATGAGGATTCTCAACTTGTTATAAATCAAGTCATAGGAGAATACGAGGTCAAGGGTGAAGACCTTCTGCCGTACTATCAAGCAATAATCAAAAAAGCTGATAGTTTCGATGGTTTCTATATCAATCATATAAAACGCCCTCATAATAGCTACGCAGATTCACTGACTTCCTTAGCTACTACCTTAGCATTACCCAAACATGCTAAGAAGCAAATTACAATGGAAAGTAAAGAATTATCCTGTCCGAGGAATGAACTTGAGGCTAAATTGAAGAAGCAAAAAAAAAAGTGAAGCATGTGTTTTTGAGTCAAATCTCGAACCAAGAGATTGGCGATTCCCTTACATAAATTATGTTCTTTATGGGATAATGGCTGAACAATCTAAAGAAGTCAGATCAATTCAAAGAAAGGTTATTCGTTTCTATTATAATGCTGAACTCTGGACATTATGCAGAAAATCCTAAGATAGCATTCTACTTCGTTGTCTTTCCAACCGAGAAGCTCATAAAGCACTTGAAGAAGCTCATGATGGTATCTGCGGAGCACATCAACGAGGACCAAAACTATGTGATAGACTCCGAAGAATGGGTTATTATTAGCTCAAGATGATGACAGATGCAGTCGGCTATGCCAAGAAATGTAGAGCCTACCAAGTACATGTAGATTTTTACATCAAGCTCCCGAATATCTCCACCCGACGGCTACATCATGGCCATTTGAGTAATGAGAAATGAACATTATTAGATTAATTTCTCCACATCAACAAAAGGACATCGAATCATTCTAGCTATAACAGATAACTTCTCAAAGTGGACCGAAACTGTTTCTCTAACCAAAGTGAAGTCATCAGATGTAATCAAATTCATTAAACATCATGTGCTATATCGCTTCGGGGTGCCCAGAAAAATTATTCATGACAACGGACCTCAGTTCGTGAGCCAGTCATTTTTCAAATTTTGTAATAAGTGCATAATTGAGGATGTGGCTTCTTCGCCATATTATCCTGCAGCCAATGGTTTGCCAGAAACCTTCAACAAAACTATTGTAAAACTCCTCAAGAAGTTCATTTCGTCCAACTAAAGAGACTGGGATGAAAACTTGGAGAATGCCTTTGGGCATACAGTCTTGCTACTGGAGATCCAAATTCCGTCATTACAAGTTACATTGACTAAAATAACACAAGAAGAATGACATCAACAAAAACTTCAAGAGCTAGAAGCTCTGGACGATAAACAACTAAAAGCTCAAGAAAGTATTGAACTATACCAAGCGCGAATCTCCAGAACTTTTAACAGAAAAGTTAAGCAGAGAACTTTCAAAAAAAAGTGAATTGGTCCTTTCGGTCAGGAGACCGATCATAATTGATCGAAAGTCCGGAGAAAAGTTCCATCCAAAATAGGAAGGACCTTCTGTCATTAACGCAGTCTATTCTGATGGCACATATCGGTTGTCAAAATCGAATGGCGATAAAATCATGATGCCAATTAATGACAAATTTCTGAAGAAATATTATTCTTAGTAAAAATTGCAGAACGCCAGCTGTAATATAGCATGGGCGGTTCAACGCAAATGATGAACTAGGAGTTCATTAATGAAGATTTGTTGGACTAAAGATTTTGGATCTTGAATCAAAATTTTTTTTCCTCCAAAATTGCTAAGTTAAAAAATTTTCTGGCAAATCAAAATATCTTTTCCTCCAAAATTGCTAAGTTAAAAATACTTCTGGCAAATCAAAATTTATTTTCCTCCAAATTTGCTAAATTAAAAATATCTCTAGCGAATCAAATTTTCCTTTTTCCTAAATTTACCATGTTAAAAAAATATACCTCTGGTAATTCGAAAGCTGTTATACTATAAGTCACTGAATAACATGAATTTTAACTTGATCAGGAAAGTTAACAGTTACTTCTATCCTGATTCAAGGCATTTACTCATTCACAGCAAGATTTATTTTTGGGCGATTGAATAGTGGCTTCAATATTCATCATGTTAACAGTTACCTCTGATAATCAATACTAAAATCATTCATCAAGTTAATGGCTACCTTTGGTTGAATGATAAAATATATCTCTTTATTCATTATCAAATCAAAATTATAAAGAGTTCCTTGGCATCATACAACCAATGAGAATGAGTACAAGTCATTGAGTCAAGAGAACATCAAATTTTTCTTCAACAACTAAAGGATGGCTTAAAGGTAAAAAGTTTGCTTCTTTAGCCTCCTCCTGCCGATGGTTAAGGACCTTCAAGTGGTTCACTCAGTTATGATCAATGTCACCAGTGACTTGATTAGTGCAAAACTGGGTATACCAAATGCATATCCCTCAACGTACAACATGAGGGATTGCTGAAATAGAGTGCCGCCCATAACCATCTAGCATTCTCGCCTGGAAGGATGCTAGGCAGGAGATAGAACAACGACATAAACTGCTTGGTTTCCAAAATGATATTGAAAGTAATTACGAACCAAGCGGGTCTGTGCCATTGTTAAGGAAAATGACTATGGTTTTCTCCTGCAATGAACTCAAAATCTTGTTAGGAAACACAAAAGAAAACACATGATTTTATTTTCATAACGGGAGAAATTTACCTTAATTAAGGAAAATGACTACTGTCATAAGGATCTTCCTAATGGAGTACACCCAGGTTGATATTGTCTGGAGGTATTGTAACATGCCAGTCCCGATCCATTACCCCAACTGAGAAAGAGGAAGAAAGACAGAGCTGCATGAGAAAATCAGTTTTGAAAGAGTTTCAAAAAGACAGAGAGGTAAAAACTTTTCTCAAGTCAGAATGACTCTCTGTGGGAAGAATCCGACGTCTTATATAGAGGATTCCGTAATCAAAATCTTCGGTTAGGAGAAGATATGGGTGAAATCTTCAGTTCAGATCCCTGACCCAGATCTCAGCAAAATTTATTGTTGTTGCATAGGACACTTAGATATCGGTGCCAGGAAATGAGATCTTTGATTAAGATCCTATCATTAATGAAGGCATGCAAAGCTTAGATATTTGAACAAAAAAGAGGTCAGGTCAAATGAATGGAAAAGTCATTCCATAACTTACAGATTTTAAGCATAATAGTTATACAAATTCGCGCACTTACAAATGTTAAGTCGCAAGTCTGATGCAAATTCGCGGACTTCCAGATATAAAACCGCAAGTATTATACAAAATTGTGAAGACAAGTACAAAGTTTCATGTTTAAAGCACAAAGTTGTATTTGGTATACAAAGACTAAGAGCTGCTATTAAAGGAATTCTTTCAAGATGTTCAGATTATATGAGTTCCTTGGAAAAGAAAATTTTTTTATTACAAGTTCAGTGATTCAGAAGAGCCTTTATCTTTTCTTCAGCATCACTAATCTCTTATTAGATAATCTCATAAGCTTGGACATCAGCTTGTCGGCGTAATTCTTCTTTACTGGCAATTGTGCTTCTTGCTGAAGCAGCCTCTAGTGCTTATAATTCAGCTTGGATAGCTTGAGGATCTTTAGTTGCATTGTCGCGCTGTCTAGACAAGCTCATGAGGTTCTTCATTGATTCTTCATGCTCCTTGATGATTTTAACCAGGAAAGCTTGGGCTTTAGCGATGGATTCCTGAGTCCTGACAATGGCTTGATCATGATCCTTAACAATCGAAGCAACATTCTTCACTTGAAGAACTAGAGACTGATTGTTCAATTGGCTCTTTTCAAAACAAGCCTTACAAGCATCAGCTTTTCTTTAATTCCTTCTGGAACTTAAGTTGTTCCTCCACCAGTTTTTGGAAAGTAGCTTCAACTATTTCAGATTTATCCGTGCTACGTGATCTTGACAAAGATTTAGTATGATTCTTCTCTGCCAATGCTAACTATACCAGCCAGGTAAATATTAAGAACATTGACGATAGAAGAGAAAGAAACCCCTTTCAAGACATTATCAATGCAGCGATTTAGAAAATGAAGGAAGGTTTCTACTGTATCTCTCAGCAAGACAGTTTCAAAAGTATCAATCTCCGTATGAGAAGAATCAGTAACAGCTGGAGTGAGTGTAGTTTGAACTGTACTTTGCTGTAAGGAAGTAGTAGTACCAGTATAAGAAAGAGCATAGCTCCTAGTAGTTCCAACAGGGACAACAGCTGCAGCGTCCTCAACAGAAGTAGCATTTATAATAGTTGTAGTCGGGACAACAGGTATGGCGATCTCTACCGAAGGAGCCACTACTTCCAGAGTGTCGGCAACAGAAGCAATGTCCTCAGTTATCCCATGGGCTTTATCAGAAGTAACTTCCGCGATAGTGTTATCTGGTGGAGTTTTCTCTGCATCCATATGCTCTAAAGCTGGAGTCGAAGGAGGAATTGCTAAAGAAAGAGAATAATAATAGAAAAGATGCAGTTTAAAAAATATCTATATGATGAAAACCTTGACATAAGTAAATTTCAAGAGTAAACCTTGAGGTTGAGCATTGGATTCTCCAAGCCCATATACTTCAGCTCTTTCTTCTTCTGTCAAGAAAAAGTACTTACCATGATCTGACGGAGGAGTGGAAGAACGAACATCATTGCTGTCCATGTCATCATCATCTTCATTATTGCCCCAATCATCAGGATCTCCTGAAGGAGGTATTGTCTTCAAAGAAGAATCCGATGCACGGATTTCCCCAATTATTTGCACTTCATCATCAACAGCAGTTTGAGATGCTGGATGAGTAAGGATCGCATAATCCTTTTGTGTAGGAAGAGTAGTAGAAGATGAATCGGCTACTATAGCAAGATCACTAGGGAAAATAGGTCCCTGACTTCTACGTTTCTTAGAAGAACGAACAATTAAAACTGAATCATCTTTATCTTCCTCTGGATCTTCTTCAATAGTCTCAAAAGTCGAGCTAGGTTCTGCCGCGCTGGCTTTAGATGATAGGTCCTGCGGAATGATAGACAAGTCACTGAGACGCCTTAGTCTTTTCCACTTGTGCAAAAGCTTCATGGGAGGAGATTTCGGTTGGCGAGAAGTCTCTTTCGTCTCAAGAAGAGGAGTAGTATCAAGAGAGACAGGTTGATTCGACAGAATCATAGCAATATTATCTTTCTCTCTCTGCTGCACCATTGATTCCAACTCTTCAGAAAGGTATTCTTCTACAAAGTTCTCCATCCCCGCTACCTTCTTGTTGTCTGCCTCCTTCTTTTGAGCATACCATGCTCTAATGTTTCTTTGATAAGTAAGATTCACATTGAAACTCTTAGGCAAGGAGTTTGTAGCGATATATCCTTTACAAGAACTGAAACTCATGTATGAGTTTGGAGTCTTGATCGGAAGGTCGAATCTGGCTTATGTACCACCAGAAATGAAGTGGAACCAAGCTCGAGATCCTTTAAACAAAGTCCAACAAAGCTTATTTCTTTGTTTGGATTTCCAACATATAGTTGATCGTACCCAAACTATCGAGCAAAGCGACTCGGATAGTAAGACTCTATATAATAATGGTTCCCCAAGCAGAGAACTAAGTGCCCTGGGCGAACATTTATTAACCACCAGAAACACCCAAGGGACAAAGTGGTGATTTGTCGGCATCAGCAGTATCCACAAATTCTTCCCCATATCCAGCATTCGGAAAATATGGGAAACACTTAAACAGTTCGTAATTCGCATAGAAATGAAGTGTTTTGCGAATTGCGGCTATATAGCCCCCTTCCGTTGCGACCCTTCATAGTGCTGCATTCTGGGGGAACTTAAGTCTATCTGTGAATCAACTTAAGTCTATCTGTGAATCAATTGGGCTCATTAAAGGAGGGTAGTGTAGAACTAACCAAGCCATCAAATAAGTGTAGGGAAGTTCTACGTGCGGATTAGGAGTCTTGATGATCAATTCTCCTTTGTCGTCCTGCTCCTTGATATTACAAAAATTGTCAATTAATTTTTTTAGCCCACTTTGGATGCTACATACCTTCGCAGGTAGTAAGTTGAGTCTTCGACTGAATGCAAGCAAAACAGTCGGATACATGTTGTAAGAGGTATGATTTCCTGCGATGGAATCACACTTTTTTTAACCAAAGCATCAAATAGCCTGCCAGAAAAGCGGGATCAGATAAAGGCTGAAGAGCTTAATAGTGAAAACTTTCAAAAGATGTCCCGACCTTGAAGACATTCTCGGCAGATTCGACGACATATGCATCTGCTCCGAAATCAGTAATCCTTCTTTCGACCTCCTTTTCAGAAGCTGGAGGGAGACGGGTGAAATTGCAGTTATTCCTTGAAAATTTGGGAAGAAGATATTGCAGGCATTTCTTCTGCTTTACATGATGAGTGTCAGACTTATGAGCACATATATGATAATGGCAAAGCAGTTTTCAATAAGTGTCGTAGATCATAGGTGCTGAGTTTTCAGCGAATGAAACTCTTCCCCCGTAGGGACATATTCTTCATATGGAATATATCCCATAGGCAATCCTAAGACTTCGTACATCTCGTGCAAAGAAAACCCTAGTTTGCCGCGAGGAATAAAGACTGTACATTATTAGGATTATACAATTCCAGTAAGGAAAAAAAATAGAATCTACTAGCAGGGATACTATGCTGAATTGCCCTAATAGCATGGTAGAGATTTGCATAGTGAAGCTGATCTCTAAAAGTCTTCAAAAAGAAACCAGTCAAGATTGATCATTCTCCTTTGGAAGAGCAATGAACACATCCAGCAGGACGAAAGTCTTGACCTGAAAATTCCCCTTGCACGCCAACAAAGCGGTGCAGAAAGGTTTGAGCAACTATGAGTGTTTCACCCAGTGGAATATTTTGCTTGAAAGACCTTGGAAACAACCCGCAAAAGTATTTTTCAGTAGAGCGGGGAAAAGTACCTTGTGCATTAAATGCACCTAACAAAACGCCGTCTTTCGACTTATTCAAATTCCATTCCATTGTTCTGGGGATGGAAAGAGACTGGAGATACAAGAACGGGTAAGACCTCTCAATGTCAGGTAGAAATAAGTTTCAACCATTAACATGACGGAGCTATTTATATTCTCCATCATCCAAGCAATCATCGGGGATTAAGAAATGATCTCCGAACAAAAAAGCAGGCTTGTTTAACAAAGTCCTGTCCTTTCCTTCAAATGGAGCAGTGGACATCAATTCTCACAATGTAGGGCGAGTAGGATTCACAACCTTACTTTTTCTTTCTCGACCACAAGATGTTGCACAAGCCGGGACAACTTGGGTGAATCTAAAAATTTTCTTTCCATCGTAGTCGCCTAGGTAACCAAAATAATGGTCTTTTGGCCAAGGGTTTAAAGCATAGTCGACTGCATGAAAAGAAAGGTTAATCAAAACAAAGTTGTAAAGAAAGAGATACTTTCCAAGGTAAGGTAAGAACATTACTTTCAATTAAGGGTTTTTGCCGAACCACGGTAGCGGGTTTATGCCGAACCACAACAGAGCCTGAAGTTGCTGGAGGGTTTGTAGCACTACTCGCAGAAGCATCAGAAGATCATCTCGTCAACTTTTTCAGATTACTTCCAAAAAAATCTTTGATTCGCAGAAAGTCGAAGATTAAAGAGGCTTGAAAATGAAGAGTCTCGAAAACTTCCAAAGAGAAACCTAGAGTTCAAAATCCTCAGAAAAGTCAAAAATACTTTACCTCATGAAGTCGAGGCTTTATAGAATATGATTTGACGGACGAGATTTTCGGATAGATGTGATCTCTGGTCCGAATCTCGTGAGTATCTTTTCATTTAATGCGTCTCAGATAGCGTCTCGATCTCTACGCCTTAAAAGGTGATAACGTTTCGGATTTTCCGCAAAAAGAAAACTCGCGATTCTAATACATAGTCGTATTCTCTCTCCAGAAGGGGAACCTGCGATTTTAATACAGAGTCTTGTTCTCTTCAAAAATGGAGTTCGTGATTCAAAAATATACAGTCGTGTTCTCCTCAAAAAAGGAAGTTCGCGATTCAAAAATACAGAGTCGTGCTCTCTTCGAAAAAGGAAGTTCGCGATTCAAAAATACAAAGACTTGCTCTCTTTGAAAAAGGAAGTTTGCAATTCAAAAATACAGAGTCGTGCTCTCTTCGAAAAGGAAGTTCACGATTCTAATACAGAGCCATGTTTTCTTCAAAAATAGAGTTCAAGATTCTAATACAGAGTCGTGTTTTCTTTAAAAATGGAGTTCGCGATCCTAATAAAGAGTCGTGCTCTCTTCGAAAATGGAAGCTCGCGATTTTAAATAGAGTCGTGTTTTTTTCAAAAAAAATTTCAAAAATGGAGTTCGAGATCCTAATAAAGAGTCCTACTTCTTATCAAAAGATGAAGTCTACGAAGAGGATGTTTTTGCCAAATTATCCAATGCATTCCAAAATGCCTCCAAGACCAAAGAGTTTTGAAAACTTTGGAGAGGATTTTTGTTGGCGAAATTTCATGATAACGAGATTATCTGTCACAAAGAAAAAAATCTGTGTCTCTGAAGCAAAGAAAAGAACGCGACACGTATAAAGTGGCATTTTATCCTTAAAATAACCAAACATGGGTGTTTAATCAGAACGAGTCTCAAGTCTAAAAGCTCAAGAACTGTGTTCCAGTTGGAATATCACTAAAAATTGTGAATCCAAAATCTGAG
This sequence comes from Dracaena cambodiana, assembly GCA_036321105.1. NCBI lineage: Eukaryota > Viridiplantae > Streptophyta > Magnoliopsida > Asparagales > Asparagaceae > Dracaena > Dracaena cambodiana. The sequence continues at coordinate 10,534,753 of JAYEPQ010000018.1, forward strand.
ATTAGCATTTCAGCTACATTTGAAGAGCCACGAGTCTAAAATATGAGATTCGCGTCTCAGTTTTATTTTAGAAAAGATCCGCGATGCTAAGATTTGAGATCCGCAGTCCGGTAACAACCAAGTCAAATCTGCGAATCTAAAGTTCAAATTCGAGCTATAAACAGAACAACCACACACTGTTCTGCATCTCGGCTACGATCCGGAGAATTAAAGACGCTAGTTACGGTTCCTACGAGATTTAATACAAATTTACCAAACCGCTGAGCAGGAAATTAATACTCAAATCATGGAGGCTAACCGTTGAGTAGTTACGATGGCTCTACTTAGATCGTGGGGGCTAACTGCTGAACGGTTATGTCAGCACTTCTCAGATCGTAGAGGCCAATACCAGAACGGTTGCATCAGCTCAAGAGCTTAGAAATCCCTATAAAGAGCCCAAACGAAGGTAGAAATAGGGGACAAAAAATAGAAAAGGAGATCAGTGCAAGATAGAGAGTCCCTTGCTATTGCTGTCAGGAATTCAAAATCTTTGTCAACCAAAAAATTTATGCGGAGTGTCAACGGAGATCAAAATCCTCCTCCATAACTATCCTAGAACCCAACTTTAAATAAAGAGGAATTTAATCTTTCTCATCTTCTGTAAATAGAAAACCGTTGAAATTGTAATCTCCTATTGAAATATTCAATAAAGAAATTACTTTACAATCTTTATGACGAACAAGGAGTACACTGCAAAAAGAAGGGAGCCAAGCTCTCTGATTTTGCTATCAAATAGCGGCAATTGCCGCCATTTGGCGGCAATTCAGGTGAAAAGTAGAAGTTTTCAATCGTCAAATAAAACTGATTTTGGAGAAGACGGTGCAACACAATAAAAAAAATTGGTCAAGTAAATTAGTGGATCCATTATAGGCTTACTGTACCTCTTACAAGACCAATCTACGCATGTCTTTCTATTGGTTCATATTTTGAAAAGCATGTCATTTATCAGTGGAGTTTGAATATAAGGCTTTATGGGCTATTAAGTTCTTTAAGTTTGAGCTCGAAAAAGCCGGTAAGCAGCGGAAGCTACAACTTAATGAGCTAGATAAAATTAGAAGGGATGCATATGAGAATGCTAAGATTTATAAAGAGAAGACTAAAGTGTATAAAAAGAAGACTAAAGTGTTTCATGACAATGCGATTATTCGCAAGTTATTTACACTAGGACAGAAAGTTCTCTCATATAATTTAAAACTACATTTATTTCCAGGAAAATTAAGGTCAAGATGGAGTGGACCATACGTAGTACGAGCTATGCACCATCATGGTGCAATCGATCTCAAGAAACCTAAAAATAGTGAATTATTTAAAGTAAATGGTCAGAGATTAAAACCGTTCTTAGAAACTCAAGCGAGCGATAATGCAGAGCTCTTGATACTGCACGACCCAATTTATGCATAGGGGAATGTATTCATTTGTATATTAGAGTGTTATTATATATATTATGTATTTCTAACATGATGCAGGGTAGAAAAGAAGTTGAGGGCTGCAAAGCAAAATTAAAAAAAGTAGAGGGGCTGGTCAAAATTTGCAACCCTATAAATTCTTCAAGCCAGCCCCAAACCAACCCTATCTTCCCTCATCTTCCCAAAAATCCCTATTGTCCTCTTTGCTTATTCTTTTCAGAGCCACAAAGATTCCTTAGTTTGTGCTCAAATCAGAGGTGACTAGAGAGCAAGTCTCCTTCTCCACTTCCTCCTCCAAGTAGCCTTGCCCACGATCCTTCCATATTGTCACCAATCAATGGCAACAACCGCCAATCAGCAGCAAAATTTGGGTTTCTGCCCCTAAAACTTTAGGGGAGGTGAGTTTTCTGGATTCTATATTTACTGTTAAATCAAAAATATTTTCTATGGTCTCTGGAATAGTCAAATGGCACGGTTTGTTTGTGAAAAATATTTTGATGAGATTTTTGTTGCCTTTTCTGTATATTTTTTATCCACTATAGAAACTTTGGGATGGAATTACTTGTTATACACGCCCACTTTATTTTACATCCCAGTGTTAGTAGAAAAGTTTTATACGAGTTTTGTAAAATTCGATATTTTGGAGGATCGTAAAACATTAAACTCCTTCGGCATGAAGAAATATATGATGTGCACGTAGCGATCATCTCTGCATCCACTGGTATCCTCTTTCACTCTGGGAATCAAACCCCAGATGTGATTGTGAAATATCTTACACGGATGGATCCCAATTGTATATTGACCTGTGATACAAGGATAGCAGCAAGACACTTTATTGCAATGTACACGCGATTTGCCACTGGATCAACACCATTGTAATGGGGATTACACACATATCTTCATTTTACACACCCACGTTACATATTGTTGATTGTATCATGCGTTAAGATACTCATTTTTGTATATGCACACAATTAGTTAACATCATTATAGATGTCAAGATGTGATCGAGAACTAGTTTGCTTCTACCGTATTTGATTACACAATTGTGTTGCAGATATGTCAGCTACAGAATTTGATACATATATATTCTCACGTGCGTCTATAGTCATGGAGCACATATCAGTGACATATCACATTGTTATTCCAAAAGATTGGAACAGAAATATGGTTGAATAAAATATATATGCCACCGATTTAATATAAGAGGAGGAAAATAACGCCTTATTTGATCAAGACCTGCCAGCGAATTCCACTAAGCAGATAAATATTGTCTGGCATAGTTTTGGAAAGTATGACGTCGATTGAAAAAATTAACCGTAGAGAGAATTCTACTGCATGTGCACGTCGTGCACTTAGAGAATTGAGTAGGAGGTAGAGAGGACGACACCGATAATTTGTATATGAGGACATACACAACTTTAGGTGTGGGAAAGTAGGTTAGTAGCTTTTTGTTTTTTTCTATGGTCCTTAGTCTTTATTCTAAGATTTTTATTTTATTTGTAGATTTTTTGGGTTTCTTTATTTTACACTTTGGGTAGTTTTTAGGGTAACTAAAAAAATCTGAAAAAAATAAAAAAAAAATTAAAAAAAATTACAAAAAAAAAATATAAAAAATCTGAAAATAAAAAAGTAAAAAAATATTTCCTTTAAAAAATCAATCTAATTATAAATAAAAGAATACATTTAGATTTGAATTTTGATAAGAGAGTGGATTGGATAACACACTTAGAATTTTATGAAAAAAATTAAAATTCAAAAAATAAATATTATTAATAGTAATTTTGAGGTAAGTATACATCTATTTTTCACTTTACAGTATTTTATTAGGTTAAGAACAAAAATGATAACGATTGAGTAACGTTTTCTCTCTAAATAATAAAAAAATAAAAAAGATGAGATTTGGTATTTATGGCAATGATCCTTAAAAAAAGGTGAGCCTGGTATTTAAGGCAATGATCCTTAAAAAAGGATGAGCCTACTATTTAAAGCAATAATCATTTAGAAATAAAAAAATCAGAGTATAACTCGAGTAATCGGGTGTTTGTGCCTAAGCAAGCAAGAATCTTTGCATGAAAGGTAAAATATTCACAAAAAAATAAAATAAAAAAAGAAATAAAATTTATTTAGAGAGAAGAGATAAATCATGAGTTAGAGTTTGAGTCCAAAACCGAAGTAGACTATCGCACGTGCACGTAGATGTATATGAGCCAATGAATTATCTATTAGTAGGTATTGAAATATATGATCTAAATTTTTGATTAAAATGATAGGCATATTTTATATGATATTTGACTTGAAAACTGATAATATAAATGCGTTCTTGAGTTTGTATATTTGTGAGATTACTTGTAGAAAATAACAAAAAGAAAAAATTTTCTTTTTTTTGTAAGATTTTTTTTTTTTGTTTTTCTTCATTTTTGGTTATCTTTATTTTATTTTCTTTTTTCCTTAGTCTAACTTCGTACCGAAATTTGTAGGTATATTCACTACAAACTCTCACAAGACACAACTCGTCCACTAGGGTAAGTTAGGGGTTTAACGACTTGTTGCACATGCAAAGTGCAACCGCAATTCCGGTGAAAGTGAGTTAGGAATTTTTATTTTCTTTTTAGGTTTAGATTTTGCTCGAGTACTAGCAAAAGACAGATATGGGGTGTAATAAGTGTCATACATTGCATATTTATGAACTCCATATTATCTATTTTTGTATATAAATAATGCTACTCAGATATTTTTGGTATATTTCAGGTGAAACTTATTCTTACAACGAGATGATATAAATTCAGAGCGGGATTAGAAAACCAAGTAAAAAAAGAGCTAAAAGTGAATAGAGCTATAAGATCATAAAGCTGAAAAGTACCAAAGTTTAGTACAGTCATTCAGATCAAAAAGAAAAGATTAGAGGCTTGTGCAGAAGAAATGAGAAGCCAAGAATCCATTCTTTTGCCGCCAATTGGTGGAATTTGCCACTATTTGGCAGCTCAATGGGACCCACACTGAATGAAATTTTTATGGGGTCTTCGATATAATTTTGTAGTTACTCGCTTGTACTCAGATTATGGTTTGATTTTTCGAGACCTATATATTAGTCGTGTTCTTATAACCTAGGATTATTATGTAATTTTGTACTCTTGGCAATTTATAAAAGATTAGGATTTTGCCGAAGGGGTGACGACCGCTATATTACGCTCAATAGTTGACTTCGTTGTTTTCAAGGATTTTCTAGTGAGTAGAAATATTTAATTGCTTTTTAGATTGATTTAATTACTTTATAGTGTAGATTTTAAATAGCTTTCATAGACAAATAGGATTTTTAATACTTTCTAATAATAAAAATATAATCTTGCTAATTAATAATATAAGTAGCTAACTTAGTTTAACTCTAGAATGTAGATGAAACTAGAAATCAACCATGTAATTGCTTTTTTATTATTTTCTTTCTAAAATAAAATAATAATGGCATGATTTTTCCATAAAAAGATTATAATATAATAACTCGTAGATTAATATTTTAATAGGTTATACTTGAGTTAAATTCTTGACAGCCTATACTTAGGGTTTAGGGTTATTGATTTTCATCTTTTTTATAAAATTATCTAATGATTTAGTTTGTTTTTATGCAAAGTAGTATTTTTGATGAGTTATATTTGCATGTCACTTGATAGCTCATACTTAAAACACTTTAGTTAAAAGAATATAACAAAAAGATCAATTTCTATGAGAGGAAGGAAATAATAAAAGTAATACTTATCTGTTAACTAGTGAATTCTATATCCTAGATTGATTAGAATAACTCGAATTCAACTTAGAATGCTTGTTAGGTTGTTAGGACAAAAGAATTAGTAAGATAGCAAAACACGATAGATCCTTATAAGAACGACCTGTTTGCAGTACAACTGACGTTGTGTGCTTACAGTAAATTTATCACATCACATATACACATATTATGGATGACATTGTAGCAAATACAAAAATAAGCATGCAGGTAAAATATTACATCATATTATGTTTATCGTGAATTTAGTTGGAACTAACATAAGTAGCGTGCCATATAGTTGGACCTGCCATAAGTAGTGTGCCACATGTTTTACAAGTATCCCATGCATATCCAGGATCACGACCATGATTTATGGTACTATCCCAGGACTATCGCTAGGTTCTAATGAACAAAAATATTGATGAGCTTAAACTTCAGCCGCATAGATCTATATAATAATGGTGATCTAATAATCACTTGGAACCTCCTTGGTTAGGTTTTTAAGTTCGGTTGTACAATTTCAAGAATGTAAACTCCTAAAATATGTGTATAGTTCCTTCTTCGAGTTCCCCTATAACCCCATGAATTTTATTACTTTTTTTGCAACACATTTATTGTTTAATGTAAAATTTTAACTAAAATAACAAAGGTTTACAGTAGTCTCTTGTAATGTAGTACAAAACAAATAAATAAAAAAGAAATAAATAATACAAGAGTTTCCAAGGAGAAGTAAAGCACATAACCAAATCACTAGGACAATTTGATAAAATAAAAAAATTGTTTTATTAATTTTCTAAGTATAATGACCAAATGTGATTTAACCATGTTACTAAATGAAAGTCTTTATGTTTCAATTGTTGGTCAATGCCTTCTTGAATATAGAATTTTCTATGATACTAATTTGACTGTAAATATATATAATCAAAATAGAACTTACAACTGCATCTAGCTGCATAAAAATAAAAGCATAATGTATGGATTTAATTACAATATATAGTAGAATATGAAACCAATATTAGAATTTTTTTTTTTTTGTTTTTACGGTTGCTTTTCAATAAAACAGCCGGTTCTCTTCAGTGAACATAGCAGTTTTCTGTTCACTGAACATAACATGTTTCTTTTTCTTTCTTTCTTTTAAATTCCTCTCTATTCTGTTTAGGTTTGCTCCCTCATTGTTTTTTTTTGGTACCTAAAATCTTAATTTTAATTTTTATTTATCAAGTTCCTCTTTGTTCTGTGAACAAAGCAGAGAGGGACTCGATTTCCTCTTCTTTTTTTTTTCTCTCTAATTTTCAAGGCAAATAGCGGGTAGATGTCACCCATAACCAATGAAGCTAAGAACAACTTTCTAGGCCAATGAATATTGATCAAAAGAGTTTTTTTTTTTTATAAAAAAAAACTTTGTGTAAATTGTCAGTATCTTCATTAAACGTCCATGTATTTAACAAATAGAAGTTGTTTCCTAATATGATCAAGAAGATTAGTCACGTGCTCATAGTAGGAAATAGGATGGGTCAGTTATGACTTCTATGGAACTAGCCTTTTTTTAAGCTAAATGTGAACTTGAAATTTCAGCTTACTTTCTTCTAAATCTGGTTATATATAGCAACATATACAGGAATAAGACTATCTAAATGGTAATTCAAGCACAAACACTAGTTTTTGCAAATTATTTAACAATTAGAAGTACATGGAGGAAAACTGAAAGGATATAGGCAATTATATTTAATCCTAAATGTGTTTTTTTAATCACATGTAATTAACAAAAGAGGAGATGATAGAAGAAAAAGCACTTGAATTTATATGCTAAAATGATATAATTTTTAATATAAAGTTAAGACAAAAATAAATTGGAATTAGTACTTGTCTCGAAAAACTCCGCTTGATTCGAACATGATCCCCTTTTCTCCTGTTTCTTCTTTACTATTTTCTTTCTTTCTCTCTTTTTATTTGTTTATGGTATTCACTTTTTTCTGTTATACTTTTTTTAGCGTGAAAAAAGGATTAGGGAGAAGGAAAATAAGTTGTTAGGTAGGTAGGATCAAGATTAGTATTATCTTTAAGATTTTCTTTTAGATATATTTATTAGCTAAAGTTGGTGCCTAAGTTATTAGGATAAAATAGAATTAGTGATTAATATTTGACATTATCTTTTAGAATTCTTGTTAAAAGAGATTGGGTTATCTTTTATTTACTTATTATTATATTAGTTTTTTGTTTAGATAGTATATTTAAAATAAAAAAAAATTCAAGAATATTTATAGATAAATTCAAAAATTTTGTGAAATTTGGGGTGTTACAGTTTGGTGCAGTATAAACAATGACATCTAGAGTGGAGATTATTAAAAGTTGAACTCAAATTAAAGGAAGTACAAAGAAAGTAACACATTATTTTTCATTTATCTTAGGCCAGAGATGGAGTCTTTTGCATCCATAAATAGATTAACATGTTTTTATTTTGTACTAATCCTAAACTAAATGATCTTCTAGTAATTTTCCAATGGATTGGAGAGCCAGAGAAACTACGCAAGAATGTTGAGGAGAGAGGGAAAAAATAATCAAAGCATAGCTTGCATTTCTCTAGATTCCTTCTAGAGGAGTACAGTCCACATTGCAATATAACAAATGAATTCTCACTTAAGAGAAGAATCAACTACTAAAACCGTAAATATCTCCTAATGCATGTTTAATGACAAGAACTACTCTTTTTTAATTTTTTGCTTTTGGAGATGATCAATAAGATGAGTAATGCCAGTATCAAACTGTAAACTGAACAAATTGGTTTCTTGAGAGAGAATCGTGAAGCTAAGCTAATGGGAGGATGAGATCCCTACCTTGGAAGGATGAAGCGTTCAAAATTCTTGTACTACTATCATGCCCTGTTACCAAAATACAGTATTGAATGCACATACATATAACGACTGTACACTAAAAGAGAATATACTAAGCTATATTACAATTTCAGTATAAATCGTATGATAAATTGAAAATACAGGTAATCTTTAATATAAATTCAAATTTTTTAAAGAAAATAATTTTGATTATAATAAAATGAAAGTATAATGATGATTCTGGAAAAAAGATAACTAAAACAATCTGCTAATGCAGAAAGCATAATTAGAAAACACACACACATACAGGTCTTAGATACAATGGTCTTCTACAGAGATTCAACCTACTCCGCGAAATACTCCATGTCTTCATCTAGTTCTGATGGGTCAACACTCGGATCTGACATGTAAATTCAATTTCATCATAATGCGACCATGATATACATACACATATATGTACATATATACATACACTCACATACATATATTATATACTATAACATATACCATTACCGAGGTAATGATGCCTACTCTCATCACTGAAAAACAAAGGGAAGGGGAGCCCCTCAAAGATTTCATTAAAAGATTCAAGAATCTCTACCTAAGATGTCATGAAGGTATGTCTTTATCAATGTTTATACAAATACATCAAAATAATTTCTTAATTGAGATTGCATCAAATATTGGACCGTTAAGGTCAACTCTAAGTTTAAAGAGTCAAATCGCAAAGGCAAAAGGCACTGTGAAAGCCAGGTATGAAATTTACTTATATTTATAGAGAAGACAACAAATATTTTGACTAGATTACAAACTACTCTCAATTGTTTGCTTTCTTGATAATTTTCCTTCAGAGTTATTATTGTTGGTTAGGGCAGATGCCCAAGAAGCATGTTGTACTCTACGAATTAATTATATGTGTTATATTGAATTATCAAAAAGTAAATTTAATGTCTCATATGAACAATAATATTTATAATGAATATTCTAATATTTTGAAATATTTTTGAAATTCAAAATTGCTTGGGCAAAAATATCTTTAACTAGATTTCCCGGATGAAACTTAGCAAGAGCCTAGTATTTTGGTGGACGAGGAAAAAAGGACAGATAGGGAGAGTAATTATACATAGAATTTAATGAAGTTCAGTCGTGAAGAATTTCGGATCTATGTATTAAATAGCCTTGTAGCGAGTACTTTATTAGAGAGAATATTATAAGTGCTCAACAACTTTCTTTTTGTTAGCTTTAGATTCTCTTAATTGCTGAAGAATCCGTTGTCCTTCTTCATGCAGGATGGGTTTTTATAATGGAGAATTTCATAGAATTCATTAGTTTCCTAGTGTAGATAGATTTGATTACCTAACTTGATTTTCTTATCTTTAATGATTTAGTAATAGTTTAATTTCATCTTAAATCCTAAATGGACCATGGAGTTGTGGACATCGTCTGAGTTGGATCAGTAAATCTGTGCATTAACGTAACTCCCCACTTCTGACTTTAATCTACTAAACTCTTAGAGTACTCTGCACTTCTTCCAACTTGATCTATATGTCTAATTGTCTCTGGAGTGATCTGTCGCCTGATCGGCTTGAGAGCGACTTGTTTGAAATAGGGTCGGGACAGTTAAGATTCCTTAGGGCTTAAGAATTGAATTGCTGATGAGCACAAACACGTCATTATTATGGCTGCTGAAAACCTTGTAACTGGAGCATGAAGACTGCTACAAGCTCCATCTCTGAATCCACATGTCCAGTCATATGGTTGAAATTAGCTGTTGCATTTTGTCAACCGATCATATCGTTGAGATGATCTCGAGAAGATGTACCGTCGTAATTATTCTCACTCTATTTTGCTGCCTTCCAGGATCAACCCCCTACAAATTCTTTGCTGAGTTTTCAAAATAAATCAGTGCTGGTCTCTGATTATCAACTGTTTCCCATTTCTTAGGGGCCAGAAAACACCATAAGCCTTTGGTTACATAAATATCAATTCTCACCTTGGGCCCTTTGGGTCTTTGGCATTATTATCTTCATGCGTGGGTGTGTCAACTTTGGCTGGAAGAATATGCCCGAAGCATAAAACAACTTCCCTCCAATAAGGGTAGCCAGATTGTTTCCAGACGGAGTAATCTTTTAATTGTAATGAACATGGTTAAGTATAGATTATCATCTACCAACTTTGTAAATATCTTTACTAGATGAAATGAATTTGCTTCTATTGGATATTGTATAGTTAGCTTCTGTGAATTGAGTAGTCGGCTCTTATGAGATGTTTTCATTTTGAAGTAACTAGTCTTCATTGTTTTTTTTTTTAACTTTTACTAGCAACTTGCCAAGCGCATTTACATGTATATTGTTGAATACTTAGTAGATGCAAAGTCAAAGTTTTTAGCAGATGCAAAGCCAAAGTATTCATTAGGCACAAAATTGGGTACTTAAAAGACACGAGGTCAAGTTCAACATGGAACTCAGTATTTATCAATCGCCAAAGCATGAGAAAGGCATGGAGCCGAGTTGATTTCTTGTATGAGTTTCATCATTGTCTGAGCTTTTGCGAGTAGCATCTTTGCACGAAGAGAGAATATACCCTCTTGAGTTAATTAAGTCAATTTTGCTAGCTATCTGAACAAGGATTTGGGCTTTTAGTAATGATGCAAGTATGTATAAGGCCGGTTGCGGCCTCCTCGTCTAGAAATAAGTTTTCTTATAATCCCTATCTCCGCATCTAGAGAGATAGGTTTCCTCATTATTCGGAGTATACCTTGCAGAGATTAATATAGGGAGGTGGCAAGCTTGTGATATATAGTTTACTCGGCTATCTTGTATCTTTGAGATCAAGTACCACTTGGTGATCATGTGCTTTTGGGATCAACCCAAAGCTTTAGCAAACTTGCACCATAGAGTATGCTTGATGATCTTGTGCCGTTGGATCAAGTCGGAGGTCCATGTGGCGATTTTGTGCCTTTGGGATCAGTCCAAGAACTTGTATCGGAGGGTTCACTCGACAATCTTGTGCCTTTGGGATCACCTTGGAAGTCCACTTGGGTGATCTTGTGCGTTGTAGATCAAGTTGGAGGTCCACTCAGCAATCTTGAGCCTTTAAGATTAGATTAGATATCCAAACAATGATCTTGTGATTTGGAACTAATACGAAGAGCTTGCACTACAGGGTCCACTCGATGATCTTGTGCCTTTTCGGATCAGGTCAAAGGTCCACTAGGTGATTTTGAACTTTGGAGTCAATGTAAAGAACTTGTGCCAGAGGTTCCACATAATGATATTGCGTCTACGGATCAATTCAGTTGTTATGAATCAATATAAAATTATTAACCATATGAACAGAGATTTTTTTTTAATGACGTTTACTTGAAAGTCAAGTACTTATTGATTAGACTAGTAAAATTGGCTTTTTTTTAGGTCGATATGTCATGAACCAGTTGAGAGGATTATTATGCCAAAGTTGGGTAAGTTGTCCATTGTGATGAAAGGGTGTTTTGCCAACTATAGACATCACATACAAGCAATATAGTAATACTTAAAAGTGTCTTTTAATAAGGACGAACTTCGAATATGGGCGCTTTATTTAGACAATGAGGTTAGGGTGCTGAGGCGTCATGAGGGCATGGAGCCAAGTACCTATGGGGCACAAAGCCGAGCATTTATTAAGCTTATTGCTGAGTAGACTCGTAACTCCTTACATGGTATTTGCATCTACAATATAATCGCCCTGACGTATTGGATCGTTCCATCAATTTGAGGCCCCTTGGGAGGGGTAGTCGACTATTCTTTCGTTTTCTCCTTATCGATGAAGTTCTTGGATGGTGGATGAGATTCTCTATATCCTTCTTCAGCTAATAATAATCCTTGGTGATATGCCAAATATCTTAGTGATATTAAAGAAATTGTTAGGAGCCTCTTTTGTCCAAAGGAATTTTGATCAATGGAAGCAGCTGAGGAAAAAATCTCTCATTTTGGATTTGGTTCAGAGTTTAAGCCCGAGGTGTGTTCAAGGGTGTATATTTGCCGAATAGAGTATTTTCCCAGCAAGAATCATCACAGTTCTTTGGGATAATCCATTTATACTCCTTGGACTTTTTGTCGATTAATTTTTCACATTCCGAGAATCTTGATTCTTAAAGGCCATGCCGAACTCCTCTAATCTAATATATTTATCAAATCGTTCAAGAAGTTTGGATAATGACGTGGTCTTATGCTTCATAATAGAGTGTCTGAGTGTGAAATGTCTCACTATACTTAAACTGATAACCGCAGTGAGAATCATATTGGAGGATCATTATTTCATTTTAAACTTTACTTCAATGAATCACTTTAAGAAATCACAAATCAACCCGCTAGGTACGTGCTCCACTCCGAGGAGGGAGGCAACACTTTTTTTCGTGCTTCTGCTTGTGGCAAATTACTGATTAAATTCGCAATGCAACTAGCAAAAAGAGTGGATAGATATAGTATGGAGACTGTTGTACCAACTTCTCACACCTTTGTTTAAGGTCATGGAGAAGGATCAACATAGGATATCATTAGTAGTGCCTTGGTAGTGCATTGCAACATAATAATTGGCAACATAGTTGAATGGATCAGACGTGCTGACATACCTTATACCTACGTTTGAGATTTTGAATTTGCACTCATGTTGTAGAATAGCTTTGAGAGCAGCTCATGATTCTCGAACTTAAAGTCCGATTCCTTAAAAGCCTTCCTTCATTGTACAGAAGTCAATTCAGTTTTGCCATCTTCTCGATGGCACTTAGTTGACTCGAGACACAACTCAGTCGCTTCTACCGAAGGGAGGTTGTCGGGATTGCCTTGGCCCCCTAGAGGGATTGGTTGGTGCTCTACATGTGATGGAGTTGATGCTTTTTCCATGTCGATGTGAGTCGTTAGGGGATCGTCATGGGCTTGCGTGAGCACAGTGATATGATTGGCGTGCTCTTGGAATTCGGTTCGGTGATGTCCTATTACATTTTCACTATCAAAGCTTAGATAAATGTGATTGAATAGTCGGTGCAGTGATGTCCTACTTGCTCCGCCTTCATATCAGAGAGGAGCTTGCTAACTCTATTGAGTTTTGGACTATGTACTGGGCATGGTTGACTGGGAGTGTTTGATCGAAGTGTTTTCATAGAAGATATCAATTATTTGTGTAGAAATCCATTCGATTAGATTGTCCGGACTAGACTAGGTACATACCTATTATTGGTAGACAAATAGAAAAAAGGACGGACAGGGAGAGCAAAAACACCGAGTTTAACAAAGTTCGATTGAGAAGGTTCTCAGATTTTATTTCTTAGTGGTAAGTAGCCTTGTGGCTTGTCGCGAGTATTTAATTAGAAGAGAAAAGATTGCAAACGCTTAAGAACTCTCTCTATCTATCTCTGCTAACTTTAGATTCTCTTGATTGCTGAAAAATCACTTCTCCCTTCCCTATGGTGGATGGAGGGTATTTATAATAGAGAATTCAGGAGGAGATGGAGTTGCGATTGATCTCGAATTCATTAATTTCCTCTGTGTAGATAGATTCATTTCTTTGGAAGACCTGATTTTTTTATTTTTGATGATTTAATAGTAATTTGACTGTATCTTGAATCCTGAATTGATCATAGACTTGTATGTCTCACTCAAGTTGAGCCAATAAATTTATGCATTAACGTAGCTCATGAAATCTAGTTAAAGGTAAAATCCAGATTTACACAACATGATCTTATCGTTTGATATTTAAACTTCTAATCAAAATTGAGATTGAAATTTTGCAATTTGTATATCATGTGTGTGAACGCATTAAATTTTATTTGTTTTTTTCCACAGTTTGTAATCAAAGTAGCCGGTCCTGTGACTCCTGTCCATATTATCTTCGAAATTGGATACCGACGCTTGCGCTCCTCTCCCACGGTCCCACTTCTGTTGACCCAGGCAGAAGTCCTAGGCCGTTACTTCCTCAGTAAGATAGGCTCACAAGCGACATGTTGACTGACGTCATCTTTTCCGAAATCCGAATAGTCAATAAAATCCTCTTTTCCAACCATATCTAGCTTCTATGAACCCGTCTAAAAATTTAAATAAAGGCCCATTCCAGGGGCAAGATATTAATGTCCTTTTCAAACGTGACTCGCCCAAGCAAAAAGTCATTGCCCGCCTGTCGAGAAAGCTCTGCACCCCGTGCCCGCACCTCAACGCAACCTGCGAAGCTCATCCAAACGGGTCGGATCCAAAACAGGCCCCCTGACCCGAACCGACCAAAAACCCCTCTTAAACGGGCGCATGCGCATTCTCCCTCCACAACCGATCGGAGACGAACGGGACGCAAGCCGAAACGCTGGCGATGGAGGCGTTGGCGATGGAGAGCGATGGCGAGCTCGACCGGGCGGTGATGGCGGCGGTGAAGGCGGCGGAGGCGAGGGGGGATCCCCCGCTGATCCAGGCGATGGAGGCCGCCCGCTGCGCTCGAGAATCGGGGTCGGGATCCCCCAATCTCGACCTAGGGTTTGTGATCGTCTCCAATCTCTGCTTCGATCACAACACTCCCTCCCTTTGGAAGCTTCTCGATCAGGCGATGGCCTCCGGTGTCGTGTCACCGCTTCATGCTCTCGCTCTGCTCACCGCTCGGTATGGTCGCCACCGTCTCCCTTTCGTCGGTTCATGTTTCGGTCTTAATAACAGGTGGTTCCTTATTTATTTATTTAGGGTGATCCCCAAACGGAGAGCGCAGCCGGAGGCGTACAGGCTTTATCTCGAGCTTTTGGATTGCTATCTATTCTCGAATCATTCCATCGTGGGCTCTGCTGCATGTAGAGACAAGTGAGTTTCTTGATTTTTTGAGAAAATGGAAGCTTGTTCGTTTCTTTTATTAATTGATTGATGAAATTATATATGTTTTAAGAATATGATGTATTTGGGATCGATCATGTAGGATTTAGGTAAGGATTAAGTATATCTGTAGGCTACTTATTACCAAATTCTAAATGCTAGATGACAGGAGATATGAGGATTACAGCAGAAGTTTTTTAGTCTCTAGCTCAAAAAATTGAATTCCTGTATGTAATATGTGACAAGAATGTATTGCACAAGTAATGAGATCAGCACTGTAGAGTTGCACAAGTAATGCTGGAGTTTTCGGAAGGAATATTAGAGAAGTGCACTGTTGGACATTTGTGCAAGCCCCAAGAAGTTTTATAGATGTGTCACATCTGTTGGAATTTTTTAATACTGGAAGTCCATTGGCTATTACAGTTTTTCTATCTACAAAACAATCCCAAGTGATGTGACATGTAAACTCCTTTTGTCTCATAACCAATGTTTAGTCTTGTGTTGGAAAGAGAAACAGAAAGGAATATCATGTATTTTTATTGTATGTTCATCATGTGAATGTTGAAAAGTATCATGTACATGATTGAAGTGTTCGCTCTATATGTCTTTGGGTTATTGTAAATTTACTTTTACGCATTAGGATGCCAAAATAGGATGGGAACGTTGAGATGGATGAATGGGAAGATTTGGGAAGATAATCAAAGAAGGGAGTCTATCCATAAGAAGATAAATGTAGTTAAGGTTGTGAATTGTTGATAAAATGAGGTAAAATTAATTGATTTGAATTAGGCAGGTGCAAGCATGCAACATAAACTTTTAATAAGGCCCATCGGGAATGTTGATAAGATCATAGTTCACAGGGCAAGGGCGAGGAACCCTATAGGCCTATGATATGGAATGAGCTAGTTAAAGGGATTATTGCTGGTATTAATTTAATAAAGGAGATGACAGCAATGGAGCTACATGAAGAGAGATAGGTGTCTTGATCGTAAAGATTTGGGATATGTTGTTTTTAAAGAAGGTGTACAAAATGCAACTTGTTCATTGTTGGTTAACTTGGTTTTGCCCTTTCGCTTGCTGAATGCTCCTTTAGATTTTTTGAGCGATAAAATTATTCTATCTTTTAGCAGCTAAGAAGCATGGACATGGTCATGGACATCCGATATAACAATTCATTACGAAGTACTGATTTGCAAGGTGTCACGCCCCCATTCTCGATACAAGGTATACGAACACATACAATGGGTACCGACAACATATTCAGTTTGAATATACTAAAGTCTCGGTAAATTTAGCACAATAATACTTAGTAATTACAGTAGAAAATCTTAACAAAAATTTCAATTTTCATTGATTGGAACGAAGTTTGATACAGTTGAAGAATAAATATCAGAACTAATCAGAGAATAATGTAAATGTAATCTTCTATTGGACTTCAACCTTCTCTTCATCGCACACCAGATCCTGCACATGGTTTTCAATATCGGTTATAGCAGATATATCGGATTGAAGAATTTTGTAGCGGTTATCCTTACCGGAAAAATATTAGAGATATTTTTTAAATATCAGATGTCAATATCGGAATGTAAATATACATTCATATATCATAAAAAGTAAATATAAAGGTAATTCATGTATACATCATTAAAAACTACATAAAACATCATATATTTATAAGTTTAGAATATATTTTTTTCGACAAATTGCATTAAACCGATGAATCTATAACCATTAGCCAATTATAGAATATGCATAAATGATAACTTAAATCATAAAAAATTAAAATGGATCAATAAATATATAAAATTTTGCGTAATGAAATGAGAAATAATAAATATTTAAATATCACATATTCATATCTTTCCCACAACTCCATATTAAAATCATAAACTGATAGTCCAAATAACATGCAAACAAAACTATGAGTTTAGAAGTTACAAATTAAACACAGTTGATTTTGAGTAATTTCAGCCACCATTTTGCATTCGACATTGCGGTTGCAATATTGACTTGGACCCATATTGCACTTCTATTTTTTCAAAAACGGTAAATGCTATGAAGTTACTTAAATCATTGCGTTTGTACTAAAAATTGCAATATCAGTCGCAATATCGATATTGCGGCCGATATTTAAAACAATGATTCTTCATCAGCTTTGGTGAGTCCATCAATAAATTTGGGCATGTACACCTAGATCATCAGATTGCAAGCAAAACAGTATATGTAAAAGTAGTTGAAATAATTTAAAAATATTATATTAATATATAACGACAATATTAATAGTTTTAGAATAAAACTAATTTCCTCTAATGTAGTTAGATTTATAACAAGAATATGTTTACTTAGAATGTTGTATAATTGGAAAAACTAACTGAGAATATACCACTATTTTGATTGTCTCACGAATTATCCGGCTTTGTCAGACCTGCTGTCAGATAAACATGAATAATCAGGCATGATCCAGCAAATCACCACGCTCTCATGGTGTGCAAAACATTCAGTTATACAACTTAACAAGTTTACAGTCGAAACAAATCATTTCGTTTCTCCTTCAACTTAGTGTGATTTAAATATAGTCATGGCAGTTTTAATTCTGGTTCTCATAGTTTATATATAGTTTGTATATATATCATATTATGCGCAATATTCCAATTCAATTTTATTAGTTTGTTAAAAATTTGGTTCTAAGAGTTCTTTTGATTTAATACTTTACTGAATAGATCACAGGAAAAGTGTTTAGCTTACTCGAACGATAGGAGAGGAAGGCGACGTAAAATGCTGCATCGAGTTATGGGGTGCCAACCTCGGGTTGCGACCTAATCCTTGTGGGTAATAACAATCATCTTGGCTAGTAACCGAGACCCCCCCATGGGTGAACAAGTTCTCTCTCTCTCTCTCTCTCTGAAAAGCTGGATGTGAAGACTATAAATCATGAAAATAGGATAGATGGGCCCAAACATTTTGGGTACCCCGCGACTTTCCATGTCGAGGATCTCGAGACTTTGTTGATTAGAGTTCACTAGTATATGCTAAACTAAACTTTAGACTTGTCAAGACTTGCCCTCTTTCTTTGGTTTGATACTTTACAAAACCAATCTACAGTGTCTGCTATTCATTGTGCTAGTAAATTGGCCTATGACATGGTTTTCCACCAAGAACGCCCCCCGTTCCGTTGTGAAATTTCTTCATTTTCCGACGATGCAGTGTAGTCCATCAGCAATCTTTGATAGTTTAGCCACTCCAACAGTTCCCACTGGCCAGGGAGGAATGAGAGAATCATAGTCGGATTATGGAGTTGTTTTCGATGTATCATCCTATATTGATATAGTGGATTTCACTTTTCCTGAATAATAAAAAGCTACATTAGAAAATTTATCCCATTTTGGTGAGAGGGAGGCAGTCAATCACCTGGGCTACAGATTTTTCTGTTGGTTTATTCTTGTAATGAAAGGAAGTCATTCGGAAAAAGAAACTACCAGTTTTGTCAAGGCTTAAAAAGACGACTAGTCATTAAGAAACAATGGCGATTCTATAGGGCGTTAGGATGAGCCTCGTATCCAACTGTGAGAACAACAGACCCGAAGACTGATCTGGCATTGACAATGTCTAAAGACATCAGTTTCGTACTGAACCCCGCTGGCGGAGACTTGAGGCATAAAGACATTTTTTTAGGGATCTTGAAATCACCAGCCAACCCGATCTAATTCATGATGAACCCACCAACTTCCTAGCTAGATGCCTACGATTAATAACACTCGATATGTCAAGATCCAAATTTGGATTGGTTTCTGGTCTTGGTCAGTGCATCAGCTCTTGCACAAGTAGGCTCTTGATAGCACCCGCCAATCGACGGGCATCATAGCAGGCTCTCTCTCTCTTTAGGTTAAAGCTCTTTTCAAGCAGTGACAGAGAATTGGGATATGGAGCGTTGAGGAAGAGGTAGGTGGCAATCAGAAGGATAGTCTATTCATTCTGGCCTTCTAGGCTTCGACGCTCAATCCGGTAAACCTACCTTTGACGTTTCATTAAATTGTTTTCTTTTCGGGACGAATATACCAAGAATTAAGTCCTTAAGCTAACGGTCAATCATATAGAAAAGATTGATTTAGAACCCATTTTAGCACCAGTTATTGATTGACCATGCGAGGGTATTGACAGTGAATTTCTCAAAAGCTTACTACAGTCTCGTGGGAAAGTAAAGCTTTATGATCACTCTTAGCAGATCGTATAGGGCCATCCAAGTGTGCTCGACCATGGTGCTTTAGAACCATGACATCTAGTAGTTGCAACATCTTGCTACTCGCTAATTGACCCTCTCCCTCTTTCTACTGGAAGGTTACATTAGAAGGCTCAATCCCATTAACACTCCTGAATGGGCAAGAGAGCTATTTTGATATCTCTGAGTGTAGTGGGAGCTTGATTCGTCGTGTGCTTTCTAAGCAAAGGAAGAGGGAAAGAGGTAGTTTCATCCAAGATTGATAATGGCTACCATCTTTTGAAGCTTCAAACCGATGCTGCAACTGAGCATGAGTCAAAAGAATGCCGTCAGGGAAGCCTTTTCCCAGTGCATAGAGCCCCAAAGAGGAAGGTGTTAGTGGTTTCTTATGGGGTTAATAATGTAGAGCACTTTTTTTGTGCTCCTGCTAGGGAAGAAGATAAGAAAACAGGCCCATACAGATGGAGTACTTGGCGAAATTGAAGGGACTGTTAGATAACGAAGCCAGCTGGGTGCCATGCGTCTCAATTAGCTAAATCAAAGATTTATCGATTTGAAATATTATAGAGATAATCGGCTAGGTGTGTAAATGCTGGGAGGTTTAATGTACTACGCACGTTCCTTAATTAAGTAACTAGTATACAAGATAATTGCTTGGATACTAATATAAAATGATATTATAAACAGTATTTTTCCATGATTATAACTTTACATGATTTATAAATATTGTATATATCGAATATTCTGGAATCTAGCTATACAATATAATTTAACAACTTTAATAACAATTGCATAACAAAGGTAATAGGTTTTTCATAACATGAACAATAATAAGTAATTGATTAATTCCTATTAAATAACAAATCAATATATAGAAAATAAATAACATAATTGAAATAACTATTATATAAGATAGCATGATTAGTGAGTTAAAAAATAAACTCAACTCGATTCATTTTCGATATTTCTCAATTATCAATCGCAACGATGCAATCTACAATCAAAATATTCTAAGAATATTAAAAATATAGTAATATGAATTTAGATAATGTTTAGATATATTTCTAATATTTATAACATACCCAATATCGATTATAAAGTTAATCAGTCTTATGGATCTGAAATTAAGAAATGACTTTACATCCATCTTATTGGATTTATAAGATGGTTGATGTTTTTCGGTCATTAGGGTTACTGGATAGTAGGTAAGTTAATCTTAGAATCCAATAAGATAATTTAAGCCTAATAGAAGAAGAGAGTTATCTTACTTTAGGATAAAAGGTGAGAAGCAAAATTTGGAAAGAAGAGTGTAAATACCCTAGCCTGATATAATATTTCCTTATTGATAATTTTTTCTTGTATATTTATATTAAAATAAAATTTTTAAGTGAATTAACTTAACCATTATTTTATACCAATAAAGTATTATTCTTACTAAAGCCATAAATAGTTTTCCTAAAATATTTTAATCATTTCATGAGAGCCTTAACCAATTACTCTGGCCTAGCTCAAAATAATAATAATAATAATAATAATAATATAATAATAATTAAAATCTAAGCCTTTATTTAAACCGAAGACAAATCTCACTCAATCACTAAGTCAGCTTTTGTTTTGTAATAATGAAATTATAACTTTTATTTTAAATTTTCAAATTCACCTCTATCATTCAATTCCTCCATCATTAGTTAAGTCTATTAGTGAGCCTTTTTAACCCATTTGAATCCAATTTAAAAAACTTGTCATTTAATCCCTGTAGTCAACTATAATTATGAGCCTTTTTATCAATTTCAAATAGCTCCTTAAAATCCTTCTAAATCTATTCCATTTATAAGTCCTTTGACCACATTTTAAATCCCTCTGCCTTGGTACAACCTATCAACCATCAACTTAACCACACTCACCGAGTTTGTCAATGTGATCATTTTGCAATATTGTCTTATTATCAGATAGTGCTTCTCCATCTCCCCACTCAGCCTACCAAACAATAGTTACTCTCGTCTTCTCATTTTTAACATATCGGTACTCATATTCTTTGTTGAAAGAATCGTACTTGAGATCCTCCCTAAACTCAATATGATCAGTGAATTCAAGATCAACACACAGCTCAGGGTTGCGCATGTTCTTTTCAGCATCAAACTCTAGATATCGAGCACGTTTCTTCCCGTTTGTCTATTTCGTTCTCTGAGGAGTCAGACTCAAGTAGTGGCTATCAAAATTTTCTGATTCACCATCTCCTCCTAAACCAGAATGCACTTGTTCAGCTGAACATGTAAAACTAATGGTCAGTTGTCATGTTGAACATGTTAATTCTTAATAATGAGTTGTCTAAAATAGAGTAGGCAATGAATTATCTTCAGCCTCATTCTTTCCTCCAACTTCTCCTTTCCTAGCGTTCTTTTGGCGCTCCTCCTTTGCACCATCACCAAAATCCTTGTAATCCTAATCGAACCATCTAAAAAAGTCTGCATCGATGTTTTTCAACGACATCCACTTTTCCTCCATATTCAATATTTCATTTTTTTTTACAAACTGCCCCCCATGGTTAACATGAAAGTTGAAATTTCCACTTTCCATCTATGAACTGTAATTAACAAAATTCGTACATTCAAATAAAAAACAATCATGTTAGCAAGCACACAATATTATTTGATTTAGAACGGACGTACTCAAACGTTTGTTATATTTTAACGCATGAAAAAAAATGTTACGTAATTCAATCACGACAACTTCTATACTTAGTTAAATTATAGAAGCTTCTAATTGTAAATATGTTTTGACATTTATGAAGCTTCTATTTTGCTGATGTAATCTATTGCATGCTACCAAATATATCTGCTCACTTTGTGGGATTTGTTCAGAGTCTTTTGGATGTACATCAAAGTAACTATACCTGACAGTGTTCCACACATGTACATATCAAAGTCCTTTGTTTACGGTCCCCCCACCGAAAGTGTTCAACACACGCACATGTTAGTGTCCCTTTCATTACACTATCCACTACCAAGTTCAACTAGAAAACAATAGTCTCTAGTCCCCCCATGCAAATGCCACTACCCTACCAACATGATCAGCACACGAAGTGCTGTCGAACAATGTTTGAATTTTTTTTGTTTAAATACCAATAAATCAAAAGTATATAAGTAGAAACTTACCTGACCAGTGCCTTACAAAACTAACTTTGGGTCTCCTTTACCCCTCTGCAGATGCTGTAATTGCCCAAATTCCTGTCTCGTCTCCTTTTTCACCACCTTCGCTTTCACCTCAACTCCCACTGTGGCGTAGAAGGCAAATATCATGGCCACCGCTAAATTTCTTCAATAAGAAACCCTAATTAGGATTTTCGATTGCCCCAAAGCCGTTGCCGCTGCTGGGCGACCAACCCATAAAGCCGCCTCCATTGCTGCTCCTGCTCATGATTTTTCGCTGATCGGCTTGAGAGGCCATAAGATCGTCGTTCCACTTCCCACACTGTCAACTCCCGCTCTCGATATACAGTATACGAGCACGTGTAGCATGTACCGGTAACATATTCGGTTTGAATATGGTAAAGCCTTCAGTAGAATTTGCCACAATAATACTCAATAATTATAAAAATTCTTAACAAAAGTTTGACATTTCATTGATTGGAACGAAGTTTAATACAGATAAAACTATAACAAAATACAATGAATTAAATAAGAAAAAAATAAGGTAACTCTTTAGTTTTAATCTGCTCTTTAAATTATATCAAATCTTTTATCATTCTCTGATATGTTCAGTAATTTTGGGCATGCACACCCAGATTTTCATATTGCAACCAAAACAAAATAAAACAAAATACGCAAAAAAAATATAAAATATAACGATTATGTCCAAACATACTAATAATACAAGTTTTAGAAAATATATAATGAGATGTTTGCAATAATTATGTCAATTGATTTAGGTTTTTTTAATTTCATTTTAATGAAGTCAACTTTATAACAGAAGTATTTTTGTCTAGGATGTTATATAATTAGAAAATCTATCTGATAAAATACTGCTGTTTCGATTGTTTTCTGTACAGACCTAGGAGATGCTCACATGGATTGTCCGGTGCTGAGTCGGACCTGCCGTCAAGTAAACATGAATAATAGTAAGGTATGATCCAGCAAATCATCCGCACCCATGACGTGTGAATTGTTTAGTTGTACAACTTAATAAGTTTACAGCTAAAACAAAGTATATTTCTATTATTCAATTTCTCCCCCAATCCAGTGTTATCTAAGTATAGTCTATGTAGGTCTAAATTTTGTTTTCCATAACTTGTATATGGATCACATCAGGTACAATATTTTAATTTTATTTAATTAATTTGTTAATGTGATTTATAAAATTCGTTCAGTTTATACTTTATTCAATAAATTATAATTGGTTATATCAAAAATTTACTGATTTGAGACATCATTGAAATATCAGCCAGGCAGATGTATGGATGCCGGGAGGTTTTTCGTGCGATACGTTTCTTAATTAGAGAACCAGCATACAGTGTTCTAAATATCGGATACCGGTCCCATACCGGTCAGCCAAATTACATACCGGATACCGGACGGAATATCGCGATATAACTCTAAATACCAGAGTGTCATATCGGTGTCATACTGGTTAAACAATAATCATATAATTTACTATATAGAACATATTAAAATATATAAAACAAGTTTATGGTACTTATCTTGGTTTATTTGCATTGAAATTACCAATTTACAGATACTATTTAGAATGTTCGTATATGCACAAACTGACAGATAATCATAAAATTAAGAAAAATTAAGAAAAAACTAGGTTTAAAACTACATTATCCTATAACTAAAAATTTCATACCCTAACATATCCAACAAATACTATAAATTTTTAGTATTTATTGAGCAATGTTACAATGTCATATAATTAAAATTTGACAATTTCTCAATTAGAGACATATAAGTATTAAATTATTAATACAACATAGCAATAGGCCCAATAGATTAAACACTCTAATTCTCAAATACTCTAATTCTCAAACACTCTAATTCCGAATAGATCAAACGAGCTAATTTGAGAACACTCTAATGTCACATAGCCATAAACATAGGCCCTATCATATGTTACATATCTAACAAATAATCTTCTTAAATACTCTACTTACTCATCACTCAACAAATTCTCAATCAAATTCACTTCAAAATCCCTATATAGCCAAACAACCCTAACATATAATTATCATTATTCACTGTTCTTCACTGTTCACTGTTCGACCACTGATTCAATGAATCAGTGGGTCGAACACTGATTCAGTGAACTGAATCAGTGTTTGGGCCATTAATTCATTGAATCAGTAGGTCGAACTCAAAAATTCTCCTCTATCAAAAAATGAAAGATTAAACACAAAATGTAATCAATTCAAGTTAAATAGTACAATTATAAGATAAATTGAAGAAAATAGTAACCCTAATTGTCGTCATCAAGGAGAAGGCTTGCGTTGCCATCTTGATTTCTGAGTAAGATTCTTTCTCCTTCTCCTTGTGATTTTTTGGTCAAAACTTGCGTAAGATTGGTGTTGGATCGTCGATGAGCTAAAGAGCTGTTCTAGTTAGGCACCCATCGTCACATGTTTCCAATTTAAGAGGAAATGAGTTATTTTTGCTGAAAGATTGTATTATAAATTTTGTATTCACTTGTTTAAAGCGAACCGAGTATTCAATCTCTTTTGTAATCTTCTCAATATTATGAAGTCATCGCATTTTCTTGTTTTTTTAAAAAAATCCAAATTCACAATATCGTTACTGCACCTGTCGATGGGCGAACCTGCTCCATCTGCATATGAAGGCTTGCTGTATGTCCACAGTAATGCGTCTTTTTTTGTTGTTAGATTTTGCAGAATTAAATTGGAAAAAGAATAAGGAAATAAACAAAAAAGGTGTTGGAGGTAGTGGTGGTGGCTGATCGGATCAGTGTCTCTAATTCCCTGGTAAGTTTGAAAGTGAACATTGATCTCAATTAAGAGTTACATGAAGAGGGGAATATATATAGATAAAATTCATGAGAATTCTAATAGAAGGAACCTAATTGAGATGAACAATCCTAACAAAGAAATTGTTAAGAAATTCTAGTATTACTACTATTATATAAGCCTATTAATGCTTACTACTCGTAACAGAATGTTCAGCAGAACTGAACTGTCTAAAGATTGGATTTAAGTAATTTGAGTTCTTTTCTATGGTTTCCATTCTTGCCTACTAGCCATATACTGATATAATGCTAAAATAGGCTCTAGGCAGTTCAAGGTGCCAGGTGTACTTCCAAATGCCGATCAGCGGAGTGGGTGCTTAACCGCCACATACCCATGGGAGGGAAAGTTGTCAAAAAATAATTATCAGTGATTACAGAATGAAGAAATATACTTTTAAATGTATTTTTCGTGTCGGTGTTGCCTTTTAAATTGTCTCCCTGATGTTGTTGACTGCCTAAAACATTTCCTCCGTTGTCATCATTGCCCACACCACTCGGGTTTATAACTTATGAGAAACAGATCCTTGCTCTACTCATTTTGAATAAAAAGGGTAGTTGCTATGGTGGTTGGTGACAGGGGACGTGACAACGACGGGACAATAAGGGTTGACATTATGTATTTTTTATCTTTTATCTTTTTTATTTTGGAATGGCATCTAATAGAACACTTATAGCCAAATTGGGGTGATCTTGGGGCCACCTCTGAAAACATTGCGCGATCTTATAACTATTGTCTCCATATTTGGTAAACAAAGTGGTTTAAAACTAAATTTCATACTCCCCATAATTTCGCCTCCACTTCCCCATTTTTAGGAACCATTTCACTTAAAAAGGTTAAACTGTTGGGATGTGGACTAACCCATGTAGTTCAAGTCAAAATAACACTTAAGACTCCCCCTAATGTAGGTCTTTGGGCTGCACGGAAAAGTCTAGCTTTTTACTCTTTGGTGGATAGACAGACTAAACGAGGCTAAATAAAAAATATTCTAAATTTTGACAATGATGAGCTTTGTACTTAAGACCTGTCAAAACTTGGTCCTGTGATTCCATGTCCCCTTCCCCCAAAATTATCCTTTTTCACATTACATACAACATCGATGGGTACATTGTAGTTAAAACCATAACTGAAAGTACAAAGTAACAATCAGCCAAAGATATAGCTTGTTGTCCCCACAAATGGATATTACTTCGCACTCCTTATTTTTAGGAGTCATGATGTGAAAAATCAATTCCTACTGCAAGTGCACATGTGTTGTAACACTATATAGGTCGAACTTAGAGGGATTTCGAGTGTTTTGCACTTTCATACTATAACCGTAGTTAACAAATCAACAAAAAAGATGGTTATTGGAAAAAGTTTAATTATCTATAAGAACAACGAAAGCTAGGAATATAAAATCCACTAGGCATGAGACATAACAATGACCCACTATTCTTTCTCTTTCAATCGTGAATAGTCACGTAGCATAATAAAAAGATGATGTGTTTAATTTAAATACTTAACATCAACATCTAAGTATGAAATATCAAGAAACTCAATTTAAGCATAAATCATCAATGAGAATATTAATTAATCGAATTAAAGTAAATATGTTTATTATTAATTTGCCAAATCAAGTTACCAATTCCAAATTTTATAGCTAGCATAATCAATCAAAACAATCAATTAATGATTACTAAGTATAACCTATCGAACCTGGGATTTACGGATCAGGTTTTTCAATTTAACTTGCTGACTAATCTTAAAAAATATGCATAGATGAGTAACTTCACAATTGTTAGCATATATAACCTAGCTTCCTTTACGTCTAACTCTCTAAAAAGTTAGTTACCCATAACTAGAAAGCAAATACAAATATTATCTATGTAAAAAAGAAATAAAAATTAAGTAGAAAGTAATACAAACACGTAATCTATAAAGAACACAATTGAGGAAGAAGAAGAACCAATAGCGGAGGTGAGAAATGGCGACTGTCAACCCTAGCATCCAAATTCTCTAAGAATTTCATTAGTTATCATAATAATATTATATTACATGAGAATACGTCTCATATTTGTAATACAATGTTCCTAATACGAATCCAACAAGCCTAGAGGAATCATAAAAATATTTGAAGACTGCAAAAAAATTCCAGCCTCCGATTTATGCTTTGACTACCAGATGACAACATTGACCTCTAGGTTGCGGTGGTCAATGACCCTTAGTAGATTCCTTGACCTACGCAGACTCATTTTCGTAAATATTGACCAGTTTTGACCTATTTTGTCAATGTCCTTTTCTAGGGATGGACTTTTTCTAGCATTTCATCACTTTAGTAAAACGGCCATAATTTTTGCATATAAACTCCAATTCAGTTGATATTGGTGCCATTTCGAAGATAATTCAGAGCATTATAACTATCTCACACAGAAGAATTTTTCCATTTCAAACTTTATTTTTGTCAGATATGCTCTTGAAGTTGGAAACTCATGTGCAGTTGCATCAAATATGCTTTTGTTAGATCAATAGTGTACTTTCCCATTAATAGATAGCCTACTAACATTGATGAAAAATGATGTGTTTTGGATCTAATGTTGTGTTGCTCTTTCTTTTCTTTATACTTTTATATTATAATACTTTGTCTAGCTTACTTTCTTTAATTAAATTTGTATTTGAAGTTTTTATTCTTTCATGCATGTTGTCAAATGGCTTTTAGTTGTTGATAGATGTTCTAGCTTTAGTAAGTTCACTGATGTTAATTTTAATTTCTTGGTGCAGGATGACAAAATTGGTAGATGATTCCCTGCAGCTTTCACATAGATATGGGATTCATAAATTAGATATTGGGCATGTTGTGGTTTTCTTTGTCCTGAGTGTCATATTGGCTTTAGTTGATGGAACACTAGAAGATTGGGGTTTGCCCTTTATGTCTATGGACAAAAGTGGGAATAAAAATGCTAGTGGAGGACATCTAGTTATGAATAAAGATGCCAAGGAAAATTCAAATGCTGAGAAGCATGCGCATCGTGAACAACTGCAAAGGGCTAACTCTGTTATGGCACTCAAGGTTGTTGAGAAAATTACTGCAAACTCAAAAGCCAAAGTATTTCTTCATCTCATTCATTTCAACATGTATGCAATATCTTCTTTCCTCACATTTTTAATGTCATTAATGACTACTATAATTTTGTCTATATGAAATGTTTGCAATAACAAAGTGGCAGCAAGAAATCTTTATCCCAAACTATTAGTGTTGGATACATCAATCTTGTTCTTCCATTCGTCTCCTTTTTTGTTGCAACCCAGTATAATTTTTCTATTTTTATGTAGTTCATATCCACATATTATTTTGTATTGCTGTGTCTGGATACTTCTGTTGATATGGTAGGGAACAACAACAACAACTAAGCTTTTTATCCCAAGTATTTGGGGTAGGCTACATGAACCAAAAAATAATCACGCCGGATCGATCACTTTAATAGTCCTTCTCCATTCATTTCTATCAAGTAATATCTCCTCATTTAAACCTCTAGAATCCATATCTTTTCTTTAGATGTTTTTAGGAAGGATCTAAATATTTTTCTTTAAATGTTTTTAGGAAGATTCTGAACAATTTGGCTGAAAGCCCAAAGCACCTCTTCTCAGTCATTTTGTGTCAATCAAGAATTAAACTATCAGAAACTATATCTGTATCACCGATGATTTATAGTACCATAATCGGCAACATAGTGCAAATCGTATTGGGCAATATCAGACTGATATACATGGTATATTGTGTATTGGGTACTGAAAATCTGATACAATATTTATGATATATATTAGGCGATATTTAAAACCTTGGTCTGGATCCATATCTTTAAGTTTAAATTTTTAGAGTATAAAAACATCTATGAATGGATGTTTTAAGATTCTTAATTCTGATGTCTATCATGCAGTATGCCCCTCTAAGCATATGCTTTGTAGTTTGTACTATATTGTATGTACAGATCTGGGTGCACAACAAATGTACACAACAAAATTGACATGAGAGTTTCATGTCCAGACACATATCTTCACCTCCTGGTCAAACGGGGTTGTGAGGTTTTTTATGAATGTTTTATAGGATACACTGCCATTAGATAGTCTTCAAATTTAGGACTCGGAATGTTTGTTCTTTTTCGTCTTTTTAATAGTCTGAAGTTTGGATCTGAACTTGTTCCTTGAAACAAACAGGAATTACTAACACTGAACTTCTTGTAAACGGCAGGCCAGAAAAGTTTAATGCTCTACTTCAGAGGCTGAATTTTATTGAAGTTCATAAAGCAAGAACACAAAACTTATTATCTGTGGATCATATTTTGGTGAAGTTGTTAAAAAATGTACAGGAAGGTATAACTGGGGCTAACCCATTAAAAAAACATCAGTTTCTTGGAATTCTTCTTGACGCTGGCAGCAGCAGTCCCACATCTTGCTACAGTTCTGGAACTGGTAGGGCTGGTTGTTGGATTCCTTTTGATATCTTTTTGGAGACTGCGATGGACGGGAAGAATCTTCATGCTATATCTGCTATTGAAATACTTACAGGTTCTTTCTCTTCAAAGAGCTTGTTTGATATTCCAGTTAGAATATCAATCACAACAAATAGGATTTTTCAAAATAATCCCTTATTTACAAAAACAATTAATTTCAGAACTGGCGAAAACACTCCAAGTGCTCAACCAGGCTAGCTGGCAAGAAACGTTCCAAGCTCTCTGGGTTTCGGCTCTGCGACTTATCCAGCGGGTTGATATTATCCTTCTGCCTTTATATTATCTTTTCAGTGGAGAAAATAAGTAGGAAATACTCTCTTCATCCATTTAATAATATGTATCATCCTGCATGTCTTTGCAGGATCGCAACCGTTGGGAAGGACCTGAACCTCGCCTTGAGGCAAGACTTTCTATGCTGCTATCTATCGTTCCCTCGGCAATTGTTCCAGTTATATTGGAGGAAAAAGAATTACCTTATCCTAATAATGGATATGAGCATGGCATGGGAAGGGACAAATATCCTTCTAGAAGACAAGGGCTGGTTTTTGCTCTTCAGGTGTTAGGACAGTTTTCTGCGCTTCTATCACCTCCAGCCCCGGTAGTCACCGCAGCTAACAATGCTGCTTCAAGAGCAGCAACTTTCATTTCTAAATTCAAGTCTGGGTGTGGCAATCTTACTGCCGTCAGCCACAACAATTCTTCTATAAAAGCAGGTTTGCCTGTCCTAGAATTTAGATTGACAGATTCTTAATTTAGATTAGATTCTGTTTTTTTGGCGATCTTTAGTATCCTGTTGGATTTCCAAATTGTGTGTCTATCATCACCACATGCTCTGTCACGATTGACTTCACTGTTGTTGCCTTCGCTCAGTATGGGGTTCAATATTGATCAGCACTCTTCATTGATGAGTTCCAGATCCAGTGAATGAACTTGGTCATGTTTCTCCAATTAGGTTTTAGTTTCACCTAATATTCCTAGGATTAAGTTCTAAGCTTTCGAATGGGCCAGAAGGAGAGAAAGTTGGGGCCTTAGCATTAAACCTTAAATGCTAGCTGGTGGGCTTGAAAAGCCTACATTGTTGGTTATGCAGTTTAAGCTCACACAACAGTGGTACAATCATCCAAATCTCCTTGCACAACAAAAGATCCCAAACAACAATGAGCTGACATATCCTCTAATATATCCTCTTTCGGGGCAAACACAACGATATCGTGAAAAAAGGGTTCATACTATTTAGTTTCGGTCAATATTTCTAATATCGCCTGATATATATTGGCCTGATATGGTTTATTCTTTCCAACTGGTTTTTTACCTTAGAAGTGTGTAGCAAGTTTTCATTCCCAAGCCTTGTACCTATGTTAAAGAAAAACTCATATTATTTTACATCTGCCTTACGTGTGTCATTTTCTTAAATCAGTGTGCCAAAATCTTCAGAAGCAGAATCTCACACCCAAGATCTAAAAGCTCTGTAGACTTGCATAAAAAAACTTCTAGTATCATTCTAGACTTCAAAAATCTTTCTTTATGGTTCTCTTTTTCTTTCTTTTCTTCCCTCTTTGGTTCTTGCTCTGCTCCTCTCCTCGTATTTACTGTTGTGATGTCATTGTCACTGTTTTTAATTGTGTATACGTCTATGCTTCTGCCGTTGTTATCCCTTAACTTCATTTGTTTCTATAATTTACGTTTTGTTCTTTTGCTTGAATCTATTTCGTGATTTATTTTATTGTGTTACACTTGAATAAACGTATATATTCTTGAATGCCCTTGCATGCTTTGCCATTGCTGTTAAACAGAGGACATCTAGGACATTGTGATCACCCCTAAGATATCAATATTACATACATGATGTGAACGCCCAATAGTATCCCCGATATATTTGTCTGAGATATGCTATTCAATAGTAAAAAAACTTATCCAATATGATGTTGATATCCGATATTTAGAACCTTTGAGGCATGATAAGGACTAAAGAGCCAAATGGAGTAACATTCATTGTTTCCAAATTTTGGCCTGATGCTTAAATTTGGCATAGGATTAGTACTTGATGAATATGAGTTACCATGAAATTTAATATAGTTGGCTAAAGTTATATTTTTACATACAAGTCATTGCACTCCCCCTCAGTAAGGGGCATATATATCATACATGCTTAGCTTGTCAAAAATAAACTGGACTTGCAACTTTTCACGAGGCTTATTAATGTACTAGCAGATTAATAGATGAGTTATGAAAAGTCTGGATAATACTTGTTCATTACCATATATAACACAAGATTACAGTCCATTTTTATGTGCATGTTGTTCTTATGGAAAACATGATTCTCTGCAATGTTCATCTCAGCTTGGTTGACACAATAGAACCTCATGTGAGTCAATGATTAAAAGCCAAGCTCAGCAAGGAGATCCCATATTAAAATCAACTTACAGGTTACATCTGTTATCGCTTGATACTTTGATCCAGCACTTGGTCCAGGAACATGTTTTTTTACTCTTATTGTTTTTCCTTGACAAATGCACAGTTACCTTGTAGTTTGATCATCTGGTAACTGCAACATCCCAATCTCGGAAAAGCCTACTACATGATTATGGCCGCAATCTGAGTACAGTAATCCTATAAATGGAGCATGCTTCAAGTATTGAAGAATGCTAACTGTAGCATCCCAATGAAACATTCTCGGTGCATTCAGAAATTGGTTCATAACACTCGCCACAGAAGCTATATCAGGACTAATTAATTTTGCTTTCTAACTGACATCCAGTATTTTTGTGAATCTTTGTTGAGCTCCCGCTGATTTGGTAACTGCTTTGCATTAAAAACTGAAGGAGCTTCTAGTGCTTCATATTCTCCCAAGCCAAGTTCCGAAATGTCAAGCACGTCTTTTCTGGGTGAGAAAGATCCTCCTTTTAGATAGATACTTTAATGCCCAAAAATTAGCATCTATATCCAGGAGTTTTTGTCTAAAAATTCCTCAAATACAACTTATGGTAGGCAATCTTTTGTATCATCTCACATGATGATAGCACCGTATATACATATAAAAATAAGAGGATCCCCTTTTCTTGATGCTACTGAAAGAAAACTAAGTTTAGCACAATGGAGGCCAGTCTCCTGTAAACCATAACAAACCTCCTAAACCAGGCTGTAGGAGACTACTTTAACCCAACAAAGACTTCTTCAATCTGCATATCTTTCTGCAGTCTTCATGAGATACAAACTTAGGAGGTTTTGCACCATTTTAACTTTTTCATCAAGAATATTACGAAAAGCATTCTTAATGTCAACTAGTGGTTCAAACGATCGGATATGGGACTTTCCATATCTATTTCATTTTTCAATATTTAGATGTGCCTTGTCTGCCTTATATTTATCATTTTCTGTTTATGCTTCTACTTCAGTGCGTGGGAGATTCATCAAATTAATTATAAAGTTACATCATTTTGTGATATTGGTAAATTTTGGCAAGACTTTTTCTCGAGTCCTGCTGTTTTTCCATATAGAATTATGCCTAGTTGTTAGGCTAATCTTGGTTTTGTATCCTCTCCACTTGCTCAATGCAATGGAGAGGCAATCTCTCAAGTCTTGGCCATTCCTTTGGTCCAGATGGCTGAGATTAAAGGAGTACTGAGCCTTAATTAATTAAAAAGTAGATTATAATATACCATAATGCAATTAAGAAAGGAATGGGACGACTCCCTACTACCTTCATTTCCTTCCGACTTTTGTTCTCTTCGTCTTGTTCTTCCTCTCCCCTTACTCTCCAAATCTTAAAGGATCTCTGATGGAGATCTGATATGAGATTATTTTGTGTGATTCTGAGATCTGATTGGATTTTATTTAGTTTGATTTTGTTTAATTCTGAGAATCGGATATAATAAGATTTTATTTGATAGGATTTTATTTTGGATTATGTTAAAATTTTGTTTTGGAGTTTTCCTTTAAATAAGTTTTGTATGAAATATTTTGAAGATGATGAATAAAGAATTGAATTTTGAGAAATCTGTGTCGATTCGCTCTGTTTAAAAAAAATCCCTACTCGTGGATTCATTGAGAATGGCAGTGGATTCGCCTGGATGGATCCCGAACTCCTTTGTTTTTTTCCCAAATTTGTCAAAAATTGCTTTCTCCAACCATTTCCCAAATCCCTAATCCTAATCCACTCTCGTCATTCGTCAAATTGTATCAGAGCTTAAAATTGGTTTCTCCAACCATTTCCATCTTCATCTTTTCCCTTCCATTTTCATCTTTTCTTTGATTTTTTTTATTTCAGTTTTTATTTCTATTGATTTACTCTTGAAGAAAAAATTCAATGAAAAAAGAAAGAAAAGAAGAGAATAAGAGTAATAGAAACAGATCTACTAAAAAACAAAAAAAAAAAAGCAGAAACAGATCTAAGAGAGAAAAAAAAGAAGAAAAATACCAAACTCCCCATTCTCTTCTCCTCTGCCTTTTCTTTTTCTCCTCTTCCCGACCCGATCTCCCCACAACCTAGCAACTCCTCCAACAAACGTGAACAACAACCTCCTTCTCCTTCCACCTCCAAGCTTCCCTCCACCACAGCCACAACCCACCCTCATCCGCCTCTGCCTCTTCCTCCAGCAAAGCCCCACCATCTTCTCTAGCGCCCTCCATCTCTCTGCAACAGCACTGCCACCACCCAACACTTCATCTCCCTCTCCTCACAGCAACCTGGTTCATCTCCAACTTTCCCTGCAAACTGATCTCATCTACCACACCAGCACCTCCTCAAGCCAACAACACCCAAGACCTTGCATTGCCTACTGTTCTTCTTTGCCGTGATCTCCTTGCCGCTTCGTCGGCCTCCGCCTCTGTAAGCCCTCATCTTCGGCAAGATTCC
Source organism: Dracaena cambodiana (assembly GCA_036321105.1). Classification (NCBI taxonomy): domain Eukaryota; kingdom Viridiplantae; phylum Streptophyta; class Magnoliopsida; order Asparagales; family Asparagaceae; genus Dracaena; species Dracaena cambodiana. The sequence continues at coordinate 10,569,178 of JAYEPQ010000018.1, forward strand.
ACCAGTGCCTCCTTTCTTTTTGTTGTCATCGCACAGTAAAGGGAAAAGAAGAAACGAAGACGGAGTGAATTTGATTTGGATTAAATTCAGTTTGGAGTAGTATCAATCCAATTTGGAGTAGTAAACCCACTTACAAGTCAGACCCAACCCATGTTATTTCAAGTTGGGTTCTATTTGGAGTTGAAACCCGATCCATAACCAGATCCGATTTGCTTGACCTTAAAGTTGGGTTCAGTGCAGTAGTGGATTCGACTTAACAACACCCATTAAGTAGAAGCTGACCCATTAAGGAAAATTTGGTGATTCGAAACCCATTTGGAGTCCGAACCCAAGCCAGTTTCGAGCCGCCATGATCCGTGGTATTTCCTGAACTTTTTGAGCTAAAATTTTGAGTTGATTATATATGGAGTTCATATTCTATTGTCATTGCGTCAACAATAATGCTAAAATATCACGAGTTCAACGTGATATGTATGCTACTATACGCTTTTTTACGGTTTTGATGATCAATAAAATTATAAAGATTGGAAGAATCATCTTCGAGATTTATTCCTATATTTTGACCCGACACCAGCATAGAAATGTTTTTACGTCCGACATAAGTAGGGTAGAAAAGTTTATACCTGGGATAGAGAGTATAAACTATGTTTGTATTTGGATATCTTGCGACATCTACTTATAATCGTTATGCTCAATACTGTCCCCCAAATTTGTTATCATCATCTCAGTTTTTGTCGTTTGAGCCTAAAACAATTACTAAAGAATTTTCTTATGAAGAGAAGCAAAACTTTAATATGTGATTGATGAGGTTCAAAAATGCGACTGAATACTTGCTAAGCTCGACAAAAGACTCAAACAACTGTCTTCGGAAGTACAGTGAGCGAAGCGATGATAGAAGTCAAATGATTAATGATGATAGCATTATCCACAAGGTCGCTACAGATATTCCTATTTTTTATGGTGAATTTATTTTGCAGTCTAAACCGGATACAGAAGTTCATGATGAGCCACCATCAGTAGTGCTAGATAGAAATTACTTCCTGTTTATATAAGTTGAAAACTCAAATGTTCAGATTTGTAAAGATCTTTTAACGGAACCAACTACGAAATTTCAACCGCCTATGGATACACCTGATAATTATATTCATGAGGAAAAACCAACATAAGTACCTCCTATTCTCCTAAATGGCACTCATAAAATTTGTAGTTTCTTTGGAAAATCTTCTGCTAAAGTTTTGTAAAAAACTTCAGCCATAATTCGTATTTACCGATAGTATTTATAAGTCAGTTGAAAATATACAAGGAGTACAGGAATTTTAAGTCCAAAGTGTGGTAACACATACGATTTCAAAGTCACCATCTTTTGGAATTGATAATATACATTACTCTTTAGTTTTTCTACTACCACAAATGTAGCTACTACACATACTTCAGACAAAAAAGGTGAATCATATAATACAAACTGATATAATTTTGACACCTATGACAAATTATAAGCAATATTTGATTTGTTGGAAAGACAGGTCTGATTCAGAAGGTGATTTGTCAGATTTTTTTTTTATTTTAACAATTTATTGCAGAAGTTAATTCCATCTCCACTGCCTTGGTTCAGATTTGATGCGCTAGTTGCAATTGCTCGATCGCCATCGTGACCCAATTGGTATACTTCGTAGAAGAATGCAGATCAGTTCAATCCGGATGTATTTAACATTCCTTATCTCCTCATTTATCGGGAATGAATGTTTTGAAATTAGAGAGAATTAATGGAGATCAGATTTGATATAAGATGATTTTGTTTGATTCTGAGATTTGATAGGATTTTATTTAGTTTAATTTTGTTTGATTCCGAGAATCAGATCTGATAGGATTTTATTTGATATGATTTTATTTTGAATTTTGTTAGGATTTTGTTTTGGAGTTTTCCATAAATAAGTTTTGTATGAAGTATTTTGAAGATGATGAATAAAGAATTGAATTTTGAGAAACCTGCATAGATTCGCTCTGTTCTAAAAAAATCTCTTCTCGTAAATTCGTTGAGAGTGATCTGGATTTGCCTGTGTGGATTTGCGAACTCCTTTTATTCTTCTCCAAATTTGTCAAAAAACCCTAAATTTACAAATCCCTAATCCTAGTCCGCGCCCGCTCTGCGTCAATCAACCTTTGGTGATGGGTTTAACCTTCTTAAACTTTATTCAAAGTCAATCGAGAAATAAAAGTGAAGAATCAAAAGCTATTTAATCAAACCAAACTAAATCAGATAGACTGAATCTAAAGTACCAACCAGAGAAGAACACATCCCTAGTTTACTAAGATCAGGTTTCTTAAAAATAGAAAAGTATTATAAATGAAAGTTACTTTGAGAAAGACCGTCATTCTATTCTACCCTCTTGCACCTTAGCACGACCTTTTCTACTGTGTGCGCCTTGACTGGAGGAGGATCAAGATATGCAACGGCGAAGATATCCTTTTTCATTCTCAAAAACTTTGTACTTGATTTAATCCTATTTTTCTTTACTGCCAAATGAACTTATTTATTTCTTCTCTTTTTATCCTTTCCTCTCCTTAATGATTTCTCTATACGAGAAGAATAAAAGCCTTAGTTCTATGAAACAGATGCTGAAATAAATGAATAAATGAAAAGGATCAGGATTGGGTCGTTTTGTTTTGTTTTGTTTTGTTTTTTTTTTCCTGTTGCATTCCTATTTTATCTTTTAACTAATCTAGGCTCACTGACCCTTCTTTAATCTCAACCACGCTGATTAAAGGGATGACTGAGATTAATGCATTGGCCTCTCCGCTGCATTTAGGCAGTGGAGAGGATCTGCTTCCACTAATCTTTGTTCTTACATACTCGTGCACATTAAAGCCACTAATTCTCTCGTGTTTCCTCTTTTTTACGTTTGCAGTTGGGAACCTATTGCATCTCATAGTCGAGGCCTGCATTGCAAGGAAACTAATTGATACATCAGCATACTTTTGGCCTGGCTATGTGGTTCCATCTACACTTTCAAAAGATTCAATATCAGTTCAAGAATCTCCGTGGTCAATGTTTATGGAAGGATCTCAACTGACTGGTTCACTTAAAAATGCTCTTACTGCGATGCCTGCTCCAGGGTATGTTTTTTCCCATTTTTATTTCCATTGCAGGACATAGTTTCAGTGTGGATGCCGCTATTATCCTGGTTTTGAATGCATCTTTTGGACTTTTGATTGTTTTGCTGGCGTTTAGCATACCTGAAGTTGATAAACTCTATCACATTGCATTGAATGGATCTGAAGAAGAAAAGGTAGCTGCTGCAAAAATTCTATGTGGTGCATCTCTCATTTATGGCTGGAATATCCAGGTAAACATTTATTTTTGTCCTGAAACAGTGTTTTCATAGTGGAGATCGTGTAGTTATTTATGTCTCAACTCTGATTCTTGCCCTTTGTATGGCTAGGGTACTTGATTCTTCTCCATAAGAATGAAAATTAGCTAATTTTTACCTATTTGAGTTACTGATTCTTCTAGATCTTTGTAACAATGATTCTTAATTTTAATGGTAATGTAGAATAAATAACAATAATACAAGTAGAATTAAAAAACAACCTTCATTGTTTCCTGAGTTCTGAATTTATACGACCCAACACTTTGGGTATGCGTGTGTGTGTGAATGTAAGAGAACTTTCTTATCATATTATAGGAGAAAACATGTCTACAATGAAGCTTAATTCCTCTAATAACACTACCTAATCATTTTCGGGAAGAATTTAGTATGAAAAAAGGAACGAGAGGATCCAGAATATCGCATTCTGCAGTGTTGTTAAAGCACAAGACACAATGCCGGGTGCAGGATGGCTTATGTGCCTGAGGCACAATGAGATGCATGCCTGACTGAAGGAAGGCACGTTATTTCTATTTCTTTAACTTAAAATAAAATTCAACAATTTAACTTGTTGGAGTGTTCCTCACTGCAAGGAAACTACAAAATAAATTATTGTAAGGCATCTTCACCATTTCATAATTTCTGATGTTTCACTTTATGTACTAATTTTCCAGTTGTTAATTGAATCCCATATTTAAACTTTGCACAAACATAATTATAAATGAATAAACTATCAAATGCAAAACAAGTCATCAGATTTAAGCATAAAATTTCATTTTTTTTTCCTTGAGATGTAGCCCCTGTGTAACGCCCCATTTTCCGGAGCAATATGAAAACGGAGTGCGTTACCGGCGGGCACGTGTAAGTCGACGTGCACGAGACCTATAAGTATGTAAAAGAAAAAAATGAATGGAACTGAATACTAGTCATCAATCAGGATCTTGGAAGTTAGTCTACTGCCATATAAAAGAGAAGATATACATGGCTAATATAAGAAGCAATAAGTACAATACTGATATAAAAGTTGGAAATAAAGTCCCAAAGGGGTGATACATACCAAACCAAAAATACAAAAATAGAGGCCTATAAATCTACTGCTGCTCAATCTGCTCTAGAAAGTACGGATCGTGCAATGGCAGATCCTCGCTCATATCTTCAGTACCCGAGTGTGTGGAGGAGCTCAGGATCAAACTCGACAAGTAAAACAATTAGAAGTACGGAGCGTGTAATATAAATAAATAGGTTAGATATGAGTGTGGATATGAAAGTATGCGCATGTGTGGAAAATATTAAATGATCAAGTAATGATATCAAGTCAGAATGTACATGCATATCAAGTCTAAATTAATATCTTATTTTAGTTAATGTTTTGAACTAAATTGTGAAGAAATAGACTCTTATCGTAGGGAACATGCAATATGCACTAATAAGTAAAATATGACTTGATGTAAAAAGCATATGCACATGTATGAAAAATAGTAATGATTAAATAGCAATATCAAGTAGGGATATGCATGCATATTAAGTCTAACTTAATATCATATTTTATTTTATATTTTGAATTGAATGGTGAAGAAATAGACATATATCATAGGAAGTGTGCACTATACACTAACAAGTAAAATATGAATTGATATAAAAATCATATGCACATTTATGGAAAAGAGTAATAATTAAGTAAAAATATCAAGTAGGGATATACATACATATCAAGTCTAACTTAATATCATATTTTATTTTATATTTGAATTAACTGGTGAAGAAATAAACCTGTATTATAGGGAGTGTGCAATATACACTAACAAGTAAAATATGAATTGATATAAAAATCATATGCACATGTATGGAAAGAGTAATGATTAAGTAGCAATATCAAGCAGGGATATACATGCATATCAAGTCTAACTTAATATCATATTTTATTTTATATTTGAACTAACTGGTAAAGAAATAAACCTGTATGTGATCAATATCAAGTATGGAGACTAATGCATATCAAGTCTAACTTAATATCATATTTTATTTTATATTTGAACTAACTGGTGAAGAAATAAACATATATCGTGAAAGTACCCGTGCATACTCGGAACCCGACCAAGATGCTGGCGCTGAACCAGCCGTCGCTAAGCACTCAAGCAGATATCGATTACTGAGTAATCGGTCGTCCCATGAACATGGACTAAATAAGAGATAATGGCTCAGTACCATCCGGGCGCCCCCGCGGATGGGCCCCTATTTCGGTTGCGCAAACGATCCTAAACTTTTCACGATACAATATTTATCCACCCTTTAGTTCTCCCATAAACCAAGGTTTCAAGTTATATTACATGGAAATCAATCCGGAATATGATGAACCAATCATGTCAAGGTTAATACATATACATGTCTAGTAACAAGCAAGATGTGGTCCATGTCAAAATCAAGTTAACAGGCAAGTCAGGATCCATGGCACTATCAAGACATGTGTATGTACTAACAAGGAAAATCTGGCATATTTTTATGTATTTTGTACAAGTAATTAGTATGTATATGTCAAGGCAAGTATGATGGAGTGTCAAAATTAAGTTAATAGGCAAGTCAAGATCCATGACATTATCAAGACATGTGTATGTACTAATAAGAAAAATCCGGTATAATTTCATGTATGTTGCACAAGTGACTAGTATGTATATATCAAGGCAAGTATGATGGAGTGTCAAAATTGAGTTAACAGGCAAGTTAGGATCCATGGCATTGTCAAGACATGTGTATGTACTAATAAGAAAAATTCGGCATATTTTCATATATGTTGTACAAGTGACTAGTATGTATATGTCAAGGCAAGCATGATAGTCATAAAATACTAGAATGTATTATGGAAATAATGATCATGTATGTAAACCACACATATATACAATTATGCATATAAACATGTATGTAAGTGGGCATTAGGGTGTAAAAATATCTTTAATAATCATGCATGTGAATCATACATATACAATTATGCATATAAACACATATTAGGTAAGTGGGTACTAAATTGTAAAAATAGAAATTAAATAGGCTTAACACTATTATAACGATTACTTTAACAATGTATGAATTTTTCAAATTCTAGAATGATTTCATGGTATGGAAAGTAGCAAATTTATTAAATCTTACTAATGTATATATTTTCCAAGTAAAATGGATTAGCATAAAAAGAATTATGACCTAACATAATATCTCGTATAAAAGAAATATTTAAATAATTTAATATATAAACTTATTTGAAATATTCTCTTTAAAACATGATTATGAATACATATATATATATATATATATATATATATATATATATATATATATATATATATATATATATATATATACCTATTTTCTAATGGCAAGTGGAAAATGATTTTTAAATTATTATATTATACACAAAGAATTTATGTAGAAAACTTCAAATTTATATCTAATATGATAAATATTCATAAAGGTGGCATTTTTATAATTTAAAAATTAAGCATATAGTTTAACTTTACAACTTGTAGTTTAAGAATGAGAGATTATAAATAAAATAATAAATTCAATACATAAACATAGAGTAAAGTGTAAAAATCATATTTTTATTTTTCTAGAATAATCATAGAGATTTTTTTTTTATAGAGATATTATCTTTTTAAGTTTTAACAAATTAAGATTCTAAGTTAAGCATAAATAATTAGAGTTAGAAATAAAACATGAGAGTTGATGTGATTTTACTTGCCTTGATGGGTTAGAGAAGGTAAGCCTATTTTGAGGCTAAAGAACTTCTTCTCCTTTCCTTTTTCTTTTCTTTTCTTTTCTTATTCTTCTTCTCTTTTCTTCTTCTTCTCTTGAGTTGGAGTAAAAAAAAAATAAAATAAAAGAGATGAATGAAAAATAAATGAGAGAAAATAAATGAAAGGAAGGGAAGAAAAATATATAAACAAAAGAGAGATATGGGGGTAATATTATGGTTTGTCATGCTTGGCCAAAGAACAAGCATGGTGAAGGAGGTATGGATGAATAAAAACAAAATAGGAATATGACAAATGAATACTTATAATAGGTTATTAAAGTTGTTTAAGGTTATAATTTCAAATTAAACTAACTCAAAAAAAAGTCAAACTTCATTTTTACAAGTCAAAAAAAGAGAGACTAGTAGAAATATGTGTAGGACCCACCGGTGATTAAAATAATATTATTTTAAGTGACTATCTTAAAAATTTCAAGAAAATCACTAAAATATAAAAAAATGAGGCAAACACAACACATTCATTTTGGGATTAATCTGATATAAAAAATGTAAGTTATGATGAAATTAGGTTGTTACACTCTGCTTTTTGAAGTGGGCTGTGACTTCAGTGCTTCAAAAATTGTGGCTTGATAGCCACTCTGAGAGCTAGCTGTTGCTTGTAACAGCAAAAATTAATGAGAAGATGAGGCAAGAGGGAACACAATAGTAACCAGATGAATCACAAAAGGAAGAGAACCAGGGATGAAAAAGAGAATGCAAAATGAAGATGGTTTGTTGACTTCTGGCTTGCTGGTGGCTGGACGATGATGGATATCTTCAGGGATCATATTTGAGGCAACAGATGCCACTTGCATGCCCTAATTTACATCTGATTGAGAAGTTGATTGAATGAAAATAACACCTATCCCTTTTTTTTAATTGGTTACAAGTCATTCTCTCAAGTTTTTCATGAAAAATCTATTTCTTAGGTGATGGGTAGTGGCTTGTACCCACAACTTAACAATTTCCTCCACTATTTAGCTGAGGCCACACCTCAAAGCGCTTGCAAGTGGCACGAGGCGCACTCAGACACGCATGTCAAGTGTGTTGCACCACATTACATGCGCATGTGCCTCAGGCTTGTCCCAATGCAGCATCTTTATAACGCCCCGTTCCCTGCTTAATCTGTCCCAATGCAGCGTTCTTATAACACCCCGTTCCCAACTAAGTAGGGAATGAAGTGCGCTACCAGCAAGCATGTATAAATCGACGTGTACGAGACAAACAAGTAACAACATAAATAAATTTAATCAAAATACAACTCATCGATTAGGATGTTAGAAGTTTGTTTACCGCCATATAAAATATAATATACAATAATTTCTCTAACATAAGATAACAAGTATAATAGATAAATCTAGCTTAGCAAATGTAGTACTAAATGAAAATTGGGAACTAAGTCTGGAAAAAAAATAATACATTCTAGACCAAAAAGTATAAAAATAGAGATCTAGAAATCTAATGTCGAGCCTCGGTGCAGGACATCCACTAGAGGGTCCTCACATTCGTTTTCAGTTCCTGAGCTTGTGGGATAAGTTTAGGGTTAAATTCGACAAATAAAACAAATAAGATAGTTTATGATGTAAACTAGTTAGTGGAATATGAATGTGGATATAACTAGTATATATATTTATGGGAAATAATAAATATTCTAGTAATACAATAAATAAGTAATAATATCAAGCATGAATACAGATATATGTCAAGTCTAAGTTAACAATTTTGTTTTTGGATCTAGTGAAGAATAACTCGTATCATGAAAATGCCTGTGCATACTCGAAACTCAGCTAAAATGCTAGTTGAACTAGTTGTGCTATCAAGCACTCAGTAGATACCGATACCGTAAATAGCAATTGGTCGTCCCATCAATATGGACTAAACGAGAGAGATGATGCTCAGTACCTCCCGAATGCCCCCTGCAAATGGGCTCCTACTTCGGTTGCTCAACCTTTCTTAAACTTTTCATTATATGATAGTCCATTTAATTCCCCCATGTCACTGTTCCAAGTAATGATACATATAAATCAGTATGGAATATTGTAAGCCAGTCAGGTCAAGATTATGTACATGTATATGTCTATCATCAAATCAATATCTGAGTAAGAAGCAAGACAAGATCCATGATAAAATCAAGTTAAGTCGATGACGATATTAAGACATCCAAGTATTAATATGGATAATCCAAGTTATTTCCATGTATCATGTATTAAGTAACTAGCATATATAATCCGAGACAAAATGAAGGAACCATAGAACTCTAAAACAAATGTTATGGAAATACTAATGACGTGTATAAACCGCGCATCTAAAAGTATGCATATAAATCACGTATCAGACAAGTAGATACTAGGGTATAGGGATATCCATTAAATATATTCAAACACTAGCATGATTACTACTTCAATAATTTGTGAATTATGCGGAACCCTAGCATTCTTCATGATATGGAAAGGTAGTAAATTTGTTAAAGCTTGCAATGATACCAATCGTTCAAGTGAGAGAACATAGATTAGCAAAATAATAGTTATTTTTATGTCATACGCATGATAGCTTATATAAAAATCATATTTTAACAAATTAGGTATGAAAACTTCATAAGAAACTCTCTTTATATAGTCATGAAGAAAAATATACATATTTTATTAGGAAATTTTCTTATGGCAAGTTAAAAATGATATTTGTGTCGAAATCAAATCTTTGTATAAAAAATGAAGAACATATATGGAAAGAAATCATATTATTTATATTCAAATATGGTGAAAATCGATAAAGATAACATCTTTATACCTTAACATGGACCATTTAATTAAAGGTAACAACTTATATTTTAAGCATGGAGGAACATACGTAAACTTATAAATTTGAAACATCAACATGGAGTGAACTTAATATAGTTATTATGTATAAAGACTACATCTTCATACATAATAACTCCACCTTTAAAAACCATGGAGATAAAGTGTGATTTAAGTTACCTTGTGTTCTTGAGGTAGAGGATGAAAATTAGAGTGATGATGTTGAAGTTGTGGAGGCTGAAGAAGATTGGAAATTTGATATCTTTTTTAAAAACTCAAAATCTAAAGAGAAGACATGAATGAGAGAAAGAATGAGTTCATGAGAGGAAATAACCGGAAAGTCTCTCTTTAGCTTACTTCAGGCATGCAACACATGGAGGACAAAAATACACAATTTGGGAAAATGGAATATGGGGGAGAATATAATTGAGCAAGGACAAAGTAGGTATAGCATAAATAGTTAGTTAATATGCTATTAGAGTTGTTTAAACCCACAAACCTCTAATTAAGCTAACCCAAATGAACTTAAACTTGATCTTACTAGACAAAGGAAGACCGAGGCTAGCCATGAAAAGTGTGGGTCTTACCAGTTATTAAAATAATATTATTTAATTGACCATCTATCAAAATTTAAGAAAATTATCAAAAATATGGAAAAGTGAGGCAAACGCAACACATTCTTTCATCTTCGTAAACCTAAACAAATCAAGTTCATAAATTAACAATAAGATCACTCCACCTTTAAAAACCATGGAGATAAAGTGTGATTTAAGTTACCTTGTGTTCTTGAGGTAGAGGATGAAAATTAGAGTGATGATGTTGAAGTTGTGGAGGCTGAAGAAACTTGGAAATTTGATATCTTTTTTAAAAACTCAAAATTTAAAGAGAAGACATGAATGAGAGAAAGAATGAGTTCATGAGAGGAAATAACCGGAAAGTCTCTCTTTAGCTTACTTCAGGCATGCAACACATGGAGGACAAAAATACACAATTTGGGAAATTGGAATATGGGGGAGAATGTAATTGACTAAGGACAAAATAGGTATTGGATAAATAGTTAGTTAATATGCTATTAGAGTTGTTTAAACCCACAAACCTCTAATTAAGCTAACCCAAATGAACTTAAACTTGATCTTACTAGACAAAGGAAGACCGAGGCTAGCCATGAAAAGTGTGGGTCTTACAAGTGATTAAAATAATATTATTTTGATAGACTATTTAGCAAAATTTAAGAAAATTATCAAAAATATGGAAAAGTGAGGCAAACGCAACACATTCGTTCATCTTCGTAAACCTAAACAAATCAAGTTCATAAATTAACAATAAGATCACTCCACCTTTAAAGACCATGGAGATAAAGTGTGATTTAAGTTACCTAGTGTTCTTGAGGTAAAGGATGAAAATTAGAGTGATGATGTTGAAGTTGTGGAGGCTGAAGAAGCTTGGAAATTTGATATCTTTTTTAAAAACTCAAAATCTAAAGAGAAGACATGAATGAGAGAAAGAATGAGTTCATGAGAGGAAATAACTGGAAAGTCTCTCTTTAGCTTACTTCAGGCATGCAACACATAGAGGACAAAAATACACAATTTGAGAAAATGGAATATGGGGGAGAATATAATTGAGCAAGTACAAAATAGGTATAGGATAAATAGTTAGTTAATATGCTATTAGAGTTGTTTAAACCCACAAACCTCTAATTAAGCTAACCCAAATGAACTTAAATGTGATCTTACTAGACAAAGGAAGACCGAGGCTAGCCATGAAAAGTGTGGGTTTTACCAGTGATTAAAATAATATTATTTTAATAGACCATTATCAAAATGTAAAAAAATATCAAAAATAAAGAAAAATGAAGCAAACGCAACACATTCCTTCGAGGATTACTTTGATATCAGGTGTTTAAGTTATAAAAATTAAGTTATTACATCATACTCTCCTTAAAAAAATTTTGTCCTTGAAATTTAAAATTTAGAAATCAAGAATAAGTATAAGGATAGGTAAATATGCACGCATGTGGGGACAGGATTGGACAATAATGCAACAAATTTGACATCTGACATGATCACTGAAACAAGTGGGGACACTTGTTCCGGACATTGTCCTCCCTTTACCAGGTGGACTCCTCGCCAAGCGACGATCACATGACACAAGAATGAGGGGAATCATGCTATTCCTCGAACCTCTTTCTTGCCGATTTGCTATGGCAATTGTTGCTTCTCAAAAGTTAAATGTGTTCGTAACTCCACATCTAAAAGAACAACACAATTCTTATTTTAATTTACTTGCTCATCTGAGAAACATGAAATATGTAGTTTACTGCATCCAACTCTAGCAACAAGTCAAGTCAGCAGGCCAGGTTTTTGATTATCTCGACAATGGTGAATGAACCAATATATTTGAGATTGAGTTTTCCTCGCCTACCAAATTTGACAGCTCCCTTCATCGACAAAACCCTGAAGAATACCCTATTACCAATATCAAACTCCATTGTCCTCTGGTGACGATCCGCCTATTTATTTAGCCTGTCCTATGAAACCGTCAATGCTCGTTGATGATGTTCACTTAGTCCAGTATACTGTGCTCTATGATATTATCCCAACACAAGAGTGATCTACATTTCTTGCTGTACAAAGTCTGAAATGAAGCCTTCTTGATACTCACCTGGTAACTGCTATTGTTGAACTCTACCATATACAAATGGTCCTTCCACGAATCTCTGAAATCTAGCACATACTTTTTCAGCATGTCCTCTTAGGTTTGAATGATCCGCTTGGATTTTCCATTTGTTTGGGAATGATATACTAAAGGAAAGTCTAAATGCATACGTAAACTCTCTATTAGATTGGTCCAATAGTACAACCTGAATCTAGGGTCGCAGTCTGAAACAATTTGCTTTAGAACTTCGTGCAGCCTCACAATTTCCTATGTGAATCTGCTAGCTTATGCTTATGTTGATGAGCCACCTTGAAAGGAATAAAATGGGCTGCTTTGTCAAGCGATCTGTAATCATCCAAATTGCATTATTACCTTGGGACACTTGGGGAAGACTTGTCACAAAGTCCATGGTGATCATCCATTTCCCCTTCGGAATAGGTAAGGGATGAAACAAACCGACAAACTTTTGATGCTTGGCCTTCACTTGCCGAGAGATACAACATTTAGATATATACCAAGCAATCTTGTTCTTTATCCCTGGCGGCTAGATGTATTGTCTCAGATATTTATACATCTTGGTGGTCTCAGTCTCGTGCCTTCCATCGGTATAGGTATACAATCAAATACTTGCCTCAAAGTCCCGTCAGTCGGTGTTCTACCAGGATGAATATAATAGGCTGATTTATGAGCTTCTACTAACATATCTTTTATATCGCCATTAAATTAGAAATTCATTTAGAATGACAGAGTATAGCCTAAGTTTCAGTTTGAGAATATTTTCAAATTTGATACCACTAATGCTAAGAACTTAATAGAAAAGCCTGTCGCTCTTGAGTAGTCAAAAGAAATTTTCAAATGAACAAAGTGGTATAAATGTGTAAAAATATGGCACTATATGTACTTATGCTCTTCAATTAAGTAGAGTGCAAGGGGATATGGACATGTGTGATAGTGCACTTTGAAAAGTCTACATATTGATACTCTGTATTTTTGATGGCGTTAATGATTTGAGGGTTGATGATCATCTTTGTTCATGAGGAGGGTACTAGTGAAGATATATTAGTGGAGTTTAGTAACCCTTACATGATGTTAGGTGTTCTCTCGCCATATCTAAGTTAGATTATGAAGCATAAATGCTTTAAAGTGAGTGTCGTGTTCGTGTTGGCTATATATCAGATATCGATACTTGCACGACACTTGTTGATACGTATCAAACACCGAAACTATTTTAGATTTTAAAAATCCAAAAACTTGCATGTTGGAGCCATATTCACTTTCAAAAAATCATATAAATAATATGTCAGGGTTGCGTCCACTCTCAAAAAGTCACAAAGATTGCGTGTTGAGCAATATGAATTTGTATATTGTCTAAAAAGATAAAAGAAATTCTTTTGATATAAAAGGAATACTAAACTTTTAAGCTCCACATGCTTTGTAAATCAAGAGCCTTCAAATGTATTTTTCGAGGTACTGGTCTATTGGATTAAATTTAGATTCTTTTCTTTAACATAATTGATTATAACCCATGTTTAAATCATTTAGATTTGTTTCTTTTCTTTCTATTTCAAAGAAATATTTCCTAACGGTTACGAGTTTTGAATGAACATGCATAAATGTATGCATATTTATGTCACCGTATTCTTGTGTCCTATCTTTTTAAGGTTTGGTGTGTCCTTGTATCTGTGTTGTTGTGTCCTATTTATCTCCCATATTTGTGTCCATGCTTCATAAACGATAGAAAGGGATTGGATGGTTGCCACTATTACTATTTTCAAATAGCAAGCCATTAAATTTTCTTCATGACTATTGTTGATTTACACATACTTCACACGTAAGGAACAAAAAGTAAGTTCATCTTCTAAACCTGAATCCTTTTCCTTGGTCAAGGGTCAATAGATGGAGGTTGAATATGTTATGGTTATTCTCATTGGTCCATCATCTAATGAGGCTTTGGTATTTCTTTTTATGGTTTGTCTGATTACTCCTAGTGATTCTTTTCTAGTCTTTGGAGTTCATTTCTTAGGAATTGTGACCTAATACATGGATCTCACGGTATGAAATCGAGTATGGAAAATGTCGGTAACTTAGAAGGGGTATGCTCGGGGGTAGTGCAAAACTTTTTTCAATTTGTGGGTGTAACTCCATAAAGATGATGCTAATTATTGTTAGGTTTATTGTATTCTTGCATGCATATATGTGTGTGCATGTATTTTGTGCGTGGTCTAATTATAAAATTTAACCCGGATACATCTCTCTCAGCGAACTCTTTAATTAACTAGTTTCTTTTTGCAATAACCTATAGGTGTTAATGTGTAGGATTAATTACACTAAGTACCCATGTACTAAGGGGGGGTGTGAACTTATTACCCCTTAAAGTTTTTGTTAGAACTTTTGTCCCTTGGAGCTTGGACGGAGTGAGGGGAACGTGACTTTAGAGGGCACTACGTCGCACGTGTATGGAAATGATTGTTTTCCTCCTAAATTTACCGAACAACCAAAGCCAGAAAAAAAATTGGCCCTTGGTCTTCTTTTTTCCACCCAGTGCTGAAGCGATGAAAAAATTGAAGGAAAAAAATTGAGGGTTTTCAGAGGTTGGGGAAGAAGATTTTCGAAGAGGAAGAGGGATCAACTGATTAATGAGAGTGGAGTCCTATTAGGGTTCTCAAATTTAGGATTATTGGAGATTCTGTGGTGCGAGTAGGGTTCCAAAATTTGTCGATAAATTTGAGGAGTTGCCAAAGGGCTGGGAGATACTGACTATGGGGAGGAAGCTAACGACTGATCTCTGGCTCACAAGCCTCACATTCTTATTCATAGCCGTTGTGTGGGTGATCGAGCACCGCATTACCAATGAGTTCTGCGGCCCTCCGTCGCAGCAGAAAGTCACCATTTTGTACTTTGCCTTCTCCACACTGACCTTTGCTCATAGTACACTGCTGCATTCTCTAGTCATAATTCAAGCTTGAAATAAAGATTGCTAGCGATATTACTGAATGTTACTCGAATTATGTTTGCAGAGGAGAAACTGAAGAGCAATCTATCTAGGTTTGCAGTCATCATTTGGGTGTTCGTTGTGCTTATTCTGACGTCAAGTTACATGGCTAGCTTGACGTCCATAATTATCAAGTGTCAGCTTCAACTTGCAGTGACTGATCCGAGTGAGCTCATCAAGAATGACGATTATATCGGGTACCAAGATGGATCTTTTGTCTTAGGACTTCCGAAGCAGCAGCTCAAATTTGATAGCATATAACTCAGGAATTATATCAATTTGGATGAATACGCTGAGGCTCTCTTACTGGGGAGCGAGAATGGAGGGGTGGCCACAATCTTCGATGAGTTTCCGTATCTCAAATTCTTCATAACGAATTCTGTGTCTAATAGTATGTGCTTGAAACAACAATAACAGAACAAATGCTATGTCTGAAAGTATTTGACAAGATACAAGCGACAATATTTTCATCAACAAAATCAGTAAGCAATGACAATTCTGTTCACAAAAGTTGGAGAATAGATGAATGATTCTTCAAAAATTCGAGACTATGATTATATACAAATGTGAGGAAGTTCTTACTTCCAATCTATTAGGTTTTCACAAAAGGCTCCCCTCTGGTACCTAACATATCAAGGGCCATCTTGAATTTGACAAGGGAGATGGAATGGCAGGTACGGAGAAGAAATTGTTTGGAGATCAGGCCACTTGCTTGAGTGATGCCAACAACTTCACCTTGAGTAGGCTCAACGTCCCAAGCTTCAGTGGCCTCTTCCTCATAACTGGATGTGTCTCATCTCTTGATCTCCTGATATTTTTTATCACATTCCTCTGCAAGGAGTGGGACGAGTTGAAGGCGACAGCCTCACAGAGCTCTTTGTGGAGGAAAATAGTTGAATGGTGGCACCGCTACGACAGAAAGGACTTTAGCTCCTATATTTTCAAGGAATATGCCACCAATATGAATGATGGCGGATCACATTCTAGAAGTCAGGGTGGAGATACAACACCAACCACTCCGAATGGCGGTGAAGGCTTGTAGAGCCTAGTCAGCATGAATGTTTTTTATCTCATCATCCGGGAGATTGGTGAAGGTTTATAGAGCTCAACTAGCTTGATTTTTTTTGACGTGAACTTTGGTCCAATGGATATAGGGTGTCAGAGACAGGGGTGAGGCAGAGACGGGGGTGAGGTAACAATTGCTGAGCTGAGAGCAGAAGATGATGCATAAATTGTCGAGATCTAGAGACATGAAGAGAGGGAGGGGGAGAAAGAGAGGGACGGGGAGGAAGAGAGGGAGTGGGAGAGAGGGAGAGGGAGCTAGTGTGTGTGTGTGTGTGAGAGAGAGAGAGAGAGAGAGAGAAGAGAGAGAGAGAGAGAATAACGTACTTGAGTCACCCACCCAACAGAAACCTCATTGAACCTTCGCTCATATTTGTAACAAATTAAGTTAAAGTTGATGGTAAAAAGGAGGGAGGAGAGGGTATTTTTGGTTTTAGGAAAATTTGGTTTACTTCAGTTTAAATGAGAGTCAATATAACAAATGGTGGCCTAACTCAGTTAAAAACCCAGGGATCAAAGTGCTAATGAAAATCTTAAGGAGTAAGAGTAATAAGTTCTACACCTATAATATAGGGGTACTTAGTGTAATTAACCCTAATGTGTATTTGAAATAGTTTATGTACCATGCAGATGATCTATCTTGCTCTTTGCCTATTTTCCTTTTACATTACCATTTTTTTGCTCGAATCTCAATCTTTTTCTACTTGTTTTATGTTTACTATTCATTGAGATATTGATAAGGGTCCTCATTATTAATGTCAGTTGATCATCACCAGGATATTTAAAAAATTTTTGAAGAACTATAATCTTGATATCTTCGTTCCACATCGTTATTGTTCCACAATTTGGACGTGCATCTTGGATTGCAATATGTGGGGTACTAGAATTTTTAGGTATTATCGGTATAAGGTTCCTTAGGTTGCCACCGAGCTTATTATTGTTATTATTATACCAATAGAGGCAGTTGATGAATGTGCATCTAGAAAGTCTACACATCTCTTTTCCCTATCTTTCAAAGTTACACCTAATGAGTGTTGCACTGTATTAGTCCATTTTACAAAATGAGACCTGTAAACATATAACAATTTGCTACAATGACTATAAATTTGCCTGCATATACACAAAGTAGACTACATGAATTTGTCATTTTAAGGTGAGGTGATGGTTATGATTTGCATTTAGATTTTTCCTCCAAGAACTGTAAGTCATAGGCTCAGACGTACAACACCTTATGAACTTATATGGAGAAGGACTACCAACACTTATGAGGTTGATATCCCATGTGATCCTGATGGAAGCTTGGTTCTTATTATGGAAGATTTGATTTTTACTCATGCATTTGGAGATTTATCTTTATCTTATATTTTAGACGATCCATTGTGAGAGCCAATTCTACCACAACTTTAGCCCAGAGTAAACTAGCCAATCCCTGTTCCACCTCCACCACCATAGCTCGATTGCAAGGAATTAAGCAGCTTAAACAAGATATTCTTGACACTTATCATCAGACAACTACTAGAGATGGATGCCTTAAAGCGGGGGATAGTTGTGGACCAGATTTGTTAGATAGATTTATATTATAATTATTTTATTAGGGTCTTCAGTGGATAATTTGCTTTATTTATTTATTTATTTTCATATGGTGTATACATACTGTTGGGCTAAATATAGCCTTGTATGATAATTATTTTTTAATTAGAGAATGATTATTGAAGAAAATATTTTTTTCGATTGCATGTGATTTCCATGAATCGAGAATTATTTTTTGAATTAGAGAATGAATATTGAAGAAAATATTTTTTTTGATTGCATGTGATTTCCATGAATCCCTTTACGTGTGATTGTTAGAGTGAGTTTAGGCATATAAGTTATCCCTTTATTGTTTTTATGAAACCCTAATGTTGGTCTTCTCTAAGTCCACGAAATCACCACTGTAAATCCTAATTCGCTTCTGTCTTACATTTGATTATCTAGTTCCCACCAAATCAATCAACCTTCCTCCTTGATACCAGATGTCTTTCAAGAGCTTAATTTTCAGTGACAAGTCTGTACCTCATGAACTTGAGATCAGTATGTCTACATCTCAAAATTTCCTTCCATATAGACTATGAAGTATGGGTATGGACACGAAACACAAATATAACATGACAGTAATACAGAGACATGGTGAACCCTCAACAAATAGGACTCGGGACATGACATCATAAATATGCACATCAAAATTCATAATCATTGAGACATGTTTTCTTTGAAATAGAAAGAAATAAAAAAATCTTTCTGATTTAAATATAGATTATAATCAGTAACTATATTAGAGAAAAGAATTCGAATCCAATCCAATTCACATGTACCTGAATAAAATGTGCACACTCTGTTTTTGTGAGGAATTTAGGGACTACTAACTTAGTATCCCTTTTATGTTAATTTTTTTTTTGTTTGAACAATGTATGACTCTATAGTGTTGTTTATGACTTTTTGGCACACAAGTTTTTAGATACGTAAAATTCAATATGATTTACGATTTTTGTGTGCCAGATACGTATAGACAACTATCGTGGAAGCATTAGTGTCAAAAGTATCTGACACGGACACGATATACTCATTATAAAGTGTCCATGCTTCATAGCATAGAGATGAGTTGTTATACTCTAATGCATCTGACAAGTTTACATGTTTAGTATACTTTCTTAGCATCCAACTGGACCACAGGGATGATTTATCATACATGAGATACCAGAATTGCTTCGGAACTGAAGCTCGGATAATATCCCTTATTCTTCTTAGATCCAGTTTACACATTTTTCTCCAAGCTAAAGGTTGCATACCTCCTTTCCAGAGAAAATTGGCTGTAATTGCTCAATCCTTTCCGGCAGGAAGTTGAAAAGCTGCGGACTGATAATATTTATAGCTGAAGATAACAGATTTTGGGAGCTGTAATCTGTAACAGAAAGAAAGCATTTTCTATTGCCATATTTCTAGCTTATTTTGTATCCTTTCTAATAAAATGGGACAATGAGATTGCTTCAGCCTGCCAGTAACTAAGGTTAAGCCTAGATACTTTACTAGTTGGCCATTGGGTAACACCAAATGCTTCACGTAGCTCCTCTTTGTTTACACAAACTGTGCTTCACGTAGCTCCTCTTTGTTTACAGAAACTGTTAAGGCACAACTAGGGTATGTCTTTATTTAGATAAAGCCCTGATATTGATGCAATCCTAGAGAATGTACCCTCAGCAGCAGCTAAAGATCTCTTTAAGCTCTACAGAAGACTAGAACACCTTCAACAAATATTAAATGAGACAACTGAATAAGGGAACCAGCTTAAAATTAGTTTCACATCTCCTTAAAGGACGCCAAGGTCCAACATGATGGCTATGCAAAACAGGTAAAGAGGTAAGGAATATCCTTGCCTTATTCCTCTTGAACTTGGCTGTTAGGGAACCATTAACTGCTGCATAAAAAGAGGTTCCTAATGCACTTCCCAATATGATTAATGAATTTTTCTGCAAAATCTAATCCGATGGAGTACATTCAACAAGTATTCTCTGTGCACACTCTTAAAAGCCTTTTTAAGATGCATTTTAAGCAAGCTTTTCTAGACGAAACCCCAGTACTGAATCCCCTAATCATTTCATAAGCTATTAGGGTTCCATCTTGAATTCTTTTTCCTCGAATGTAAGCACTCTGATTTAAGCATAAAAGCTCTGGCATGAGTACTATCAGTCTTTTACACATTCTAGATGATCTTATAAATCACGTCACAACATGTTATTTGGCTTGAATTCCCCCAAATCTATCACTCCTGCCTTCTTTAAAACAAAGGTGATAAAGGTTTCATTAACACTTTTCCTTAGATTTTCCCCTTGCATTAAGTAGTCTACAGCATCTTGTAACTCCATTTGTGTGAGCTTCCAAAGTATTTGGTAGAATTTGAAGTTAATCCCATCAGGACCTGGGCTTTACTGGGGATTAGATTCTCTTACTGCATATTCCAGCTCCTCTATCGACAATCTTTGACACAACCATTTGTTAGCTTCATCTGACTTGTATATTTATACACAAATTTACGTCTTGTTAACTTCTCTTCCGGGATTGAATTACTAGCATATGTCGTTTGTTTTGTGAAGGTTGTTTATCAACAGCTATTCCATGTTTCTCTGTTTTGCACTGAATATATATTATATATATATATATATATATATATATATATACATACATACACACACACACACACACACACACACACGTGTGTGTGTGTGTGTGTGTGTGTGTGTATATATATATACACGTACTTATATATATATATATATATATATATATATATATATATATATATATATATATATATATATGTACATACATATATACACACACACATATGTATATATATACACATATATGTATACATATTTATATATAATAGCCCCAGAAGTTTTTCTGCTATTTTAAAATTGTTATGCATTTAACTTGCGTGATTGAATTCGTTTATAAAGAATTACTGTGTGTTGAATCTCTGTCTGTTTACTTTGTCAGGAACATGTAATACATATATTGATGAGACTGCTATCTCCCCCTGTACCGGCTGCTTTTACAGAACCAGATAATGCAAGCCATTTAATTAGTCACATGCCCATGTTAGGTTCGATATTGTTTGCTGTTACTCGTGTTGAAGTAGTGCATATTTTCTCGTTCTATGGCATGGTGAGCAGAACACCTTCTTCTAAGTGCTTCTCTGTAGTGCTTACTTTCCATTACTCAGAATTGATTTTTGTTAGTAGTGCGGATGTTGCTGTGCTTTTTTCTTTTGCTTTTGTAGCTATGTTGTTCTCTTTTGCTCTCCTCTCCTGTGCATGCTCTCTTCTTGCATGCTAATTTCTGTGCAGCTCCATCATAGAAATTAATGATACTAATTAATAACTACCTAAGAATTTTATGTTTTTATGACAAAGGTATTTTATAGATAATTCTAGGTTTTGAGAATTTTAATTTGAATAACCATTGTCCAAATCTTTCCTTAAATAATAATCTCGCGTAATTTAACCATCAGGAAAAAATGTAATCATATGTAAAAATCTAGCAAAAATTTGATTCAACCCCACTGATTAAGCCCAATTGATTAATTTTGTACAAGTCCTAGTTTGATGATTGAAGTGGCTTAATTGGTGTTGTATTATCAACCACTTAATTCCTTTGAATTTGGATTAACTCTCTTTCTATATCACTCGTAATCATGTTGGTTTTGAAATTGGCCCAACTTCGCTAATCGCCACTTCGCTAGTTTTAGAGACAACATATACCCAAAACAAACTTAGTTCAATGTGATTAACAAAAGGACCAAATGTCCAAGGGAAAAACAAAAGTAACAAATTTAAAGGGATTAAATGGTTGATAAAACAACACCAATTAAGCCCGCTTCAATCATCAAACTTGGACTTGTTCGACATTAATCAATTGGGCTTATGCACTGGGATTGAATTCACGCATGGGTTGATACTAAGTTGTTGAAAAATCTGAAGTTAAGAAATCATATAAGTTTGCAAAAATGGATGAGTCTGGACTTATCTATTATTCATCTTAATTCTCTTTTATTTATCTAACATTTATTTGGAGACACATTGAATAAATATGGGTATAGAAGCATCTTATCTTAAGGAATATGTATGGGAGGAGCAAGGGTTGAAGATTTAAACTTATATAAATATGGTACAATTCTTGAAGTTTGAATAAAGATTAGTCTTGATTTATATCATTTATCTTAATTTCTCATATCTATGTAAAATTTAGTTTGGAGCAAGGTCTAATGTCTCAAATTAGTATTCATGATATATGGTATTGGAATTGACATTATCTGGCATATTTTATGGGTAGTATTGGACTAAGTAAATGATATGTGTGTATTTGGTACCTCAAATTTCAATAGAATATTTGCAATATATATCGATATCAATTGCTATTCTTAAACCTCAGTTTAGAGACACATAGAACGGGTTGCTTGGGTGGTGTCTTTTGGGTGGGGTGGAGGAAGGGATGAGGTGGGAGAGTTTCCCTAACTTAAAATTTTTCATTCACACCCCAAAAAGTTTTGGCTTCTGATAGAAATTTACGTTCTTTTTTATATTTACTATATTAACCATTAAGTATTTTTTTAATCCTAAAGTTTTGTCATCAATTTACACTTTTCTGGAATAGGCAAACTTGATAGGCAGAACCATCTTTGGAGTATCGCAACTGCTCTTAATCATGGTATGGATATATGTATAGTGCATAATTTTCCATAATATGATTTGGTGATCAGAATGCTATTTTCGAGGCACCTGCATCTTAATAAATCACTTTGCACTAGTTGCTTACGCCTTCTCTCTTCTTTTTAAGTTAAAATTAAACTTTTATTGTATTGAGGATGTTCTGCACTATTGCTTTTGTTGCCAAAGGTAACATCGCTCACCAATGTTATGGACAGTAGCTAGGCACCACTTAGCTCTTAGGGATAAATGGCAGAATACATGGTACACCAAGTCATTTTTGTTTTTATTTCTTAAAATTAGGTGTGCAAATTTAAGAAAAATGTAAGTAGGAAATCAAAATGTAGGGGAAAAACAAAACTCATAGAACAATTAATATGGGAAAAACATATGCTGCATATAATAATAAACTCGGTGCCAAATTAAATTTTAATTTTTTAATCTCACTATTAATTATCAATACCAAAAAAAATATCAATGTCAATGGATAATCAATTTTATTTGTTAAATGTTTATGAAATTAATAAATACATAATTAGTTGAGTTTGATTATTAAATTCTCATCATTTTCTAAATGGTAGAAGTGAAAAGCACAGGGTTAAGTTTCAATCACCATACAATGTGGTGCCAAGACTGGTCGTTGTCGATATTGAGGACTCAAAGTGTAAAAATAATTGAAGATCTTTGTGGGTGGATGTAGATTGTGAGTTCAGCTCTTTCCTAAGGTTAGGATGTGTCTCAATGAGGAGCTAAAATAGAGTGGATTTGAATTGATTTAAATCCACTGAATGGAGGGTAAACACTTAACACTGTTTTTATCCTGCTTTCACCAATTTGGTGTGCTTTTTGCGAGCTTAAAGTGGCATGACATTTTAATACAATTACAGGTATCATGTGATCTGAACAGTGCACTTCCAAGTGCAGGAATTCGAAAGCTAACCCGAGATCATCTTCATAGGGACGTTTGTAACCTGAGTAAAACACTTAAAAAACAAAACTATGATCAAGTGAAAGAAGTATGGTTGAATAGTAGCATGATAAATAGCAAGAATAGTTTAAGTTATGAGAGAAAATATCTTTTTTAATGACGTGATCAAGTTGATTCGCTTGAGGTCTATATCAAGCAGAAGATATTATCATTAAACTCCTTTTAATAAAATACTTTTCAAAAGATAATCCTCATTATAAGGCAAATTTTCTTTATGAAGCACCCGTGATCCATTTTTGAGTAAAATCTAAGCTTACAATATAATTGACAGAAATAAATCCTAAAGCACTAAACATGCCCCATACCATGAGTCGTCTATGACATTAAAAATCGAGAAAATCTCAACTTCCAAAACATTCTATATTAACACACTCAAACATCACCTACAATCCAACAAGAGATATTAACCTTTATTTGATAAACAATTAATATCATATTATAAAAAAGAAATTTTTAATACCAAACCAATCAAGATCGTGGGCTATGGTCACATCCCTCGCCGAAGAGAGAGCTAGTTGATTATATTTTAGAGAAACCATCATGATCAATTTATAAAAATAATTTTCAAAAGATTCACAAAAAATTCTCACAAAATCTCTCTCACGAATCCTATAATTTAGAAGAAAAAGAGGAACAAGTAGATCTTTAATTTTTTATATATTACAAACTATGACCCTAATTCTTATTAACAAAGTTTACAAGTGTTTAGATCAGCCGTAGATAGGATAAATGTCTTAGAAAAAGTTCTAGCCCATAATTCTTTTATTTGGAAATCTAATGGCTGGCATTTTTTCTCAAATTTTATGTTTGCCACATGAGCCACCCATTAACTTAGCGGTGGCTTTACAACTTAAAAGTCTCAGGCTTGATTACAAGGTTTAGGCAATGGTGAGTTCAACGATAGCTCTAATACTCTTAAGCCATAGGTGGCTGGGAGACAAATTTGGCTCCTTGCTTCTTTTTCCAAGTTAGTTTGATTTTTAATCCCCGTAACTTCTTGCCAAAAGTCTTGAACACATATAATCACAAGTAAAACATGCATGTATTAGTTTTCATTTAAACTCAATTTAATGATATCTCTGTTAATTCCCAATATATATTCATAATATCCAAATTAGCATATAAACTAGATAAAAGACTTGTAATTAAGTATAAGATATATATTATTCGAGTCTCATCAATGGGTCTCAAGTGCAACGACCTTGGACAATGAGCACTTTATAGGCCACTTTAGCACCCATTTTATTGATAATATTGCCCATTCTTCCACAGGGTCTCTTTGTTCACGGACACAAACATACACGCATATGCATATAGAGATTTATGTATAAATATGAAACGAGATCTAGAGTGGCTTCTGTGTGGAGAAACTATATACCATCCTATGATTGTTATGCTTCCTTCTCCTTGATGTATGCACATTAACTAGTTGTTTAAGGATGAATGATTGGGTGAGTTGAAAAAAATGTAATTGGGAAATAAGCGCTTTCAAGACAAACTTTATTCAACTATAAAAACTATTTACAACTGATAGGTAATTTGATCTTTAACAAGGTCTAATTAAGATTTGTATTTGTAGATCGTGATGAATGGAGTGCATGAATGTTGCATTCCTGTCTCCTTGATCTACACACTTAAGTTAGTTGTTTGAGGATGGATGATCAGGTGATTTGAAAATTATTGACCATGCAACAAGTGCTTTCAAGATAAATTTTATTTCAGCCATAGAAATTGATTCCAATTGATAGTTAATTGACCTTTAACCTGTAGCCTGATTAAGATTTTTTGATCAAAATGTGTGGACTGCTACATGCACAGAATGATTCATGATTGCTACATGCAACATTGCGGCACGTCCCATTTTCCCATATTTGTATTACATAGTTTTTTTTTTTTGAACAGTTACAATGTATCCATTAAATTATAATACATTTCATTAGTTTTCATAACTTATAGAGAATTCTAATTCAAATATTAAATTCCCGTGATTTATAAATTTGGTAGTGCCCCACACTTTCATTTTGCACTTAGTAGAGAGACTGGTAGAATGCCTAGCCATTGATTACTTTCAAAAGCCTAAAAAGAGTTCAAATTTAACTAAAACTGCAATTAAACTTACATATATTTTATTATTTCTTAAGTTGTTACTTAAAAAAAAAATACCGTATTTATGATTATTGTTAATTGCATCTAGAAATTATATTGTTAATAGATTTGGCCATGGTTTAGGTACATTCTTGATTGTAATAGGTAATACTACTATCATCACTCGTAAAGAATTCCAATTAAATCCATGTAGTTGCATTTCCTTTTCTATATTAATTCTACCCTACGAAATCAATTTAAAACTAAACAAAAATTATTGGTTTAATTATTCGTTTATATTAGCACCTTCCATTATTCTAATGGTTTTGTAGGAATTAACTCCTAATTTCTCGAGCGAAATATTTGAAATTATTTTATCATAGATTTTATATTTTGGAAATTATTAATTTTCTACTTTTTAGTTGACTGTACCTGTAAATCTTATTTCAAGTAAAATTTTCTTAAAATTATGGATTGATTTGATTTATAAATAATCATGACTTGTTAAATGCTCGGTGGTAGTAGGCATGAGATACCAATCATCATGGTTCTCAATGGTTTTAGTTAAGTAAAAGGATATATTTCCAAATATAGATTAATTAACTATTAAAACATTTGTATTAATAAATGAATAAGATTATTATTTCAATTGTGAATATTAAGGTAGAATCAAATATGGAAGATTCATATAACGTCTGGTATAACAACTCTATTTAACTAGTAAACACATATCTGTTGAGTCTTTATTCTCTCTTGATTTTTCCCTCTTGTGATAATCCTATCTATGATTTTTCAAGTGACTCTATTAACGAATGATGAATGAATCCTTATTCTTAAATGTCCATTACTTGTTTTTTTTTTTTTTTTTCTCACTATTATTGTATTCATTCATGTTATGATCATTGTTGCAGGTCCCTGAAGTGACAGCGGTTTTGATGCCTCTCTGTGAGGCTTTTGGTTCTCTAGCACCCGGATCGAACTCTAAGTCAAACCCTGCTGATGAGACCTCTATCTATTCTGTCTTCTCGTGTGCTTTTCTTTTTCTTCTGCGTTTGTGGAAATTCTACAAACCTCCCCAGGAACATTGTATTGCCGGCCGTGGTGGTACAGTAATGGTGGAGTTAACGCTTGATTATCTTTTGTTAATGCGGAATAATCGCATTGCTTTGCAAAATTCTACTGCTAGAGATAGATGCAGCAGTAATGCTGATTCACTAAATCCATCACCAGATCAACCTGTTTATATTGACTCATATCCAAAACTACGAGCTTGGTACCTCCAAAACCAGGCTTGCATAGCATCCACACTTGCTGTTCTTTGTAGTAAGAACCCAGTTCACCAAGTTGCCAATAAGATTTTGGGCATGCTCTATGGGAAGCTGGATAAAGTGGGAACTGTCTCTGGTAATCCTTCTTCAAATTCCAATGGCAGCATCTGTGGTTTACCCGGAAGTACAGCAGAAGATGCTTACCAGAAGCCCATACTTCCTGCATGGGAGGTTCTTGAAGCCGTTCCATTTGTTCTTGAAGCTATTTTAACTGCATGTGCACATGGAATGCTTTCATCCCGAGACTTAACTACAGGTTGGAGCCTATTTACTTCTTTCTGACTGTTCTCTTTGTCCTTGCATCTATATCTTGCTTCTGTCCATAAAAATGTTAGTTGTTTCACTCTTTGTATATAGTTGAGAAACAAGATTAACGACCAAACAACTGGATATTTAGTCCACTTTCCCCATTGTACTAGCAGAATTTTGCCTGAGCATAAGCTGCATGATCAGATATGCTTCCATGCAAAGACCATATCTTCCTTATAGTGGCTACTTGAAGGATCTTAAACCAGTTTGAACCTGCTGAAGTTAGAATTTCACATAACAGCCGACCCCTTTTCAGAGGCCAAGGGCTTGGATGGCAGTGTCAATGTAGGTTGCTTGGTGTCTCTCATGATCATCTTCAATGGTGTTATATCTTTCTTCTGTTTAACTTTGTTTCCCAGGATATTCCTACTGTTCATTTGCTTTTCCAATCTAAAATAAGCCAATTATTAGCCATTTGTATAGATTTGATGATTTTCCGGAGAAGGTAGAAGCTTCGTCGTGTATCTCAACTTATGAAGCACACACTTTAATGCTAGTGTTTGTTTTTTGCGTTGACATGTATCGGATATCATCATTTGCATTACACTGACCTGCACTCTAAGATCGTGTTAGATTTTAATAACTTAAAAAACTTTTGTGTCGGAACCATTTTCAATTTTAGAAAGTCCAAAAAATTATGTGTCAGTCATCTTACTGTGCATTGTTTAACAAAACCTGTAAAGAATTCTTTTTGACATAAGAAGGATACTAAGCTAAGCTCATGCTTGACAAGTGGAAAGAGAATTAAGGAATTTGAAATGAAGAACCAATTGATGCTTCCAAAAAATTGGAAGTGGAATTAGAATTTTGTTTACATTTCCTTTCTTGGGAGATGGAACAAAAAATGAGAGAATAGAAACATCATCATTATGGTTGATTACTCGTTTCTTATTTTAAATACTTGTGCCATGTGTTTTTAACTCTTTAGGGAAAAAAATATGGGATTTAAGATGATAGGGCCCATGAATTCAAAATAATTCTTTTCAATTTCATTTTTATATTCCATTTTCGATGTATGGGAGGAAAGAAAATTTGTACCATCTTTCCATCTAATTCTGATTCCTTACTTCTGGTTACACTTGCTAAGCAGAACCTAATATTCCCTAAATACCTTGCAAATGTCAAAGACTTCATATATTAATATTAGATAAGGTATTGGATAGAACTAGTGTTAAAAATAACACGTTGTGAAACCCATAATATTGCATTATGATACCTAATGGAAGCTCAACGTTATTTAACATTTGAAAATAATTGAGCACCATAACAGTGTATTTTTATATTATTTTACGTTATGTTATGTTAAATTACATTAAGTTGTATTATTTGCTGTTATTCTTTTAAGTAATTTTCATATTGTTGTTGATCTTTTGATCGTTAGCTAATTACTGTAATTTTTTTACTTGATTATTTGTTTGCTTATTTGATTGCTTGTGAAATTGCTAACTTACTAATTTGTAATTGCTTTCTTACTTATTGTAATTTCTTTCTAATTTCTGAAATTTCTTACTTACTATTGATTCTATTGAATTCAACTGAACTAGAGTGAACAATTATAAAAAAGATAAAGTACATTAAGTTGTGTTATTTGCTGTTATTCTTTTAAGTAATTTTCATATTGTTGTTGATCTTTTGATCGTTAGCTAATTACTGTAATTTTTTTACTTGATTATTTGTTTGCTTGTTTGATTGCTTGTGAAATTGCTAACTTACTAATTTGTAATTGCTTTCTTACTTATTGTAATTTCTTTCTAATTTCTGAAATTTCTTACTTACTATTGATTCTATTGAATTCAACTGAACTAGAGTGAACAATTATAAAAAAGATAAAGTAAGTAGTATAAAATACAAATAAAAATGTTGATAATAATTGAAGATAAATTTGAAGTTTTATTTTCTTATTAAGGTGATAATTGAAATTATGGTTGTGGACTTAATATAATATACGAAGATAAATGTGAAAATTATTTGAAATTTAGAGTTGATTTTGTATTATTAAATATTTTTTTATATTTTTTTAGAGTTTTTAAATTTAATTTCCAATTTTTATAGATTATTTTACTTAGTTTTATGTTTTATATTTTTTTATTAAATAAATAAGAAATTATGTAACTTATGTTATGTTACGCAGTATGCGATATAGCCTAACAGTGGCAAAATGTTATGTTATTCTTATCGCTATTTTAAACATTGGATTGAACCAATGTTGAAAATAACGCATTACGAAACCTGTTAAGTTACATTATGAAACCTAATAGAACTTCAGCGCTACGTAACAACTGAAAATAACTCAATAAACTGTAACAGTACGTTTTTTATATTATTTTACGTTATATTACGTTAAATTACATTATGTTACATTATTTACAATTATTTTCTTAATAATTCTATATTGTTATTGATTATTATTTTAATTAGTAGCGAATTGCTTAAATTTTCATACTTGATTAGTTGTTGACTGTTTTGATTGCTTGTGTAATTGTTAACTTACTAATTTACAATTGTTTTTTTGTTTACTTGTTATAATACCTCTTTGGTTACTAAAATATCTTGTTGATTCTATTGAATTTTTAAACTGAACTGATATCAACAATTACAAATAAAATAAATTGAACATTACAAAATATAAATTACAACAATGATAATTACTAAATTGAATTAAAAAATTGAAATTTTGTTTTCTTGTTTAGACGATGACTGGAATTACGACTGCAGACTTAATACAATTTATGAAAAATGTGAAAATTATTATAAAATTTAATATAAAATTAGAATAGATTATGTACTATAAAAATGGTTGTATATTTTTTTAGAAATTTTAAATTTATTTTTTAATTTATAAAAATTATATTATATAGTTTTATATTTATTTTTATTAAATAAATAGAAAATTGCATAACTTATGTTATGCGTTATGCTATATGCGACATAACCTAACAGAGGCAAAACGTTATGTTACCGTTATTGCTATTTTAAACATTGGATTGAACTTTCAAATGCTTTTCTCTAATATAGTTACTACTTGATTGTAATATATGATTGCCATTAAGAGTTTATTTTCCTTTTGTCTTGCATCTAATAAAGTATTCTCTAAGGATAACTGGTTTTGATGTATATTACATATAGACTCTAATACAAATACATTTATAGTTGTGTTGCCATATTCTTGTGTTGGGTCCTTGTGTCCATTTCATACCATGAGCCGTGTCCATGCTTAGTTTTTAACCACAGATAGAATGAGCATAAAAGGGTAAATGTGGATGAAGCTATAGAATTTGTAATGGGTAATAAATTTGCCTTGTGGAAACTTTAGAAATTTTTGAGGATGTAAAAGATGGAGAAGCAAGTGTATTCTTATGGAAATGTATTCAGTTAACTTCAAGTATTGTGCAACGGTCATTGTAAAATTAAAGGTTGTTTGTTGCAGCGTAGAATGAGCTTGTGCTGTTATATCAGTGCACTTGCCATTTCCATTATTCTAGTGCTTGTCTGTTGAAATTTGAGCATCCAGGCTTAGGAAGTAAACTGTTTAATCTGCCTAAAGTTGGAGAATGTACATAGTGGTGCATGTAACTTACTTCATCTATTAAATTGGGATTTCTTAGTTGTATACTCTTTTCTTTGGTAAGCCACACTATATATTTTTTTTAAATTCATGCAAATGTTTTCATAAATTTTTAATCCTTGTTAACAATTATATCCTTGTCATATATTATGCGATTTTCATGTTTCAGTTAGTAGCACTATATTTTATGTTTTAATTTTGAGTATTATTGAACCTTTAGGTCTGAGGGATCTCGTGGATTTTCTGCCAGCTTCTCTGGCCACTATAGTCAGCTATTTTTCTGCAGAGATTACCCGTGGTGTCTGGAAACCTGTTAAAATGGATGGAAAGAATTGGCCCAATCCTGAGCGTCATCTTGAACTTGAAGCAGAAATAAAGGAAATTCTTGCATCTGCTGGAGTCCAAGTTTCCAGTAGTTATTCATGTAAGTTTTTGTTTGCCTTGCACTTGTTTATGATGGTACTCTTGCTTCCATTGAAAGCCTTCATATGTTCATCCTAACATCTCGAAAATGATATGAATACATTTAGATCTAAGCACTTGCTTGGATATCAACTCATGATACTATTTTAATTGGGTCTTTTGTCATTTTGTTTGGTGAACATTGTTAGGTAATGGTGTTAGGAAATCTTTGCTATTATCTCCCATTAAATATTTATATGGTATTTTTTTTACTTCAAGAAATTGAAGATTATTTTGTCATCCTTATGGCACAAAATGAAGCATATGATGAGTTAGGGCCCTAGGGATGTTGTGATGAAGAAAACCATGCTATTTATGATGGTACCCACAACCAAAAGTTGGCATGTCTGGTCGTGTTGAACCTGACCTCCCGTCTCTATCTGTGTCCAGCAGTAACAAATGTTTAAATCTCTTCTACCTCAGCAATATGTACAAAATGGAGCATGCTATACCACCATTTCACAAAAACTATATATTTTATGGTTTATTTTAATATCTTAACTTCCCCCATATTTTTGTTTGGCAGTAAAGTAATTTCATTGATAAGGTGAAAAAAATATAGTACAATTAGAAATAACTCTCCTGTACTACCTTGTACTAAGATGGAAACTAAGCACACGAACACTGACTTGTTCCTCAATGAAAGAAACCGTCATTATTGAACCTTACGAGTTCAGGCATGTCTTTAATTGGCATATTTATATGTGTACTGATATACTTGACCTGTTGCTGAACTCGGGTGAGGAGGGTGCCATCTGTCTCCTCTGTGACCCTCAAGGCCTCCATGGATGTCATTCTGTAGGAGGGTTGCCAGCTCGCTCCTAAATCCTTCTTTTTGCAACAATGTCCCAGTTTCCAAATATCTCCTTCTCTACATCATTTTTTGGCTTTAACTTTGTACTTTAAATTGCTGCCAACCTGATAATTCCCCTGTCAATGATTCTTGTCAACTTGATCCTTCTCTACATCGATAGTTTCCAAATATTTCCAGATATCTCGAAATATCTCCTCAACTTGATCTTGTCACATGATTCTTGCTCGAATTTCCTTTTGTTTCTCTCCTGCCAGATTCCTCAAACTGTGGTTCCAGTGATGATGTTGACAAGTCTCATAACTGATTTAGAATAATGAAGCTGCTGGAGTTTTGTAAACTCATCCAACAAACCCACTTGGAACCGTTGTGCAAGTTTGACCTTTCAGCTTGATAGCTTTCCAAAAGATACCCTGAGTAAGAACAATTGAAGAATAAATGGTCTCTGATCTCAGATTCACTATTGCACAACACAAATGGGGTCAAGTTGCATGCCAAAGCTAGAGAAGCCTGTCTCTTGCTTTGAGTCTGTTATGGACAGCACTAAGTAAGTCGCAACTAACCTTTGGAACATTGTTCGGGTGCCATACCATGTTACGAACTTATGATTAGGGTAATATCAGATATTCTGAGCCCCAATCTTTCTTTAGCTTTACATATTCTGCATCAGCTAACAGCATGCATCTCTCCTATCCATAAAAATTTGACTTCATTTGTTCTATCTTGAGGATTGTCTTCGTTGCTAACTGAAAAGCTGTTGACTAATAGTACTGATAGGTATATACGACACTTAAGGAACCCTAGACTACCGGAGAAGGATAAAGGTTTCTATTGCCTAATGTTTGAATGACCACCCATATTTGGATGACCACCCAATATACATAGGAGGTTGAATAACTACCCAATGCATATATTGGAAAAAGTGAGTGGCAAGCATCATAGGAGGAAAGCTTTCCTCCTGTGGCGGAAAAGTCATCCTTCCAAACTGTTTATTTCAGTTGGACCCCACAGTGTTATCCCCGATCAAAGTATGGGCCTGGGAAAGCTAAAGTTTTGCTGCCATAGGATGGAAAGTTTCTTCCTGCAATGCTCGCACCAAATATAGGCTATATAGCATTAGGATTTTGGGTAATTTGAGA
This sequence comes from Dracaena cambodiana, assembly GCA_036321105.1. NCBI lineage: Eukaryota > Viridiplantae > Streptophyta > Magnoliopsida > Asparagales > Asparagaceae > Dracaena > Dracaena cambodiana. The sequence goes on from JAYEPQ010000018.1 coordinate 10,602,760, forward strand.
GCCAAAGGTCAATTCTCCTCTCACTAATTTTATTAGTAATATCATATAAGCACTGCATATATGAGCCCTCATCATTACTAATTATTCCTGGCACTCCTCAAACTAGAGCACATGTATAGTCCATACCCATCTTGTCACAAATAAGCTGTACCATGACTTTCCTAGATATTTGGTCATGTCCGCTAGTTGACTGATCAATGAGACATCGAGCTGAATGATCTTCTCCATAGCCATATGTTGCACAAGGTTACATTCTACTTCAGTAGGCTTAGTGTGCTCTTAAAATGCAGGTTTCTCAACAAGATGAACAACACCTCTATTGTCACAATACAACCTCGTAGGAGTCTGTGAAACCAAGCTCGGTGAGAAGATCTAGTATCCAGATCAATTCACAAGGGACATTGGTCATCAATCAGTACTCTGACTCAACATTAGAACCGGACAGAATGATAGTATTTTTACTCTTCCAGGATATAAGATTTTTTCGAACTTATATCTCATAATTGATTTTCTATAAACTAATCCACTACAGTCTGGATCAGAAAATTTTGCTATGCATGTATGACCACAATCTAAGTATAGCAACCTTTGCCATGGGCATGTTTATACGAGCGGTAGTGTCCCAATGACTAGTTCTCGGGATAGATAGAAACTAACGAGCACATTGACTACAAACAAAATGTCTAGCCTCATTATTGTTCTAAATATTGATTGCTGTGAATGATATATTTACTAATATATCATTTACCCTTTGTTGGTACAATTGAAAAACCCGATGTTGGCTCATGTTCCTGATGTATCGTCCGATATCCCGCTATGTGATATGAAAATCCCTCATTGACCACTAAATTCGACACTTAGAACCTTGAGCTTTGTAACTGTTAAGTAGTTCAACTTCCAAACTAACCTCCTGAATCTTTCCTAGATCTATCTAAAAGCTCTTTAATCTGGCAGAAATTTTGAATTAGAATTCATTGGAGATTTGACCGACTTACATTACGCCTATGTAGGAAACGCCTATGTAGGATTGAGTAATATGAGACCCAAAAGTCAACTCTCTTCTCGAACTAATTTTATTCATGATATCATATGAGCATTTTACATATAAGCCCTCATTATTATACATGTTACACCAAAAAATGTTAGGAGAGTTTAAGCAGGATCGTATTGACAGGAATATATGGAGAGTTTGAGCAGGATCATATCGATATGATTTAAAGTCGGATCCTATTGAGAAATTGTATATTACATCAAAATTTGAAAAATCTTTGATGTCTAAATAGATTAAATCATAATAAACAATCATTTTGTATGTCTAAATAGATTAAATCATAATAAACAATCATTTTGTAACATCCTAATCAATTGCTAAAAATTTATTAAATCATTTAAATTTTTATATTTAGGCTATTTTAGACACCATAGATTGGGTCCATATGGTTGTAACTCAAATTTTGATGCTCAAACCTACAGTTTTGATTGTGATCAAATTGTGAAAATCCTATGGTAAGAACCTAGTTTTATATATATAAAAATAACGGAAATGAGTTGCCACCGCATGAAATTTCTTACTTTGGCTCCCCATTTCGATTATCTCTGATATATTTTTTCCAATTTTTTTGAATTATGAGCTCAATTCTTAGGGTTCAATCATACTTGTAATGTCCTGTTTCTCGGAGAACACGGAAATGGAGATATCGGCAGGCAAGCACAATATAGTATACATGAGGCGAAAATACAATAAACAGAGCGGGAATAAATAAATTAAGGTACAGTAGGTCTATACGCATGATTGTAGTAAACTAAAAACTACTTGCCATATAAAATAAAGTGAAACATGCCATATAAAATAAAGTGAAACATGTCTATAACCGAATAAACAAGTATATAGTCCAAATATGATATATACGTACAAAAGATGGAAAAAGAGCCCAAGAAAAGAATATATACAAACTGTTGTTTGCTAATAACAAAACATACATGTCTGAGAAAGCAAAAGAAGACAGATTCTAGTCTACTGTTGCTCTATCTGCTACAAAAAGTACGAATCATTAGTTGGTGGTGGTGTAGACTCGTCGGTAAACGTCAACACTGGGTCTGTGTGGGTAGCTCACTGTCATTACTTGGCAAGCACTATAATCGAGATCATTCTCTAATTAGTAAGTACGCAATTATGCTAGTATAATCACGAAATCCTATATGATGCATAAATAAGTATCGAACAGCATATGACATGCAACGCAAAATAGCAGTGCGATATAAACATTAATAGCAATGAAGAAAAACAATTAAAAGTAACTCCTATGGTCAAATGATACATTGACCCATACATATTATGTGTATCCGAGAGAGTAAAGGAAATACCTATTATGGCATCCCATTCTATGTAATAGGGCATTAAGGTCCTGTACAAATGCACGCAAGTTAATTGGCAGAAAGCAGTATCTATTTTAGGAACCATCAACTCGTTTCATGCTATGGGAACATAGCAATGGTAACTTATCTTGCCACAAGGACGCTTAAATGATTCTCTAGCCACTGGGACACAATGACAATACTCGACCATTCAACTCGCCACAGGGACACGACAAGATACTCAACCTTTCCACACACTGCAGGGACGAAATAACAATGCTCTACCCATTTTATTTGTGACGGGGACACAATGACGATACTCCTATATTCAATAAGCATACCAACGGTTGTCTATGGTCAAATATAGTCTCAGTCAACAAATATTGAAATAAATGCAAAATTATGCATATCGAATACGTGTATGAAATACTATGAGTATTAAACAAGTTTAAGAATATGCAAATACATACTCACTACCATGTGTAGAAATACGTGCTAATACAAGTAGAACAAATAGTATGAATATACGTGCTAATACAAGTAGAACAAATAGTATGAATAGACAAGTATAATACGAGAATACAAAATATATACATGCAGATTTTATACGAAATACAAAATACTTGCATACGAGTATAATAGAGTATAAGAATACATGAATATATACAAGTATAAAAGTACAGAGATTGCATAAATAACAATAACTTGAACGTCCTTTTTAAAATTAGAGTTGGGATTAGTGAAAATGAGAAGCATGGATGTTATCAGAGTAGGAATTATATTTCAAACTAGTCCAAAATGAGCTCAATTGCGATTCTGGTTTAAAATTATGGCAATTATACTAAGGTAGTGCATGGGGCTATAGTATGCTCGTGGCTGAACAACAATAGTGATTACAAGTCAAAGCTTTTGGCACAATTACAGTTGGAACTATAAGAAAAATAATTAAGATAAAAATTATAGATTTGGAAATTATCTTTCAAATAAGATTTGAATGAGCTTAATTTGAGTTTGTATAAAAAAAAATTATGCTAGATGTTGAATAGTAGAACAATAGTCATCACAGCCGCATAAAAGCCCTCACGACATGCAGTTAGTATTGGAATTAGTAAAAATAATGTAAAGAAGAATTGTGGATATTTAAATTAGCATTTTAATAAATAGAAAAAGTATAAACTGGATTGGATCTTTAGAGCAAAAATTATGCCAGTTTCATATAAACTACATTTATATCTTGCCTGATCATGGATTAATCTTACAAAATATACATGTGTGATTGAGGGTATATTTGCCTCGAATGATAAGCCTATATTAGGCTAGGGCTTCTTCAACTTCTCTTCTTGCTCCTCTTCTTGAAGTGAGAATGAGAGAGTGATGAGAGAAATGAAATGACGATGAAGAGAGAGGGAGAGTGTAAATGTCTGTGAGTGTGTGTGTGTGTGTGTGAGAGAGAGAGAGAGAAAGAGAGAGAGAGAGAGAGTTGGGAGGGTTGTCATGGGGAACAACCACTTCTTCCTAGGGTGGTCGACTATGCCCCCAAGGACCCAAACAAGGCTAGGTCAATGGTAGATGTTAAGGCTATGAAGAAAAAATATAGCCAATAGTTAACAAGTCAAAGCTCGCAAGTCAAAGTAAGACTCGTGCAATTAAATTAATATTACTTTAATGGGCCAAAATTTGATTATTTTTGAAAATATAGAAAATTCACCATTAATTCAGAAAAATAAGACATGCATCTATCCTGTTTTCGAGATCATCTAATGATTTAGAATACAGAATTTATCAATTTTATTCAATATTGGGTTTGTACTAGTATTTGGCATTTCAGAGTAATACAATCAATACGAAATAAATCAAAACAGGAAGTATGAAAAGATTGATTGTTACAATACTAAATTATGATCTTAATTCTGTAGGGTTGTCTCGTATCCAATTTCTTAAATTTTAGTTACAATCTCTCCATCATTCCGAATAATAGAACCCAAATGCCTATACTGACTGCTCATTTGTATCTCTTGTCCATCCAGTTTTACAGCATTATAGTTTATGGTGCATCGTTAACTAAATTTACACTTCATATACTATGTTTTATACCAACTCAATTTAAAACCTCTATATTCTAATGTATGCCTTCATAACTTTAGCTTGGCATTTATCCCTGTTATTATCTCATCAACTAAGACAATATCATCAGCAAATAGCATACACCAAGCTATCTCATCCTAAATAGCTCTAGTAAGCTCATCTATTATTATAGCAAATAAGAACGGGCTCAATGCAGATCCTTAATGCAATCCAATTGTGATAGAAAAATCACTCATTAAACCACCACATGTTATGATATTGGCCACTACTCCATTATACATATTCTTAATTATGTCGATATACTTGATGGGAACTCTTTTCTTCATCAATGTCCACAAAAGTATCTCTCGTAGTACCTTATCATAGGCTTTCTCTAAGTCAATAAATACTATATGCAAATCTCTATTTGTCTCTCGGAATCGGTTTATAAGTTGACGAAGTAAATGAATAGTTTCTATCATCGATCGTCCCGATATAAATTCAAACTGGTTCTCTGATATTTTAATAGTTTCTCGTAATCTATGTTTAATTACCCTTTTCCAAAGTTTTTTAGTGTGACACATGAGTTTTATTCCTCGATAGTCAGAACAACTCAGAATATCACCCTTATTCTTATACAGAGGTATTATAGTTCCTCCATTCATTTGGCATTTTTTTAGTTTGTCAAATCTTATTAAAAAGATCTGTCAGCCACCTCACACCAATCCCTCCTAACTATCTCTATACCTCTATAGGAATCTCATCTGAACCAACAGATTTTCTTGATTTCATCCTCTTCAAAATCTTTTTTACTTCAGACTCTTTAATTCTGCGCATAAAATTACAATTCATATCCTCACATTGAATAGTAAGATCTCCCAAATCTTGAGTAAAACTACCATTATATAATCTATCAAAATAATGTTTTCATTTTTCTTTAATCTCTTCGTCTCGTAGTAGAACCGTCTGATCTTCATTTTTAATACACTTTATAATACATAAGTCTCTAGACTTTCTCTCTTTTATTCGAGTAATTCTATACATATCATTTTCTGACTCTTTATTATCCAACTTTTCGTACACTTGTTTATATAATTTAGTTTTTGCATTCCGAACAGCTTTCTTAGCCTTCTTTTTCGCTAGTTTATACTTCTCAAAACTTATTCCATCATTATTATTATTGTTCTTCAAATCTCTATAAAGGTCTCGCTTGATCTTAATAGTATTTTTTACCTCTTCATTCCACCATAATATATTCTTACATGGTGGAGCACTGCCCCTCGACTCACCAAATATATTTTTAGCTATCATTTTAATGTAGCTAGCTATTTTGTTCCATGTTACATTAGGATCATCATGGTCCCTCCAATCTGCTTCTTGTACTACTCTATCTATAAAAAAATTTTGATTACCTTCTAATTGCCACCACTTAATCTTTGGATTTAGTTATACTTAATTTTTCTAAGTCTCTTCCTAATTTGAATATCTAAAACTAAGAGTATATATTGGGTAACTACACTCTCATCTGGCACTACCTTACAATCGATACAACTAGTTTTATCTACCCTCCTAATTAAAAAGAAATCTATTTGGCTCGTATTCGATCTACTTTTAAAAGTAATCAAGTGAGAAACTCTTTTTTTAAACCAAGTATTCACTAAAATCAAATCATAAGATAAAGCAAAATCTAGAATTAAATTACCTGCTTCATTTCTTTTTCCAAAACCAAATTCTCCATGTACACTATTAAACCCATTACGATTAGTTCCTACGTGCCCATTGATATCACCACCAATAAATAGTTTTTCTCTAGCAGGTACTCCTTGTACTATCTCATTTAGATCCTTCCAAAGTTGATGTTTACTGAATTCATCAAGTTTTAGTTGTAGTGAATAGGCACTAATGACATTAAAAATCTCTCTATCTAAAATAACTTTACCTAATAAAATTATATCACCCTTCCTCATAACCTCCACTACATCCCCAAGTAATTGCTTATCTATAATCACATCTATCCCATTACGATTTCTATCTCTACCCGTATACCAAAGTTTATAATTCTAAGGCTTTATGACTTTAACTTTCTCACCTACTCACTTAGTTTCCTGCACATACAAAATATTAATTCTCTTTCTAATTATAGTATCAACTAACTCTGCTAATTTATCTGTAAGGGAATCTATATTGCACGATGCCAATCGAAATATATGTTTATATTTATGTTTATGAGCTAACTTTTTTATCCCACCCGCTCATTAAGATGTGGGAATCCTTGTACATTTGACACCATATCCGGGTGCGTCACTTCTGCGCGACGACCTAGCAACTCTCACATATTTTTCACTATACCTGAGCTCCGATGTAGCACATCGCTCAGTAGTGAACGCCCCAACGAAATTTATATTTTGGCTCATATCATAATATGTGATAATATTTTATGCTGGCTGTCACCAGTCTACCACAACCCTCTTTTATCCTGGTTTGAGACAGACAGTGAAAGGGTAAATCTTTAAATACAGCACTGGTGGAGTTAGATCATAATCCAAACATGTTTGGAAAATTAATAAGATTATTTTTTCGCTGACAGTCCACGAGAGTTTCCTATGCTAGCAGCTTATTTACAGTTATCATATTATATATATATGTGTGTGTACATTTATATATATGTATATATATGTATATATATGTATGGGTATCAACCGCCACAGATTAGCATTCTTGGCAGCCGTAACTCCATAACGCCATCACTTTCTTCGATCGGCCCCTAGAGTACAGTCATATCCAATTTTCACATGGCATAATTTTCGTTTTTCTTTGAATCATGTGGATATGAAATTGTTTTCCGAAAGAGAACATTTTATACCCCTCAGGGATTATGGATATGAGAAGCCACAAGAGGAAACTCTTCTTCCTTGCCATCTATAACTCTGCCACTGTTACTTTTTTTCTTTGAACGACCACCATTGCGTTTTTCTTTATTCCACAAGTTTCTTTCACACCCAGTTTCGTAAGTTATAGTTTTGAATTTCTCATCCATCTAGCATAAGCAAACTTAACAATTCCTCGATAATGTATACCCCTACGAAATTTGGTATTTGTGAATTATAGAGGATTAAGATCAATATCATGGTGGCCGATTAAAGGAGGTAGCATATGGAGTTATAGCTATCATGGAGGAAGATTTTTCTTTGAAGAAGTTTGATACCTCTGAATTTGTCTGAAGATGTTTGCCACCTCCCACCTCCATCATTGTCGACCATCACAGCCACTACCTCCTATATCGCCATTTTTCAACTCTAACTTGTCAAGTATAAAAGAAAAACGTGGGTAATGTACACATGTCCAAGAAGTGTCTTAGAAGTGTTTTCAGCTTAAATTTATATTATAAAATTGAGAGAATGGTGAAGAAGTGTTAAAACGGATGTTATGGAGTGTCGATGAAATGTCCGTTTCTGACACCTGTCCCGTACTTGTCCAGGATGGGTACAGCTAATTTTCGAAATACTCATGCTACATTGATCTGGATAGAATGTATACTTTGAGTCTCTCGTAAGTACCAGGAATGAAGATTTTTTATCGGATGATTTCACCCTTGATTCTGAGTCAGCATCCTTCTTCGAAAGTATGTTCATTCTCTTTTTCATCTAATTTCCTTCCAACCTGACACTGGTAGTTTTACCCTTTGAACCGCTGTTATACAAAAGACCTCATCAATACCTCCTTGAGGGATTGCAATGGTAATGGAATTAAGAATCCACATATACCAATCTCATTGGGTATAATTGTGATTTGCTCTTCCAAACTGACACTTATTTGACATCTCTAGTGCCATCCTTGACCTCATTGGTAAGAACCGTAAGTCTTGAGCTTCTTTGGCAGAGATAGTACATTCGATTCGTCAGGTACCTAGTATTATCTGTGATGCCAATGTCCATCATCAAGTGTATTAAGTAGCTTGCAGAGCATACTTTCTTATTTGTTTAAGTTCTATTATTTTCCAATGCTAATTGTCTGTTGTCATACAAGATATCAAATGCTAGAACATAAACTATGCTTTTTATATATGGGATTAGGTACATGTGGTCTAGCTTATCTAGCTAGCATGGAACAGAAAGTATATATATTTATAGAAACGTTACATGCTAGAATTTTGCTTGGTCTATCAAATTAAGGCTTTTGCAAGGATCACTGGACTCAATTCAATTTTACTATGTGTTTTGATATCCATGTAACTGCCTAACAATCAGTTTTTAGCAACAATGCATCTTGATGGACTGCTTCGAGAATTGATGGTACCTTGTGATCTTTTTCAGGTGGGAAAGATGCAATGCTTCCCCTGCCAATGGCAGCTCTTGTGAGCCTGACTATAACATCCAAACTCGAGAAGAACCTAGAATACATCCATGTGGTAATCGGCCAGGCATTAGAGAACTGTTCTACGGGCTGTTCATGGCCGAGCATGCCCATCATTGGTGCCTTGTGGAGCATGAAGGTCAAGCGGTGGCATGATTTTGTAGTCTTTTCCTGCACCCTCTCCCCCTTCAGCCGTGACAAGGATGCAGTAGCCCAGCTTATCCGCAGCTGCTTCTCATCTTTCTTCGGCCACCCTGGCACCTCCCCTCACCTCACCTCGCAACGTGGTGTGAGCGGTCTTCTCGGTGACTTAATGTCTGACAAGCGTTCCTCCCTTCCAGTTGCTCCTGGCTTCCTTTACCTCCGTACTTGTCGCACCTTCCATGACACCCACTTTGTCAGCAACACAATCCTTGGCCTTGTGATTGAATGGTCACACAATTTTGCTGCTAGGTGCAACTCTGGCAGCCCTGCTTGCTTAAAGTCTGGTCAAACTTCACTAGCGTCTGCTACAGCTGCAGTTCAAGAGGTTGCGGCATTAGGTGCGAGCCTAATGTGCATTACGGGTGGTGGGCAGATGGTACAGTTTTTGTATGAAGACATACTACCGGCAGCATTGATGTCAGTGAGGGAAGGTGGAAAGCTGAAAACCAGTGGGCCAGCATCTGTTTTGGAAGGTTACGCAATGGCGTACTTGCTTGTACTATCCGGGGCATGCATATGGGGTGCAGGGCAGACATCGCCTGCCTATGCATCAACATTTTCATCAATGCGAGGACGGGCAATTAGCGTGCATTTAGAGTTTGTTGCTGGGGTAGTTGATGGTAATGTGGCTGTGGGTTGCGGTGAGGCAACGTTTAAGGCTTATGTCTCATGTTTGGTGGGGTTATTGGTGGGGTTTGTGCCAGCCTGGGTGCCAGGAATCAGGAAAGGGACGCTACGCAGGCTGGCAAATGGGCTAAGTGGCTGGTGCGAGAGTGAGCTTGCACTCGAACTGCTAGAGCTTGGTGGGCCGGAAGAACTTACTGCAGTGGTGGAATCTTTGATGTGAGTTTTGTGCATGTAACAAACTAATGATATTGTTCAGCTTCTTTAGCTCTGGAAGATGAATATTTGGGTAGATGAGGCAAAATCTGTGGCATCAATCTCCAGTTCCTAGCTCACATGCTAGCCGCTAGAAAGGGTCAAATCTGTGGAGTTTTTCGATCTTCATGTCATGGTGTTATTGCAGGTTCGTTTGCACCATTTTTTGGGCTCTAATGAGATTGTGATATTAAGTTAGACCTAATTATGTATATAGGTTAAGTGCCTATGTTATAAACTTTAGACAGGATTTGAAATTTATACTTTTGTTTTTTATTTTTCTTCTTGACAAGCATGCCCGTTATCCCTTTTCTTCTTCTTTTTCTTCTGCCTTTTTTTTATTTATTTGTTAATCTTCTACTAAAAGCCAGGTAAGGCTGAGGTAAGGCTGCGTACAAAAGATCTAAATGGTTAAATTTTTTTTCGGATCCTGCACATAGCGTGCACATAGCGGGAGTTTTGTAATACCGGACTACTTTTTTTTTTTTTAATCTTCTGGTACAAGTTGACCTGCTTTGCTGATACAGTGAGCTGGATAATTGACTTTCTTGTCATGCCACTTTCGGCCTTTGTTTTTTTGGTTTGTGTAATGATTTGGCCCAATAAAACAGCCCACTAAATTGGAATGTAAATGGGGAGTTACAACTTGCACCCACCATTGGATTAAGTTCAATCACCAATTAAGTACATTCCCTTTATTTTCAAATTGGGGTATTTACTGGTTTGTCCCTCAAATCTTTAAATATTATGATTTTACCCCCCAAATCTTCATATTTATAATTTTGTCCCCCAAATCTCATAAGTTACAACAATTTTGCCCCCCTTCTCTAACTTTCTCTAATACAGTTAATTTTTTTACCATTTTACCTCTCATTTTCTCTTTTATTTTCCTCCTCTTCTTCTTCTCTCTTCCTCCTTTCTTCTTATTTTCTTCATTATTTCTCCTCTCTTCCTCCTCTCTTCTTCTTCTCTTTTCCTCCTCTCTTCTCATTTTCTTCATTTTTTTTTTTTTACTCTTTCATGTTCATATTTTCCTCCTCTCTTCTTATTTTCTTCTCTTTTTTTACTTGAGATAATTGATTTGGTGAACCAGAGGAAAAATGCATGAACATGAAAGAGTAAAAAAATGAAGAAAATGAGAAGAGAGTAGGAAAAGAGAAGGAGAAGAGAGGAGGAAGAGAGGAGAAATAATGAAGAAAATAAGAAGAAAGGAGGAAGAGAGAAGAAGAAGAGGAGGAAAATAAAAGAGGAAATAAGGGGTAAAATGGTCAAAAAATTAACTGTGTTAGGGAAAGTTAGAAAGGGGAGCAAAATTGTTGTAACTTATGAGATTTGAGGGGCAAAATTATAAATATGAAGATTTGGGAGGTAAAATCATAATATTTAAAGATTTGAGGGACAAACCAGTAAATACCCCTTTCAAATTTTAAATAGTATACTAAGCCTACCTCCTATTATTCCAACCTTTCCTTCTAAAATTCTTAACTACAACATTCCCAAATTTGTTTCTCTATCAATCGTTTCAAATTCCCTCTCTCTCTACTGTGTTCAGCTTCTTGCAGCTATATTGCTCTCCTACTCGGTCTTCCCCTGACCCACTGTATCATCCCGCTGTATCCTCTCTCCCTCCCTCTCGCCCCATCTATCTCTTTCTCTCTCTGTGTCCCAACCCCTCCATCTCTCTGTGTTTCTCTTCTTCCCCTTGTTCACCCAAATCTCATCCGCACCATCCCATCTATCAACCTTTTAAAACATGTTTGACACCTAAAAGTCATACAAAATCCTACTATTCGGCTCCTAGGAGCCAAATAGAAGAGTTTTTTCGGCTAGTGGGAGCTGAATAGGAAGTACACTGTTCGGGCTCTTATATTCTAAATAAAGAGTTTTTTTTGGGTCACTGCCATCCGATTAAACTAATTTTGTTTGGTAATTTGCAGCCAAATAGAACACTCAAACCCATAATTTCTTAAATTTTTAAAATAAAAAACTTAAGGAACTTATATCAAAACGTCAAAAAAAATTATCGTTTGAGTTTTGGTTGACTTTCTCCATTCAACACTTTTTCATGAGATTTTTTTCTTAAAGAAATTTGAGGTTAGGATTGAGAAAAAGAAAAGATGGGTTTGAATGTGGAAGAGGAGAAAAAATGGATTAAGGGATACACTTAAAATAGGAGGGTTAATTTTGTCTAATTACATGACTGATATAATTATATATATCACAAAGTTATGCATATGAATGAGTTTAGTCCAACATTAGAGTAAATAACAGCTCTCACGGTAAACGGATCTAATATAGATCTTACATAGATTTTATCAAATATAGCAAACGGGAATATAGATAATGATTATTGAATTTTGCATATTTTATCTCTCATATTATCTATTTTATGTCCATACATAAATTCAACTCGGGTATTTTAGTGTGTTTTATAGAAAACTTGGAGATTGCCAGGAAAAGAAAAGAAAGAAGGATAAAATTGTGAAGACTAAGGAAGATATATGAAAAGAGAGCAGTCAGTACATAGTTAAAGATTTAACTCAGATCATAAGAAATCTCCAGTAAAGACCAAAATGAACTAGAAAACAGAGCACCAGATAAAATTTGACTGTAGGGTGGCGGTTAACACTGCCATGTAGCAGACAAACCTTGTCAAATCCAAATCAAAATTTGGGTGTTGATTTAGAAGCCAATTGGGAGTATTTTTTTGTAGTGGGTTAATGTTGCATGACGGTGCCAAAGTAGAATTCAAAGCAAAATTTTTCCAAAAAACTTAAGATCAAAATAGGATTATTATTTTGTATTTGATCTGATCGTATTTCTTGTTAATACTAGAAGAATTCAATATTGTAAAATATACTTAATTATCTAATTTTTTAAGAGTTGGAGTTAGGGTTTGGAGCTACAATCTTTTTACTTCTTGTTGTTGTTGGTGGTGGTGGTGTATTTACAAATTTTCTTTATTAATTCTTGAAAACTTGTTATTAGATTATAATTGTTATTTTATACTAATCTAATTAGATCTTTTTACGTGGACTATAAATACTCCAAGAGTTCAAGATTGTAAAATATACTTGATTAACTAATTTTCTAAGGAGTGGAGTTAGGTTTTGGTGCCATGATCTTCTTCCTTAAAACTATCCATTGCTATACTTATAGGTTTTCATTAATAAAATTCTTTTTTTTTTTTTTTTTTGCTTATTTCTATTAGCTTTCATAGATTCTTTTATTATCTTGCACGAGCTATAGTTAGCTCCATGCGTAACAAAACTTTTATAGATTTATTGGGTTATTATTGAAGGTAGATTATGTAGATTAATCAATAAGAAATAATTCTAACTTTTGAATCATGAAATTTTAATGATTAATTATCTAGATTGAATTACAGTGATTGATTTGGTAATCTAAAATACTGTTATTCTTATTCTTAGTAATCAAGTGAGATAATTAGATAACTTGTTCTTTGAAATTAGACTTTTGATTGATTTTTCAATTTGTCTAATATTTTTATCTATTTAGATGATGATGAAGCTTTGCTTCGAATTACTAAAGATTGCTCCATGCTTTTCCAAGCTCTTCTTTAAAAAATTTCCAAAAGTTTCAATTTTTTCTTCTCTCAAATTCCTTTTATAGATTTCTCTAATTGCTCAAGGGATCTCAATGTTATGAAATAATCAAAACAAACAAATCTGTTTACAATGAGTCAAGCAAAACATATATTTATAGGTGTCTCAACGCCATACAAACAATCTAATAGGCAAAGTGGAACTAAATCTAAATTGAATCTAAATAAAAAAAATAATTTTATAATCTAACAATCCCCTCAAATTGGAGTATAAATATAATTATATTCAACTTGTTACACAGATTAAAAATACTGTTTCTCTCTTCAATAGTACATATTAATTTGAAGTGGATGAGCAGTAACAATGACAGTAGTAGATAAATCACTTGAATCATCAGAGCATACTCGTCACTACCATGGTAGGCCTTTATCCTACTATTAAAAGTTGATAGGTAACAATAGCAGTAGTAGTAAATAAACTTCTTATTTAGAAGCAGTAGTAGTTGTAGTTAAACTTCTTTTTTCGAAGCAGTAATAGTCAGATAAACTTATTTCTTAAAAGCAGTAGTAGTCAGTAGATAAATTACAGCAGATAAACTTTCTTCTTAGAAGTAGTAGAAGGCAGTAAATAAACTTCCTTCTTAGTAATAAGCAACATATAAACTTCTTTGTTAGAATTAGTAGTAAGAAGTAGATAAATTCTTTCTTAAATATATTAGTAGGCAAAACAAAGAGTAAAGGGTTGCATCAAAACTGGATTATACCCTTGCAGTTGAGAAGAGATCGGGCAAAGTTCCTGCTCTCAAGGAGCAGAGAAAAAACAGAAACTGAAGCAGCTGCAGAATCCAATTGGCGACGCATTTGCAGAGTCAAAGTCAGAATTGAAATTGGAATTTGAGTTGGAATATAAGTTGGCCATCAATTAAGATAGTTGAGATTGTAGTTGAGAATTATTTTATAACGCATTCTGATACCATTTTATGTAATAATCAAAACCAATCAATCTGTTTGTTATGAGGCTAATGATACATATGTTTATAGGTATCTTAATACCATATAAAAATCTAAAAGGTGATGTAGACTAAACCTGAACCAAATCCAAGTACAAGATAGTTTTCTAATTTAGCACTCAATATGAGAAATCTCATCCACTGATCATAAACCACATCATATGGTCATCTATCATGTTTAGGATTCATAGGAATCCTTTCTAAGTAAACTCTCATAAAAAAAGGCTCCAAAAACACCCTAGAATATGCTGTTGTCATCGCGGTCGATATCCCCATCGACCATGCTAGTGACTGCTAAACTATGAATTTTGTAGTTCCTGGTGCAGCAGTCGCAAATGAACCATGCTTTCTGGTTCAACTTACTAGTGCATTAGTAAAATAACTGTTCAGAAGTCTGATTTAGGTGATTCAAGTATTAGCAGGAAGAGATCAAAACTCTATAATTTTCTCTTATAGAGATTTTTTCAGTTCTATTTTCATCATCTTCGAAATGGGGCTTTAAAATTGCATTTGAAGTTAATGTTGTTGTACAGGTTTTATCCATTCCTGTTGTTGCTACTTCCAAAGTTTGAGCAATCATAACTTTTTCATCCAAAAACTCCATTTTTACGGATCTTAGCATCATTAGGAAGATATTCCAAGCTCTAAAGCTTTCAAATCATCTTGTGATTCACGTTGTTCCTCTATCGAATACAGTCCTAAAATTGCATCTAATCAACCTATCATATCGATCGTGTCGGTCGTATCAGCCGTATCAATCATCGATTTGCTTGATTCATTTGCATCCATCTCTTCTACAGATATTCCATCAAATATGTCATATTACAACTAGAATTTGTTAGTACTCAAACCAAGGGTCTTGTATGGATATACACCCAACAAAAAAGATAAAGAGAGATGTATGAATTCTTGTGTTATCTTATGTCTACTAGATTTGATGATTCTAGATTTTATCTCTCTAAATAGTTGATGAAACTCTTCAGACAACTATCTCTTCATTTCTAATCGATTCATTAAACAATTTAAAGTAGGAGACCAATTTTTTCTTTTTGTGTTCGATCTATATGAACTATAGTTGATATTGTACGCTTGCAGTAGTAATATTTTTACATTAAGTTTTTGACGTTATTGCCAGAGAGAAACAGTTTATCTTGCTTTAATTTGTTTTTCGAATTGATTATATTGTTGAGTGCACAAGTAAGAAGATTCCAGGTATGCAAGAAGGTTACTAATTGCAATATCAACCTATAACAAAAACCTGAGAGTCAAACTCTTTTATTTGATCGCCTGCGAACAGCTATAAGCTTATATTTCTAAACTTTTTCTTGTGTTTTAGTTTTTGTTCCCTGGTTTTTCTAAAATATATAAATAAAAAAGAGAGTTAAACCCACTATTTCTGTCATCATTCGGTTAAGGATTGCTTTCATCATATTTTTTTTTTTTTTTTTCTTTTTGTTGGTGACTATCAGAGAAGAGAAATGTATGTGTGCATTTCTATTAGGTTGTTGCATTTGATTGCATAATTATTTATAATTCATCTAAGAGCTTATTCCAAAAAGTTAATCATGATAAGATGGGGATTTCTTCATCTTTATTGAATCAAAAAATCATAAACAAATTATGAGCGTATGCCAGTCAAAAGATTAAAAATTAATATATGTTGGCTCTAAGGACTCTACATATTTAGAATGTGCATAACTTGTTAGTTCTTAAGCATATTGATATTCTTTTGGTTGAGTTGTTTTCATTTATCAATGTTTCTTCTATCTTTCCACTTGCTTGGTTTTTCCTTCGATCAGATAGGAGCTTCCATCATCTCTACTCGTGTATACTATTTCGGGCAAAATTTGTCATTGATTTATCACATCTCAAGAAACTACAAAAAACTAAGATCTCTGACTTATTATTAACACCACTAGCGTTTATTATTTCGTGCAAAATTTGTCATTGATTTACAAATCTCAAGAAGTGACAAAGAACTTGATTCTCTGATTACTACTACAAAAGAGAGAGAAAATTCTTCTCTTTTACAATCTTGAGATCAGAAGTTACAAATTATCTAGAAAGATGTGCCTATTGTTGCCTAAGCAGAGTGGTTATTTAACCCGTTGACGATCCGGCAACAGTCCTGATGGATTTTTGAGGAGCTCTCTCTTCAATTTTCTTCTTTTAGTGATTTAATTAGATGGCTTTAGATAGCCTATTTCTCTAAGAAGAAGCCACCTCTTCTCTCCCCTTCCCTTCATAGCTTACTTTTATAGCCTGGGAAGTTACATTGTCTCTCTTGATTTTAGGAGGTCGTGACTTCATGGTGCCTACGATCTTTGTATTTTGAATAATTAATATTAATAGACTAGTCCTTTCATCAGTGGAGATGGCTCTTCGTTGGCGGTGATAGATTTGTCTCTTTGTCGGCTGAGATAGCTCTTCGTAGGAAGAGATGGATTTGTCTTTTAATTTATGTAGATGGACTTAGCCATCTTAGCAGAAATCATCTCCTATTATTGACGGAGATGAACTTATCTCTTTATTGACAATGATTCTATTTTTGCTGGCAGAGATAATCAGTTATTTTGTCAACATAAATAATCTCTTTGTCGCACCGTTAAATATGTATTTATATCTCTGTAGTAAGTGTGGTGTCCCTTTATTTTTGGGAGTTCTTGCAAATTTTTTTTACTGCCTATATATATCAGTGTGGTCCAATGGTTCATTTTGTTGCTTGATATGTCAGATTCTATCGTGGGCGACAAAACCATTATTCCTCCAATGTTGGTACTTATGATCATTGTTATCTGATGTGCACATTACTTCCATCATGCATCAAACTACTAACCGCTACATGTAACAACAGTGAACTCAAACCACTGTATATCAGCATAGTTTCTAAGTTTATTGGTCTTCATTACGAAGATCCTTAACTTTTTATCAATGATTTCAGGAAGGTTTGCATCATGATTTAATTGCAACATCTTTCTCAAGACACTAACAAGCTACATTTCATTCCATCTACAAAAATAACATCGAGAAGTGGTTGTATAACATGCTTACTGATTCTATCAGTTCTTTGGATGAACTCGTTATAGTATTTTTTAAATAGTACTATCCTACCACTCAATGGCCAAGATTCCTAATAAGATTATTCAATTGTTGTCAAGTGGTTGGAGAACCTTTCTCAATCCTCCAACCAACACTCAGTCCCTATGCCAAACATAGGTGTATATCAACACTCAAATGCAAACAACTTTGAAAATGAGTCATGTTAGACTCTCTCCTCTAGCTCTTCCTTTCCACTGCTAGAGTTTAACAACGATGATAAAAAAACAAATAACTTCACTTGAGAAGAAAGTTGAAGATCTTCTCAACACTTCGTCCAATCTTGATATGCATATGCATGCCTCATGAAATTATCTGTACAAAATGAAAAGAAATTCAACAACTTTATGTAAAGAATATACCAACAACTAATTGTGAATTTTCAGTCTGTCAAGAACTTAGAATTGTAGGCTAGACAACTAGTTTCACAGATGAATGAGAGTGGAAAGGGTAACTTTCTAGCCAACTTTTAACTAATCCTAGGACCAAATTAACTTAGTCTATTTAGTCGCTTGTCAACTAGTATAATACTATTGTCACTCTCAGATTTGGCAATTAACGAGGAGAAAATATTTTGAAAAGAAAGGGTATTCCCATAGAACATATTATTATTTAAAAAAAAAAAATGGGGTGTGATTTTAGAAGGATTGTCCCTTGTAATTACTAATTAACTAGAGCAATCAACTGCTCATGGATGGATTGGAAAAAAAACTTGTATCAATCTCATCTCAAATAAAACATAAATCAGGGGTTTTTCATATACTCCTGATCTTTATTTTATCAAAAGCATTTAGATGATCAAATTATCTTTTTGAGCTAACAACATTTGTCATGCTTTTTTGGTGAAAGCATTTAATTGGCATGTGCTTCACACATTTGCAATTCTTAATTGTTGGTCTATCATATATTTCTTCTCCAAACACGGGAAAAAAAAAAAAATCTAATTGATAGAGAAATATTGCTTATTGTTTTATGTAGAACGATAAATTGAAGCTCGAAATGTTAGAGAATATCAAAGATATAAAATTTAACAAATATTTAAGAGGAAATGTAGGCACATGAGAGAACATGGGAAACAAATTTATAACATTATATGAGTGAATCTACAATAGAAAAGCAATTTTTCGAACACATAACAATCCATGCTTCCATCGTTGCTACGGCTATGGGATTGCATCCTGCTGCCTTCTCCTCACCTCCTCTACATCACCGATGATGCAGCACAGAAACTAGTTAGGATTTGTAGAGGGGAAATTAGAGCTTTTATATTAGTGATGGAAATTTTATGGATTTGGGATAAAATAACTGGGTTCAGTCTTTAGCACCTATGCAAATCAATGCCCACTTCTAATGAATTCTCGAAGAAAGGTTTTCAGCACAAGCAAGTGCTAGGCATAAGTTTCAATAATCTTCATTAATCCCAATTCTTGCTTTATAGGGTTTCTTAAAAGGAAACCAACCACGTGCACCACACGAACATCTAACAAAACCTTGAAAAATCCCTAACAATAATATTAAATAAAAAACAGGATCTTTTAACAAATTTAGATCTTTATTTGTCTTAACATTTAAAATTATAAATAAACTCCATCTTTATCTGTTTCCACCAATTCTCTCTAACTTAGAAACATCTGTGAATGTCAAAAGTAATATTCGTCAAACAAATCCAGGTTGAACTATTGGACTTCCTCGGTGTACAAGCAAGTGCAATCTGAATCCGGTCATCCATGTCAGTAGACAAGATAATCTCATTATTTAAAATATCTTCAGTCTCGTCAAGACGATGCTTCCGCGGTATGGGTGGAGGTGGTATATGAAGGGAAAAGACTAACGTTCTGGAGAAGTCGAAAAAGGTAGATTAGTGATGAGTATCATACACTGCATATTAATAACCCTTATATTACCTATTTTTATATATAAATAATACTACTCGGGTATTTTTAGAGTATTTTTCAGATGAAACATAATCCTATAAGAACATGGTATAAACTCATATACAGATAAGAAAACCAAATTCAAGAAGAGTTAAGAGAGGATAAAGATATAAGAACATGAAGGTGTAGAGAACCAAAATCAAATACAATATTACAAATCAAAGGAACAAGACCAGAGTTTCATGCAGAAGAAACCATAAGCTATTTTCTCACTGCTTTGCTGCCAATTGGCGGCAATAGCCACCATTTGGCAACAAGGAGGGGCCCACACGTGTTGGGATTTTTGCAGCTGCTTCATTGTAATTATGTAACTATTAAATTATAATCAGATTAGGATTTGGTATTCTGAGATCGATATATTGGTCGTATTCTTGTAAATTAGGGTTTCATGTAATTTAGAATGCACTTTTGATTGAATAAATATTAGGATTTTGCTGAAGGGGAGACGGCCGCAATACCAAGCTTCAGAGGTGATTCAATTACTGTTTATTACTTTCTAGTGAGTAGAACCCTTTTATTTGTTTTTTAGATGGATTTAATTACTTTCTAATGTAGATCTTTAATAACTTTCATAGAAAAATAGGATTTTTAATACTTTCTAATAATAAAAATATAATCTTGTTAATTAGTAAAATAAGTAGCTAACTTAATTTAACTCTAAGATGTAGATGAAACTAGGAATCAACCATGTAATTATTTTTTATTTTTTCTTTCTAAAATAAAATAATAAAGACATGATTATTTTAAAGATTAAAATACAACAACACATAGATTAATATTTTGATAGGTTTCACTTGAGTAAAATTTCTTGATAGTTTATGCTTAGTTAGAGTTTAGGATTATTGATTTTCATCTTCTTCATAGAATTATCTAATGATTTAGTTTATTTTATTTTTATGAAAAGTAGTATTTTTGATGAGTTATACTTGCACGCCACTTGATAGTTCATGCTTAGAACTTTTTAAATAAAAATCAAAAACTAAAATATCAGTTTTTATGATAAAAAGAAGATAATAAAAGTAATAATTGGTTGTGAACTAGTGGATTCCATATTCTAAGTTAATTAGAATAACTAAAAAATCAACTTCAAACTCATGGTTAGCTCGTTAGAATAATAGGAGAAGGTAGAATACAAAACATGTTAGATGCTCATGGAAACGACGAATTTGTACAACAACCGATACTATGCACTTGCAATTGATTATTCACATCAAGTTTTTGCCACCGTCGCCAGGAATCGACGATATTTTTTCTTTTATCTAACGTTTTATGGATTAACGGTGTGTATTGAGTGTTAAGAGACCTGAAACTATAGATACAGGAAGTTAAAAGGGACCAGAGAAAAATCTGCGAAGCACTACAAAAACGATGGAGTCAAATCCCTGAATTTGCCGCCAAACAATGGCAATAGCTATTTTTTCCCTTCCACAGTTTTTAAAAAAACTTTAAAAAATATGTTTCAAAATCAATCTGGATGTCATTATTGTCGTGATTCATATCATAATTATCATCAGTATCCATAAATAAGAAGTTCGTTAGAAATAGATCATGATCAAATTCACACTATATATCATAATCCTACGAGTGCTTCATATACACAAAATTATAATTGTGAATGGATGAATTATTCTAATCAAAAGTCATATCGAAAGAGTTCTCCATAGGATCCTTTCTTTCATCTTCATTTTCTAAATTCAATCATGAACATTATATATAATTGACCATGTTAGATAAAAGATTAAATGGACTAAAAGTAAGATATGCATGTCATAAGAATTTACTTACAATCACTTCACATCTGTCATTAAATATGTACACAGATCCATCTATGCACCTTCAAATTTTACTCATGACCTCGAGATGCAATAATTCGAGAAAAATAAGGAAGTTTACAATCATGAGATTGAGGAACGAGCACATAAAATATAGGAAAGTATGGAAATTTTCCTAAAATCATTCTCTCAAACTGCACCTTATGTAGAAAATTTCCTCAAAATGATTTCTCATGCTAAACTTTTCGAAAATCAACTATCTAATTATTTGAACATATCTAACTCCAACAACTAACTACTTCAGTCATCTTTTAAAATTGATATGATTCAAAATGAGTTAAATAATTTTGTGCATGATGAGTTCATACTTCGACATTATGATCAACTTTTTTAGAGACATTGTGAAAATAATTATGAAGAAACTGGTGATAAAGAGAAAATTTTGTTTGGTGATTTGCCTCGTGATGAGTTTATTAGTGACATATTATCTTTTGACTCTTTTGATGAAAATTGTGAAGAAGTTTGACGAGAAAATTTTTTATTTCTTCATAATAACTTGACTAATGATAAGTCCACTAGTATGACATTTTCTTTTGAGAATTTTGATGACAAGTCTAAAAAAATGCATGATGAGTCCAGAGCACTAGAAGAGTTGATGGTACCACAGAAGAAAGAGATCATGGTATTTGATAACTTAAAAGAACCATCCAAAACCGAGCTCATAATTCCACAACATCAAGGTGAGTATGTTATTTCCATATTGATTAGACTAAAATACTTACCGACGTGAAAGATGCTCATGAATGGAATATAGACAATGATAAAGGTATGATTTCCAACTTTATGATTTTGATAGTAAATAAAAGAAAGAAAGGTAGATACAAAATAAGAAAAATCAAAAATAAGATGGAGAGATTAAATGTAAAATTGACAAAAAAAGTTAAGTTCATCTATATCAAAATATAAAAGGACACATTATAAAAATGGAAAGCAATCGAGAGATCGTAACTACTTTGCATATGTTAATAGGGTGATCATATTGAGATCGTGATTTTTCACGACTCTCATTAGTAGTACATTATTTGTTAAATAGTTTTCATCTTTATTTTATCAATTTTGGTTCGTGTATAAGAGCATACACGAGTTTAGGTATGGGGGAGTGGGTTAGAAGATTTTTGTGTTTTTCTATGATTTTTAACTTTTTCTAGGATTTTTATTTTATTTTTAAATTTTTTGGATTTCTTTATTTTTACACTTTGGGTAGTTTTTTTGATATAATAAAAGAAAAGAAGAAAAACAAAAAAAATATAAAAATAAAAAAGTAAAAAAAAATATTTTCTGCAATAAATAAACCTAATTACAAATAAAATAATAAATTTAGATTTAAAATTTGATGGGAGAGTAGATTGAATAATACACTTAGAATTTTATGAAAAGATTAAAATTCAAAAAATAAATATTGCAAATAGTAATTTTGAAGTAAGTATATATTTATTTTTCACTTTACAATAGTTTATTAGGTTAATGATAAAAATGATAACAATTGAGTAGCCTTTTCTCTCTAAATAAGAAAAAAAAGGAAAAGAAAGAAAAAAAATAAAGAGGTGAACCTGGTACTTAAGGCAATGATTTTTTAGAAACAAAAAAAGAATAAGTTTCTTGAGAATTACTAAATAGTTGAGTATTTGCTCCTAAATAAGCGTGATTATTCCACAAATAGTGTTTTTAAGAAATTGAGTATGATCTAAGTAATTGGGTATTGTGCCTAAATAAGCGTGAAAATGCATAAAAGGTGAAATATTCACAAAAAAATAAAAATGCAGTGAAAAAAAATGAAAAAAATATTTAGAGAGAAGATGAATCATGAGTTAGAATTTGAGTTTAAAACCGAAATAAACTATCACACGTGCACGTAGATGTAGATGGACCAATAAATTATTTATTAGTAATGTTGAAAGGTAAAATTTGAATTTTTAATTAAAATGATAAGTGTATTTGATATGATACTTGATTTAAAAATTGATAATCTAAATGTGTTCTTAATTTTGTATATTAATGAGATTAATTGTAGCAAACATCAAAAAGATTTTTCTTTCTTTTATATAAATTTTTATTTTTCTTGATTTTTTGTTATCCTTATTTTTCTTTTTTTTATTCCTTAGTCTATCTTCTTCACGATATTTGTGGGTAACATCGCTAGAAACCCTCACCAGCTCGTCTAATAGGGTAACCTAGAGATTTAACTACTTGTTGCACGTGTTAAGTGCAACCGTGATTTCTGCGATAGTGAATTAGGATTTTTCTTTTCCTTTTTAGGTCTATATTTTGCTCGAAAACTAGCAAAACATAGGTGTGGGGATATGATGAGTGTCATACATTGCATATTAATAACCCTCTTATTATATATTTTTGTATATAAATAATACTATTTGGGTATTTTTAGTGTGTTTTTCAGGTAAAACTTATTTCTATAAGGAGATAGCATTAACTCAGATACGGATTAGGAAACCAAGTTCAAGAAGAGTTAAGAGAGGATAAAGCTACAAGAATATGAAACTATAAAAAATCAAAGTCAAATACAGTCTTACAAATCAAAAGAATAAGACCAGAACTTCATGCAGAAGAAACCATAAGCTATTTTTCTCACTGTTTTGCTGCCAATTGGCGGCAATAGCCGCCATTTGGTAGTAGGGAGGGGTCCACAAGTGTTCGGATTTTTACTGTGCTTCATTGTAATTATGTAACTATTTAGTTGTAATCAGATTAGGGTTTAGTATTCTGAGGCCTATATATTAGCCGTATTCTTGTAAATTAGGTTTTTATGTAATTTAGAATGCACTTTTGATTTAATACATATTAGGGTTTTGCTAAAGGGGTGACGGCCGCAATGAGGTGATCCCATTGCTATTTATTATTTTTTAGTGAGTAGAAATCTTTTATTTGCTTTTGAGAAATATTTAATTGATTTCTAGTGTAGATTTTTAACCGCTTTCATAGAAAAACAAGATTTTTAATACTTTCTAATAATAAAAATATAATCTTGTTAAGTAGTTACATGAGTAGCTAACTTAATTCAGTTTTAGGATGTAGATGAAATAGAAATCAATCATGTAATTGTTTTTTATTGTTTTCTTTATTAAATAAAATAATAAAGATATGATTTTTCTATGAAAATATTAAAATACAACAACTCGTAAATTAATACTTTTATAGGTTATACTAGAGTTAAATTCCTTGATAGTCTATACTTAGTTAGGGTTTGGAGTTGTTGATTTTCATCTTCTTTATAGAATTATCTAATGATTTAGTTTATTTTTATGAAAAGTAGTATTTTGATGAGTTATACTTGCAAGCCACTTGATAGCTCATACTTAGAACACTTTAAATAAAAATTAAAAACTAAAATATCAGTTTTTATGATAGGAATAAGATAATAGAAGTAATAGTTGGTTGTGAACTAGTGGATTCCATATTGTAAGCTAATTAGAATAACTAAAAAATCAACTTAAAACTCATAGTTAACTCATTAGAATAATAAGAGAAGTTAGAACACAAAACACCTTAGATTCTCTTGGAAATGACCTGTTTGCGCTACAACTTACACTGTGCACTTGCAATAGATTATTCACATCAAGTTTTTTACGCCGTCGCCGGGGATTGACGGTATTTTCTTGCTTTTCTAATATTTTATGGAATAACAGTGTGTGTTGAGTGTTAAGGGACCTGAAACTATAGATACAGGAAGTTAAAAGAGACTAGAGGGATCATGTACATATTTGACAGACGTGAAGTGGTTGTAGATAAATTCTCCCCAGTTTTAGAAGTGAACCTATATTCGATGTAAAACTTAAGAATGTGCTCCTTATTTTAACTGACAAGCCTATGCATTGAAATTCATGCTCCGGAAGTGAATGTGCATGGCTCGTTATATATCATCTCGCAATCCGGAACAAAACCTTGATATCACCTAATGTCAGTCCTCTCGCACCTCAACAAAGGGTCAAGACATCAAATTGGATTATATAATCCTAAACTAACATGCTACCTTAATTAACAGTGTGCAACCTCTCTAGGAGATATATCCTAAATGCAGAATGAAGGTATTTCCCCTTAACTAGTTTTTATCTTTCCATGTCTCTATAAAATCCATGTACCTTCACTCTATCTTCATTGATACCCAGTAGGTCCTAATTGGCCTGCAAGTCTCATCTTATAAAATTGGATCTTGCACTCACTAGGTATGTTACTAGTTAAAATAGTAATTCATGTCCGCCAGCCAATCACTAGAAATTTTAGGATCATAGGAACCATCAAATGTCGGAGCGTCTATTTTTATCCTGCGTATAATATCGTTATTATTGTATCTGAGCCTATAGGCACTCTCATCTTTATATATCTCTTGTTTTGAGTGGCCCTGCGAGGTCAATTGTCACAAATTTGCTAAGATGTTAATCCAATGATCCCATTTATTGGTCCATAGCTTCTATCCACTGATTAATGCTTTTCAACCCCTTAATTATTACATCATGTTTGTCATCCATATTGCTCGGACTTGGGATACACAATTTAGTTTAGGAAGGAGCATGCACTCACTTAGGACACAAATACTATCAAACAAGATGCAATGTAATTCCTAGACTCAATCAATACTAAGTATGTCCACTATATGAACAAATAAAATTTTCTAAAGACTCAGTTTCTAAAGTGGAAGGAAAATACGTCCTAAAGTGATTATGCAATCAAATAATAATTTAGCAAATATTAGTAGTAATATTAACTGTTAATTATACAAAAGTTCCAAAAGAATTACAAATTTTGCTGAATAAAATGAATTAGTTAAGAGATTATTCAAAGTTAAAGACATTTTCGTACTAGTGATGAGAATTCTGGAGCTTCCGGGGAGAAAATTTGCTTACTGTAGAGTTCAAGATTTCTCCACAAGTGATGAGGAACAACTCTAGGTTTGGCACGAATCAGACTCCAAATGACGACTAAATGATAAAATACCTTTAGTAGGTCGTCTTCTGCAGTACAAGTCAGGTTTGATCTACCGTAACTAACCCAAATCAATCTGGATCGGATTTGAATAGTAGTGAACACAAAACTGCTGAGATAATTGGATCTAGATGCTAAAAATCGGGGTCAAATTGTTGGGGAGTTTCCAAAGGAGCACACCAATTTTCCTAGTGAGCTCACTAGATAGTTTTTTTTTATTCGGACTTTCGATTGGAAAGTGGGCCCACTAGGAAAAAATGGTGTGCTCCTTTGGAAGCTCCCGGATTGTTGGAACCCAGATGATTGCGGGTCTGATATGAAGCCTATTTCAAACAAAATTTGGAAGGGATCATGAGCACATGTGACTTCTTTGACGAGGTCACGAGCGTGTGGAAGGGATCTGATTCCAATTGTCGATCAAATTCTTCGAATGAAGTTGTCTTCGTCGGCTTCAAATGTTGGCTGGAGGAAGCAATCCTCAGCGGCTCAGAGGGGCGGCGAGTGGCGGAAGAAGGCATTGAGGAGCGAGTGTGGGCGATCCAGCTTGAAGGAGATCGCCGAGAACAAAGAGGCTCAGAGCTGTCGGAGGGCAGCAGGAGAAGAAGAAGCCAGCGATGGCGAGGGGTTTGCTAGATTGTCGAGGATTGAGAATTTGATCTGACGGCATCTGGATCTGGGAAGAAGAATTGGACAGTGGTGGTCGGGTGTTGATGGTGGAGAGTGGCTCCGGATGGTTGAAGTCTCCAATTGGGGAGGTGATTCGAAGGAGGTCAATGGAGAAGGCGGAGTTGATAGTGATCAAGATGGCAGAGTTGCAGCAGGCTGAAGGAGTTGAGGAACGAACGGAGGGGCCCCAGTCTTCCGATCTGGAGTTGTGGGTTCTGTTGAAGGAGGTGACGAGATCCTGTCAGAGGGGGTCGACTCGCTCTGCGGTGGAAGATGAGACGGTGGCGGTGAGTGCTGATAGGAATTGTCTTTGGCTAGCCGGAGTTAAAAAATAGTTGACGTAAGGTAGCTAGAGAAGGAGATAGCAGGAGAAGGGGAATGAAGAAATTGAGTCCTGATTTGAGATCTGGATTTTTTTTTTTCCCCTTTTTATAAAAAAAAAAAAACTAAAATCAAAAGAACAAGAAGATAGAAGGGAGAGATTGTAATCGAAACTTTTAACTGTGATACTAATTTGATGCAATATAGAAATTATTTAGGCTTTTATATTGAAAATTAAAGACACTGTGGAAATGGATATAGAAAAAAATAATCCGATTCATCTCTCAGCGTCCTAAAATTCAATAATTTTTATTAGTCCCAATTTTTACTTTACAGAACTTATCAATAGAAAACCAGCCACGTGCACCACACAACAAAATCTGAAGAAAAAAAATCCATTACAATTATGATAAAATGAAAACAAAATATTCAAACAATTCATATCTTTGTTTACCCCAACAGCTAAATCATTACAAAAACTCCATCTTTATGGGTGGTTTCTATCAACCGACATCCTCACATTTTCACTTATTTTTATATTTTCTACTGTCTGTTGCGTCCCATTCCTTTGCATCTTTAACCATAATTACTCTATAAACCAATTTAGTTTGATTTGGTCAAGGATAAAAATGCAAATACTCAATCTAGGGCAGTCGATGCACACTCCTATACGCAGAATAGAAGTTTCATTACGTAAATTAAAAGTAATTGTAGCTCGAAATTCTTCTTGCTGCCAAACATAGACTAATACGTTTTTTTTTTCTTGGGTTAATAGAGACTACAGCCCAATGCAATTGGAGTTCGAATTCCCAATTTCTTACTTAATCGATATGTAATTTTACTAGTATGCTCCAACTCGTTTGATCAATTTGATCAGTATAAAGATACACTTGCCATCCTAGTTAGCAGCATTAGTTAGACAGAATCCACACTTTATTCATAAATATCAAAAATTAGAAACAAGAAAAGCAAAAGATTAGCCCAAAAAAGAAATCAGGGTACATATTTCTCCTGAGTTAGAGAATTTGTCGGTTGGATCCCGTGCCCAGTCCTCATCCCTTCCTCACGTGCTAAACCCGGGAAAGTTCACCGCTAGAGATTCCCCCTCCCGATGACGGGGGCAAGATCGGAAGTATACACGGCATTTTTATGTCCAGTTGTTTGGGAAATTCTATTTGCGCACTGCTATTTACTCTTGACGCCCTGGTTGCTCTTTACACCAAGATTTTGTTTTGAAATATCAGCAACTTACTCTCTGCACACGAATTTTTTTCCAATTTTACCCTTCACGCCCTTTTACCTTTTACCAGGGAAATTCGCACCACATTTTACTAGTGAGCACCACATACTACATAGTAAAGGGATTTACAACTTAGGGGGAAATGGTGCTCACTAGTAAAATATAGTGCGCATTTAGAATTTCCCCCATTTTAGGAAGCTCGTCATGCTTGAATGACTACTGCAAGTCTAAATTAAAAGCAAATCAATGACCAAATCAAACCATTCGGACAGAGCCAGTCACCATCATCATCAACACGAAAAGATCTTGGTTCGGTTGAAGTGGTCGATGGCATGCCGCCGCCGCAGCAATCGCCTCCTCCTCCTCCTCCTCTTTGTCTCTCTCTCTCTCTCTCTTTCTTGCTCCTCTCCCCTCTCTCTCCTCTCGCTCCCACCACCACCATCAGCCTCGCCTCCATCGACAGCGCCCGAGCTTCACGATTGCCGACGATCGCTTCTGGAAGGACGATCGCCCCTCCTAGATTGTTGACGGCGATATCCACTACTTCCGAATCCACCCTCCGGTTCTCTCTCTGTTTTTTTTTTTTTTTTTGTCATTTTTGTCTCTTTACTATACATCCACCATTACCGATTTTGGACAAATAAATGGAAATAGATGAATAAAATTGGTAACCTTTTCTGTTAGGGGACCATGCACGACCTCAAAATGTTTGATGAATTAGATAGTTTTTCCTCGTGGAAGTAATGAGATGGGCAGCTCTCACCTCTTCTATTAAGAGGGGAGAGATTTCTCCACATTGCATCGGCCAATGTTCAAGTTTGTGTTTCGGTTCAGTTTTTATTAAATATATAAAAAAATAGGGTTTTAAAAAGAAACAGCGGAGGAAGACGATGAATCGTACTTTTTAATTTTAATAAGTTTTAGTTTGGGAATTATAAGGGTAATTTAGTCAAAAAAAATAAAAGTAAACTTGTAATTATTTATAAGTTTCAAAACCGTGCGTTAAGAGTAAATTTCCATGTGCAAATAGAATTTCCCCAGTTGTTTTAGGAACCCTATGCAAAGCCCCGAAATACATGTCAATTTCCGGTTTTACCCCAACAATAATTTATTTTAATGACGAACCTACCCTCTGCAGATAAAGATTCCAGTTAACTGTTACGGCCATAACTATTTTCCATAGCGCGCGTTGCGATCGTGAAAAAGCGGCTAAACTGCGGGGAAATTATAAATGTGCACCGCACTTGACTTAGTGAGCACCACATCCTATAGTAAAGTGATGAGCACCACTGGGGAAAATGGTGCTCACTAGGTCAAGTGTGGTGCGCATTTATAAGTTCCCCTAAACTTCGCATCATCGACTCGGAATAAGATTCTACGGTAGATTCGGTCCGCATATTATGGACGGCCGCGAACGGCGCAAACATGTGAGTTACGCAAGACAAATTGAACTTCTACTGCACACGTGAGCAGCCCGTGATGAACCCCGCCACCACTATACTATTTCTTTTCGTTTTAGTTTTATGTTTTATACTCGTGGATTATCTCCCCAACTAGATTGGATTTAAATGCTTATTATTATTATTGAATAATAGTTTACTGGAGAATTAATGGAATGCATAGAGCAATAACTCATCGTTTTATTTCAAAAAAAAAAAAAAAAATAGCTTGCTGGAGAAAAATTTGAACCTTTGGACTTCTGTTGGGTTGGGATCTTGCTTTTTAATTTTGTTCAGGATCTAATTTCAAAGGTAACTACTACCTATTAAACAAATTAAATTAGTTTTTAAAAGATAGGATACCCTAATCTCACAATAATAAAAGGCAAAGCTTTCGTAGTGAGTCGATGAGGTATTTAAATTATTTGTTGATGCAAACAAAGTAAGGAAAAACTTCTAAAATGATTTTAAAATTAGACCTTGAACATATTAGACTTTGAACAATGTAAGGAAAATCCTCTTAAATAGTTTCCATTTGAATTTCTTTTAGAAAGAAGATCTTCTATCTCATGGTAGCCTATTGGAGTCACCTTACGAAATTTTTATTAGTAGTTTAGCCATATACTTAAATATTTTTAGCGATTCATATGGGCTTACCAAATAATATAAGCCTTGGGTAAAAATTTATAAAGCACTATAACACCCTTCGTTGGTGATCCTTTATTCTCACAGCATCTAAGATTTCTCAGATAATGTGATATCTCACATCAGATAAATATTTAATCTTTTCTCTTCTTACTAATACTACAAAAGTTTCTTATAAATTGTGGCCAATTCCAAATATATGAGTAGTAATTTCAAATCCGTTCTTTTAATCAAAAATATGTAGACTATATTAAAACAATTTGTTCTAGGATAAATTAAAGCATAATTATGATAATGTTTAATATAAGATTATGGTGGCATAAATAACTAGAGAAAAAAATGTATTTTTTCTACAAATATTGACACGTCACGCTCCCGATATATGGTATATGAGCACGTATAGCAGTTATTAGCAAGATATTCAGTTTGAATATAATAAAATCCTCTGGTAGAATAAATTCATTTACCACAATAATACTCAATAATAACAATATTAAAATTTAACAAAATTTTGACTTTTATTAATTGCAAATGAGTTTGGATACAGTTGAAAGAATAATACAATATAATAAAATTAAATAAAAGGAAATGATGTAGCTCTAATCCTTAATTGAGCTTCAACATGCTCTTCAAAATAAATTAGATCATGTATTAACTCTGGTATATTCATTGACAAGTCTGGATATGCGCATCTAGGTCGTCAGATTGCGACCAAAATAATATACACATAAAGAATATGTAATATAATAATTATATTCAAACATGATAATAAATAAGTCTTAGAAAATACTAAGTTAATATGTAACACCGATAGGTTAAAACTAATGTTTTCTGGTGTAGTCAATATTATAATAAGAGTGTCTCTATCTAAAATGTCATGTATTGGAAAAACTAACCGATAAGATACTGCTATTTTGATTGTCTCATGTACAGATCCAAAAAATGGTTACATAATTGTTCGGTGCTGTGTCGGGTCATCAGGCAAGCAAGAATAATTAGGTGGGATCCAGCAAATCACCATGCACCTATGGTGTACAAAATATTCAATTGTATAACTTAACAATTTTATAGCCGAAACAAACTATATTTCCATTATTCGATTTTTCTCTCAACCCAGTGTTATTTAAATATAGTTCATGTCAAGTTCAGTTCTAATTTTCATAATTTTTATATAGATCATATCATATATAATATTTTGAATCGGTTTTATTGGCTATTAACAATAGGGTCTAAAGAGTTCATTAAATTTATATTTCATTGAATAAATCATAATTGGCTAAATAAAAAATTTACTGTTTTGAAACATCATAGAGATATCGATCAAAAAGTATTTAAATGTTGGGAGGTTTTTCGATGCACGTTCTTTAATTAGAGAATCAGTAAACAAGACAACCTACCTAGACACCGACACAAAATGATATCACAAACAGTATTTTTACACGATTATACTTTTTGATGATTTACCAAATATTGTATATTTCGATTATTCTAAAATCTAACTATACTACGTGATTTAACATATTTAATAACATAAATGACAGATTTCGGTAACAAGAACAATCATAAATACTTGATGAATTTCTAAATATTTTATACAAAGAAAACGATTATATTTAATAATTATATATTATAGCATGATTAATGAGACCGAAAACGAACTCACCTAGATTTCATTCCCCTATATTGATCAACAGAACAATCTACACATTAAAAATTTCTAAGAATATCAAAATAGATTAATATTAATTTAGATGATTTTTAGATATTTTTCAGTAGTTTAAGGACACTCAAAAATTAATTTTAAAGCTAAATAGTCTTAATAGGTCTGAAATCTACAAACGGGTCTGGATCTATTTTATTTGGTCTATAAGATGATAAATATTATTTTTAAGTCATTAGGTTTATTGGAAAGTGGGTAATCTAATGTAAGATTCATTAATGTAATCTAAACCCAATAAGAAAAAGAAATATGTTTCATCAATCTCAATGAATAAAAATCCAATAGGAGGAAGAAAATGAAGATTTTTTGGTAAAACTCCAGCAATAAGAGCGCCGACTCCAATAGCGGCGGCCACTCCTGTGGCGACCCTGGCAAATTGGCTCGATAAGATTTGAGTGAGAGAATTTTATAGTGCTTAAGTTTGTATGTGTTGATTTAAGAAGAGATGTTGGATTTGGATTTTTGGAGTTAAGAATGTGAAGAGTTTAAGGATAATGGGAATTTATGTTTAGAATTAAAAATACGAATTTAACTTAGATGCTTCATATGGTTAATTGATGAAGAAGATGAACGTTAGAAATTAGATAAACGAATGCGTTAGAATTTGAGAATATGAAAAGTTTAAGAGTTATAGAAAATGAGCGGTTTGGAAATTGAGAAGGTAGAGAGTAATATTTATTATTTTGTTTATTTATTTAATTATTTTTGGCTAAAAAATGAAGGGTTATTACAAATATCGAGTTGTTCTAATTATTATAAAACTATATACAAAGCTATTTTTTAATTGGGGTTTTTACATATCTGTCCCTTACATGTTTAAAAATTAGAATTTAGTCTCCTAAATCTTCATATTTATAATTTAGTCCCCCAAATCCTTTAAGTTACCACAATTTAGTTTCCAGCCATATTTTTTGTCCGAATTTCCTGTTATACCCTTGAATTATTTTACTTTCGTCCTCTCTTCCTTCTTCCTTCTCTCTTCCTCTTCTTATTGAGTTCATTTCTTCATTCTCTTCTCTCTCTTTTTTCTCTTCTTATTGGGTTTTCCTAAATTACTTTACTTTAGAGATTAACTGAGAGGGAAGAGAGAGATGAGAAGAATGGAGAGGGAAACCCAATAAGAAGAGAAAATATGAGGAAGAGGAAAATGATGACTAAACTGAAGTAACTCAAGGGAATAACGGGAAATTCAGGCAAAAAATATGACTGGGGACTAAATTGTGGTAACTTAAAAGATTTGTGGACTAAATTATAAATATGAAGATTTGGGAGACTAAATTCTAATTTTTAAAGATATAAGGGACAGATATGTAAAAACCCTTATTTAA
Source organism: Dracaena cambodiana (assembly GCA_036321105.1). Classification (NCBI taxonomy): domain Eukaryota; kingdom Viridiplantae; phylum Streptophyta; class Magnoliopsida; order Asparagales; family Asparagaceae; genus Dracaena; species Dracaena cambodiana. The sequence goes on from JAYEPQ010000018.1 coordinate 10,636,346, forward strand.
TTTTACTTTATTAGTTTTTCTTTTTCCATATGTAGTGGAAAAGTTCATTGCACTGTACTTCCTTGCAATTTTAGCAAAGGCATAATGAAAAGGGTACAAATGAAAATCCTGTAAGAACAAAAGAAATGCATTTAACAAACTTATTAACTACTACATTAAACGCAAACGTACTCCATAAGCCTATTAACAAAGAGGAAAGCGATAAAATTGGAAAAGTGAGATGAATGCAATATCATTCATTGGTGATTAATTCGGTATATAGAATCTTAGTAGCAATAAATATTCGAATCAAATAAACATCGATAATTTGATTTGATTTGATTTAATTTTATTTTGATATTATCAAGTTGTCTATTAAATATGAATAGCATTTGTAGCCCTCTACTTTGAGCTCTTTTGCCTAGTGATACGGAAAAAAAAAAGGGGAGAAGTGTCCAGAAAAATGTATTTACCATGTATTTTGCATCAATTAGACAATAAATAAACATATTGAAAATTTATTCAACATATATATTTGAAAATCTAAAATTTATTTTTTTAATTCTCGGATATTGTGTCAGGAAGACAAAAGTAGAATTTAGAATGGAACTAGCACATTATAAATACTTATTTATTAAGATTAATTATTTATTATTTTTGAGGAAAATTTTAATTAATTATTTATTAATGCCATGAAGAAATTTTTGGAATATGTAATATGTTTAACAAAAAAGTCTCTAAAATATTATACTCCATTTAATGCTATCAACGCTAACCAGCCTTGGCTTATCCTTTCCAATTTAAAAAAAAATCTAAGTTTCGATTTCCGTTAAAAATTCAATTTGAATAGTATTAAAAAAATATATACAAATTTAACTAGAAAAAAAATAAATCTAAGAACATCAACGCTCCACTTAATTGTAGATTGTAGTACTAATTAACTATTTTCTTTCTCTCAGGTCCAAATCTCCTCAATCATCACACCACCACTATGTTTTGTATTTATCAAATCATCCCATAAACAAATAAATCCAAAAAAATCAGCTCCAGAAATAATTTTGTTTGTGTGCCCAAGCGAACCTTAATTTCAGCGGCCTTGTTCTTTCTGGGCTCGCTCATGGGCCCCCCACCTTGTCGTTATCATGACAGCTACAAGCCACGTTCTTTTTCTCCAACAGAAACGTGGGTCCCCGCGTCAGAAATCTGGATTGGTGGATGCACCCCAATGAGCGCAGGAATTGTTTCATCATTACACACTTGCTTTGGGTTGACGGTGACGTCTTCGTTATGAACTGTTCTGTTCAGGGGTAATATCGTCATGCAGAAAATACGCAGGCCTGCTGGCTTGAGGTCCCGACAGTGGCACATGCGTAATTAAATAATTTTACAGTGGCAATTGCATCATCCTTGAGCCTTTGTATGAGTAGTTTCGTATTGTACTGCCCACTCTCCTCACTACGGTGGCATCTCTGGTCTTTTAATATCGAGTCCATTAATTTTTCTGCGGAGCTCTCGGTGTTTTATTCCTGCGGAACTGCAAAAAAGGTAAGTTTTTTGAATTTTGAATTCAGTTACGGTTTGCTCCGGCGAGATCCGGTAATTTTTGCTCATTTCCGCTCTTTTATCGGGATCTAGGGTTTCGCTGATCTCCATTTCTCTCTAATTTTTGGTGGTGCTGTATGTATTCGGATAGAAGAACTGCGATCTTCTTGTTTCTTTTTGATTCAGGTTTGAATCGTGCAATGTGTGTAATACTTTGATTTTTTTGTTGGGGTTTGGAGTGGATTTTAATTAGATTTGAAGCTTTTTGGTGAAGATCTTGAAGCGCCGTTGAGTTGGGAAGTGATCTGAGATTGACCATTGTGGCTAGTTAATGCTTAAATTTTGTTTCATTTATTTTTTGTCATTTTGTTTGTTTTATGTTTGACATCAGCAACTGATTCTGTTTGGAATTTAAAAGATTTGACCTTGGATCAATAATAGTTAAGGGAAAGGGGACCAATTTTGATGAGTTGAGCTAATTTGTGTGCTAGCTAAATCTGGAAATTAAAAATCCCCTTGATGAACATTTTTGTTATTTTTGGTAAAATTTTCCAGATTCTGTAAATGGTTTTAAATCCCCTGATGAGCGTTTTTGTTATTTTTGGTAAAAATTTCCAGATTATGTAAAGGGTTTTCCAAATCTACAGTGGTTTTTTAATGTAATACTTTGCAGTTCGGAAATATAACTGATCAAATTTTATAAAAGAGCAAATTTTTTTTTCGGTACTTTGCAATTTGGAAAATTTTGTGTTATTTTTGTATTGTTTTTATGGCATTTGAAAAGTGATTGTGATCGATGTGTGTGAATTAGGGATCTAAAATCTTATGCAAAATGTTCTTGCATATCAATGGATACCATGTTTCAGTCTAAACAGTCATTAGGTTTTAGGAGGCTGCTTGTTCAGCAGTTGGGAGTTGGGATCTGGCGAATGCTTATATTTTTATTGCATTGTTTTATTAGTTTTTAATGTTTCTCCCTTCAGTTTATTCAGGCCTTGAGTTTGGGAGCTTGCTGGTTAGATCTTCAAATATGTGGTGACATCTAGCCAATTAAGCACGAGCTTTGAAGATTGCTGAGTGGTCAGTTCCTTGGGCACACAGATAAAATGGAGAGCAAAATAGATGCAAATGTTATCCTAGATTATGCTGTTTTCAATATCTCATCAACCCAAAATAGGTGAATTTCGCCGTTATTATTATTTTTAATTTTGCTTTCCTTGTTTCCATTATTAACATTTAGTGATTAGAACTTATTCCTGCCTTAACTGGGATGAGTTTATTTGTTTTCTCCTATTGCCTTTTTTTTTATATTGCAGATATGAGGCAAACATGTGTAGCAAAGGCAAAATAGAGGCAGTGTCATCTGGTCCTCTGGATCAGCTGGCATTGTATCTGTCAGAAGCAAAAGGATGTCAGAACAATAAATCAGGTACCAGCTTCAAATTGCAACCACTTGAAAGCCAGAAGGGGTTCTCATGGTTTACGAAAGCCACTTTAGCAAGGTATGTAACGGAATGTCATTTTATTTAGTTTGCATATTTTGGAAACATGGTAAATGCTGTTTTTTCTATTCAGATTTTTGCATATTGTGAATACCCCTGAGGCATCGAATGCTGCCAGCGCAATTGAGGGTGAGATGTCTCAGTTGGAGGAAACTAAGAAATTTCACATTTGTCTATATGCTAAGGTAGCAAAATATGTATGAGATTCCTTCTCTTAAATTTCAATACCGAATTGAAATCTAAGCCATGTATATTATTTACAGGATCAAGATCGAACTGCAGGTGGAACAACAGGTATTTTTTTAAATTTTAATTTTGATTGTTACAAGTTGCAAATCAATTGTACCATTTGCTCATGTTATACAATATTGTTCTATGATTTTCTGCCTTGCTGGTAAATGAGAAGGTGTTGATAATCAATCACTTTATTCAATTTTTAAGTGATGTTTATGTCATATCTGTTGTCTTATTTTTACCTTGAAAATTTTGTGAAGTCTCTACCCAGGATTATCCTGGGTGTTAAAACTTGTGCATATTACTTACTTGTCCCTCTTTTGTTTTTGCTACCTTCTGTTGCTAGGAAAGGCTTAGTTGATAGCAATGCTGGAGTTTTTTACCTGCTTGTCTCTGTAATAAGGATTGAAATTTGAAATTGTGTTCAAACTTCAAACATTAAATATGCAATAAGCTGAAATACTCTTTTTTATATGAAGTATTTATCTGTAAAAGTAACAAAAGGAGTTGACAGGATGATGTAGCAAAGGAGCAGTACCAGTGGTGGTAATTGGTGACTCCCGTCTATTTTATAGTTTATCTCTTACTCTCATTTATTTCTTACACTGTAGTAATTAAAAGAACTATTACAACGTGAGAACGTCAAATTGGCAGACGCATACACCAGATTCAAGTTATATTTTGGTTTGTGTGCGCGGTACATTACTTTGTGCACTGTGTAGGTCCGAAGGGGGTGGGTTTGTTCAAATTGGTTTAGGGTCGTTAGGGAAAGTTCAATAAATATGCATTTTTATCCATATATCTGTGGACAAAGAAGAGACTTTTCTTTCCACAGCATTGGTCTTGAGAACTGCAGAAATGGTTAATTAAGGAAAGACTAAATAACGTGCTAAGTGCATCAACAAAAGCAAATTGAATCAATTTGATTGTGGGATTTTTCTTTGTAGTTCGTGCTTCTTCACATAGAGTGCGACTATGAACATAAGGAAGAGAAGAAAGTGAAGAACTCTTAAGGCTGATAGACAAACAATGAGCTTTCTGTCAATAATAAAAACAGTATAACTTCCACATGATGTAAAAGTTCAATTAAATCTGGGATACTAGGGTGATATGTGCCCTCTCTTTTTGCTTCTTGTATCAATATTTTTCTTGCGCAAAGGTACCATTGACCATTCGTGGGTGTCTTGGCTGTTCGTTTTTAGAGTGCTTTGCCCGTGGTTTCGTGATGTCAACATTTTCTGTCGAAGAAATCTCCATAATATACCTTTTTTCCTGAGTTCCAGATATCAATGTTAAAATATCTGCTTTCCTCATCTAGTATCTTGAAAATGATGAACCAGAAATGTACACCCACAATTTTGCATCCTAGTAATTGGATAACATGAGCTATTCATCAGGTTTAAGTTTACTTAATTTACTCAACTGCTATGTGAAAACTGTTGTTTGCAGAGCTTTTTGACTCTCTGCGGTTTTCCTTTGTGTGAAGATATGCAGAAGGGATAGTGTAAAACTTCTTATGTTTATCATCTGGACTCAATATATACTGATTGGGCATGCTGGATTCTCTGTTTTGTTTTTTGATTTCCCTTTTTTCTCCCTGTTGCTTGTATTGACCCCAAGCTATACTTGTTGATCTTCTCTTGCAATTCATGAATTTATAGTTTAATCTCACTTTTACAGATAATAGCTGCTTGAAGGAGGCTGGACGAAATCAGCAAGTAATTGCCCTATCCGCCTAACATTGTTGCTTAAGAAATTCTTTTCCAATTCGTTTGATGGTTCATTAATAGACCTTTTCTAATCATCTGCAGATAAAAGTTGAGACAGCGTCATCAGATGCTACGAAGTAAGCATTTCCTTTCGAATTGGCTATTTTTTACGTCACTCTTTTCCTTTGGCAATGGCAATTTAATTGTCTAATGAATTCTGCCAGGAATGAACTGCTGCGAGCATTGGACTTGAGACTCGAGGCGTTAGAAGAAGAGCTTGCTTTGTCATTTAACAGAGCTGCAGGTGCCACTTGCTCCCCAAAACAAATTGCTGACCTATCAGCATTTTCTGAGCATTTTGGAGTAATGAACTTAAGGTAAATACTAAGTTGCAATCAAAATTCTTTGTATTGAATGTCAGATCTACAAGTGATATGTTGGTGGTATCCAGCTAATCTTTCCCAACCAGGAAAAGAATTCTTTTAAACAATATAGTGTAGAGCATTTTTTAAGAAGTTATACATTCAATATTTCGGCCCTGGATTTCTCATTCTTGTTTCATCTTGTTTTTACTTTTTTCTCTTCTGCGAGATCTAGTTTTCAGCTTCATATTTGTTGTTATTCCCAGGAATTTGTCGTCGAAGCTTTTAACACGGAGACCAAATAACCAATCCCCTGGTTCTTCAGTTGTACAGCCTGTGTCCTCACAGGATATGAGAAATAATATTGGTAATCCAACACAAGTAATTTCTGACCCAACTCCACAAACTCTAGTAGAACCTGTAAAGGTTGGTGTTTCTCCAGAAAAAATTGCACAAGCTGAGCGTCAAACCTCCTCGGAGAGTGAGGAGTCGTCTGATTTGAGTGATGAAGATCAGTCGTGCACTGAAAGGAGCAGGTCAGTTATGAGATCTGCAACTCCTAGAAGATCTGCTTCCCCAATGCGACGGATTCAAATTGGGAAATCTGGGTCTCGAAGGTCCACTTCACTTACCATTAAGAGCCTTAGTTACTTTCCAGCTAGGGAAAGAACTACATCCACCAGGGATAATGATGGAAGCAACAGTGGAGATGAAGAGGCTGATCAGCCACCAAAGAAACCTGAGAATCCAGTTAGAAGGATGAGTGTTCAAGATGCTATTAGTCTCTTTGAAGGTAAACAGAAAGATCAAAATTTGGATATCCAAAAAAAGAGAGCTTCAGGAGAAGTGTCAGCTAGTACTACTGCTAAGTCTGTCTTAAGAAGATGGAGTGCGGGTATGGGTGATTCCTTTGCCCACTGCTCAAATGAAGATGCCTCACATGCCATTCCTCAGGAGACAAGAGAAGAGAATAAGTCAGCAGAAGTGAAGGTCGAGCCTTCAAACACCGATGGAACTCCTCAGGTTTCTCAATCTTCAGAAGTGGAGAGCACTATGTTGCCTCCAACTGAAAATCCTCCTGAACCTATTGTACCCAAGGTGGAGGAAGTTGAGGACCGAGCAGTGGTCTCTGCTGAATGGAGTCGGCAGAAGGAAGCAGAACTGAATCAAATGTTGATGAAAATGATGGAGAGTAAGCCTGAAAAACAGCAAGGCACTAATGGTGGTAATGGCAAACAACAGGATGTTTCGAACGAGAAAAGGGGTGGGTTATACAGTCAGTATAGGGAGAAAAGGGATGAGAAACTTCGAGCGGAGCAAGCTGGAAAACGGGCAGTCAAGGATGCACATTTTAAAGTAATGAAGGAAAGTCTGGAGCAGAGCAAGGCAGCAATGGTCTCAAAATCTGTGAGTGCTACAACAAAACGAGGTTCACCTAATCACGCTCAAAGACCACGGAGAAATTCTTCACCTCCAGTATTACCAAAGAAGGAAGTTTCAAAACCAGCCAGTACGAGGAAGTCTTTGGCCAAAACATCGTCCCAACCTGCTACACGAAACTCATTGTCAGCTGGACCATTGCCGAGAACAAGTGGAACACCGACACCTAAAACTCCTTCTAGGACTGTTTCAACAAATAGCACAAGTGACCGCCGGAAACCCCTGTCAACACCTTCCGTGACTCAACCGAGCCCTAGGACTGAGAGACTCCAGCAGACCAAAGGCAAGAAGGGAACTCCACCTGATACCAAGCCAAGCTTGAAAGGTCAAGAAGAAAAGAATCAGAAGTCAGTGACTAAGAGCAGTAAAAATGCGAAGAGTAAAAGCCCAGCAATATCTGGAGATGATTCTGTTGCTTTATCAGCTAAACCTAGTTTCTACAACAAGGTCACTAAGAAGAGCAGTGTTGTTCCATTAGAATCGAAACCCTTTCTGAGAAAAGGTACTGGAACTGGTCCCAAGGGTAGCCCTGTGGCAACCAAACCTAAAGTTTCTCAGCTTGATGATTCTTCAAAAAACAGTGGGAACCTTATCCAACTTGAGGAAAACGAGTCCAGTGCTCTGATACCTGAGCCAAGCACCAAGATGCTTGACATTGATGCTGTCCACCTGGAAAATGGTGATGCGAACCTCGAAGTCCCACTAGACAATGATCTTAACCATGATCAAACGGAGACATGGGATCAAGGTAGAGGTGAATCGGATAATGGCCTAAAAAATGCAGAACTTCCTGTTCCAGAGATCCAAGTAGATGAGGATATGGGTATCTCATCAGCTGCATGGGTGGAAGTAGAACGGGAGGAAGGTTCAGCTTCATGTGACAATGTGCTGCCTGATCTCACAGAATCCCCTGATATTTCATCAGCAGTGGCATCGTCAAGCCCAAGGGTCCACCATTCGCTGTCACAGATGCTGCAGGCTGACAGCAATGAACCAGAGATAATTGAGTGGGGAAATGCTGAGAACCCTCCTGCCTTTGTTTATCAAAAAGATGCTCCCAAGGGGTTTAAAAGGCTCTTAAAGTTTGCTAGAAAAAGTAAGGGGGAGGCAAATGTGACTGGTTGGGCAAGCCCATCCGTATTCTCTGAAGGAGAGGATGATACAGAAGAGTCTAAAGCTGCCAGTAAAAGGAGCACAGATGCCCTATTGAGGAAAGTTTCCGTTCAGGCCAAGGGCTATGAGCCACCTAAATCCTTGTTCACAGGAAGTGTTGATGGTGGAAATTCTCGCAATAGGTCTCTGGACTTCCAAGCAATGAATGAAGTTATGCCAGGTATGCTTTATTTTTTTTAATTCATCATGTATAGGCTTGTTTTGGATTATCAAATTTCGATTACCATACCATACAACTTTCTGCTTTTTCAAAGGACTCCTGAAATATAAGAGTTGTAGGGCCTGGGGTATGTAAATTCGATGCCAATTCTTAGACCCTTGCAAGTTGCATCATTTTATACATTTCTTTCTAGATAGTGCCAGATAAAGATTTTCCTTCCAAGGGATAGTTAAATCAATGACTAGGAAATTACATTAGTTTGCCTTTTTCGATTCCAAATAACTATGCGACATTGGAACTCCAATTTAAGCGAGAAACAATTTATTATGCTATTACAAATTTGTTGGTCTGATGGTGTATGTAAAGCTTCAACTTGTTTTTGGCTTAACAAGAGCTGGACCAGTATAATGTGCTTGACATTTGGATTGAGGTTTTCAGAGTTTTGAATACATGCAGATGCAAAATCAACTATCAAAAATTGTTGATGGAAAATGTACTTTGTTCGATTAAGAAATGAAAGACTGTTAAACATTTATATGGTGTGCACCATGCATTTCGTGCAGGGTAATAATAATATCTTCCATACCCAATGTTTGACAAGATTTCTTTTTTCCATTTGAGTTTTTATATTTCTTTTATGCCGAAACCTTTTCCCCACTAATTTGAAATTAAATTAAACCTAAGTGTATAAAAAAATTATAGCAACTTCTTTACATTATAGCTAATATAAAATTCTAGCACAATTGTCTGTATTGATTTTTTTTTTTTTTTAAAGTCTCTGGGTATAAAGATGGTTCCCGGTTAGACGTTGGGTTTGGAAAACATTTTCCCATGTTTTATTAATGATATGACCCTTTTTTTTGCTTCACACTGGGGCCCATTTATAATGAAAATGATCAAATTTTGTTTGATATATTTTAATATCAGGATATTTCTAACAAATCATATGCATACAAATACTGATATAAGAAATGAACCATCAGAGGTTGGTGGACGTGAGTTGAACATGAGACACTAATCATGTAACTTTTTTGATGAGTTGTCATAATACTAGAGATTAGGTAACTACGGTTTGAAGATGATCTGGTTAGCTTAGTTAAGGTCTAGGAGGCCCTGAACTTCAGTTGGCTCACTGTTTGGCTTGGGACAAAGTTTTTGTTGCAGTCCTGTCTTGAATGGGGCGTAACTGCCAGTAGGTACTTTCATGGAAAACATAATGGAGGTACTTGTGGCCAACCAAATCTCATTAGATATCATATGCATTAATAACAATCCAACAACCACCGTCCCGATTCTTTCTCTATCTCTCAAGCTCTATCTTCTCTCCCTTCACTTTTCTGGCGCCTATTTATCTAATCCCCAACCTTCATTTGTTCTAATTTTCTTAATACCCATCACTAATCAATTCTCATAACAAGTAAATGAAGAAGAGAATATTTGTTCTAAATTTCTCAGTACTCATTGTAACTGTGGTTTCCAGGCTCTTTTTCTCAATCCCAACATCTAGTTCTAAATTTCTCAATACCCATCACTAATCAATTCTTGTCGCAAGTAAATGAAGAAGAAGAGAATATGTTTATCAAATCATCCATTATGGTTCGCAATGATGAGTGATTAAAAAAAAAGGCTATTCTATCGTTATTATTGGTAAAATGAGTATAAAGAGGGAGAAAAGTGCTGGTAAGAGCAGAAAAGAGGAGGGGGGAGGGATGGTGGGAGGGAGAAAGTTTGGATATTTTAATGGAGTTAGGGGCATTCTTGTCATTTTACAAATCAATTTTAACAGAATTGGAGAGAATAACAGCCAAAGGGAGGAAGAGAGAGATGGTTGGGGATATTTTAATGGAGTTAGGGGCATTCTAGTCGTTTGACAAATCAATTTTAACATAATTAGAGAGACTAACAGCTAAAGGGAGGAAAGGGAGGGAGATAGTTGGGATATTTTAATGGAGTTAGGACATTCTCACCATTTGCAAATCAATTTAACAGAATTATAAAGGATAATAGCTAAAGGGGGTTAAGTGAGAGAACAAGTACTAAGAGAAAAAAAGAGGCAAATTAGATAAATGTTAAGGGGGTTTAGATGAATTTCCCTAATAACTATTTGGGGATTATGAAATTAATTTCTCTTACAAGGGCAGCCCTTGCCTGTGTTAGAACAAAAGTGTCCCCCTAAAGTAAAGAATAAACACGCAGCACTTATGATGACCCATTTATTACTAGGAAATTGTTGCATCGGTCTTAAACCTTATAACAAAGAATGGCTATCAGCAAGCAAACAATGTGTGTGATTTGAAGGAGTATTTTTCAATCACATTGGTGAAGGAGAAAAAAAGGACTGCTTGGAGGGTTACCAATTAAGGAATATGTAGGTGGGTGCTGAAACTGATGAGGTTAAGAATTGATTTCTGTTGATGAGATATATGAATGAAGAAAAGATAATACTATCATATAAAAGGAATCCCAGGCATTGTGAAGCGAACTAATGCTTGAACCTGATATTATGATATTGCTCATTTTGCATTGTTATTAAAAAGGATGACCAACTGTCTTCCACCTATCAAATTTGGAACTAGCATAGTTATGTCACATTCACTAATTATGTGAATCGACCTGAATTCTATCTCATATAATGTGCCAATATTTTGTGTTTTTGCTTCTTCCTCAGCTCAAACAAGCATGCGTACTGCTACAATTTTGGACAGGTTACGTGAAGGGCAGAGTTCAGCACCAGCCACCTCGACCAAAGGTAAACTCACCTTACCAAGCTCAACATCTCCATGTCTGATAGTATGTCAGTAAACCCTGAAACAGTTTTCATGAAATCTGGTTTAATTTTCTATGCGTCTTCATTATTTTACAAACTCTTCCAGCGACACGGTCATTCTTCTCTCTCTCAACATTTAGGAGCAGCAAATCAAGTGAGACAAAGCTTCGATAAGGCATATAGCACAGTTCCAAATCATGGTGGAAATAGGACAATCTCTGCATCAATTCAGGCGCACTGTCGAGGTGCCACCTGAGAAATCTATTCCTTTTTTCACTTTTTCTGGATTGCGTTTAGGAACATGCCGTTTTCCTAGTCTGGTTTATTGTGGTGTTCTTCTGTTCTGTACATGTAATATCATGAGAACTGGAAGGGCTATTGTTGAGAATGTTAACATGATTTTGGTACTATTTGACTAAAAAAAGAAGGTTGTGTGCTTAGTGTTATTACCTGCTGCTATGGTTAAATGGCATTCACAACTTTTTGGTTGTAATAGCTGATATTAATGAAACCTAATCAAATTCACTATTTGTTGCATTCTTTCTATACTATTAGCTTGTAATTGATGGCTGTGGACAAAGCATACATTACTACATATACAATGCGGTATCGTATTCAAATCCGGTTGTTTTGATTTTCAAGTTCCAAGTTTGTTAGCTGTTCAAAGATCCTTCCATTTCAAACTTCTATAATGTATATTAGCTATTACTGGGAATAAGCATGGCAAACCACTATTATTATTATTATCATGGCTTTCATTGAATCAATACTGCAGTTGCCCTAATCAGACGACGACGATAATAGCAAACCATGTACCAGATGAAGTTGATGAAAGCTGGAAGCAGTTTCACTAAATTAAGCTGCGCTAACCACTCTAACAAAACTTGCTGCTCACTGACATAGGAGAATGGGCCTTAAAACAAACAACAACAACAAAGTGATCAGAAGATGAAAATCAACTATGAGAACTATTTTTGAACAAGAAGAAATTCATGTGCTTGTAAACTATAAATTTTTGTTGCAGGTGTACCAACAAAGAATTCTTCCAAGAGTCTATAAATGTTTTTGGAGCAACATTACCTCAACTAGCTGTTAAAAATATCCTCAAAATCTCAATGAGCATTCCCAAAAAGAAGATTTGTTTATGCTTTCTAGGCATCTCAATGAGAACGAAAATGAATTTATAGCATCAAAATCTAAATGAGCATTCCCAAAAAGAAGATTTGTTTATGCTTTGTGGGCATCTCAATGAGAACGAAAATGAATTTATTATATCGACTGTCTGACTCTGGTAATTGCTCTGACAATGGAAGAAGCTGGCTGGTTGATCAGTTGTCTGCAACCTCAATTAAGGTTGTCTCATAGTCGTTGGGAGCCTCAAAACCATGGAGATTCATCACCGTGGCAGCAACATTGGCGAGGCCACCACTAGGGACATCTTTGCGGAATTTGACATTCTTTCCAAGCCCAGAGCCTCCAATGGCAATTGGGACCTGCAAATTTCATTGGCATATAAAAAGAAGAGTTTTTAGGATACAAGTCTCTAACAAATCTCACATTTAGACATTATTCCCCCTACAAATCATTGTTTTGATATTAGTCCAGAACAATTTGAAAATCACATTATATTAGTTCCTCTGTTAATATTTCATCTAAAATATCAACTAGTCACAATTAAAATTAACCATTATAGTAAATTTACCTAATTATTTCTAACTTAACTAATCCAGTGAAGTTACCGATCATCATTTCATCGCCTATCTTTTCCTCCAACTTCCTTCTTTTTCCACTATCTTAATTGAAGAAACATGACGAGGATGAAAAACTTATATTAGCGAATGACATGAGTTCCATATTTAATTACAACTGGCAAAAACATTTCGGACAATAGTGAAGATGTTGTGACGATATCTATCAATAAAAAAATACGCAAATTAGACGAAAAAGATTTTTAATGAGCCGTGAAAACTGCCAACTTTGATAAATCAGAGAGTAAATTAGTTTGGTCCATTGCAGGTAATCTGAAGGTTTTAAATTTCTACTTAAGGTAATCATATAACAAATATACTTAGGTGCTGTTAACGAATAGTCACAATAATACTAGGGACTAATATTCATACAACGATTTGTTAGAACTAAAATCTAAACATGAAATTTATTAGGGATATGAATCCTAAAAAAACTTAAACGAAATGGCCCTATAGAATACAATCAGTAGATTATGTGGTTTTAGTTATGTTTTGGCCTTTTATTAACTAGACACAAAATTAAGATTTTCATTGAATACAAATCTTGCATCTACTTGATGGAAAGATAAATGAACTCTAAAAACTATAAAATTTGATTTTAAAAAAGTTAAGGAGGTGCAGTTCATGTTCGCAAGAAAAGTTATAAAAAAATAATAAAATCACTTTTTTTTTGCTGTGTCATGTAACTTAAATGAGCTGGCGGCTCATTTATAGTAAGATTATACACAAAAAATAGTGATCCCATTATTTTTTTTCAAATTTTTTATGGGATTATGGTGTCCGCCTCCTTACCTTCTTGAGAATTAAATTTCATAAATTTTGAAGTTTATTTTTCCTTCCATCAGATGGATACAAGATATTGTATTCACCAATAGCCATTAATTTTGGGTCTATTTCATAGAAGGTCAAATCGAAACTAAAATCCAAAAAATTGGATTTGAAAATAATTAGTAAGTTGAGATTATAATCCAGAAAGCATTTTGAAAAGAATAATGAGATCACTATTTTTTTTTACCACTAGCTCAGGTAATTTATATGAGACAGTGACTGATTTTATTAATTCTCTCTCACTATATATGTATGTACTTATGTCTGAGAATACTGGATGCATGCTATTAGCGTAGGAAAATTGTGCACCAATAGTAAAACTTCATTATAAAAATGTTACAGGAACCACTTATAATTTCATCTAAAATCTTATCTTTCGGAAAAAAAAAATCATGGGCTATAGGATTCACTTACCCTTCCGTTAACCGGGTGAAAAAAAAGAATGACTTCATGTAAATAAAACATCTTATACTTACTTGATACAAGGGAAAGTGATCTTAATAACCATGTGTTTTGATTATAAAGATTCTAAGATGTAGATGATGAAAAAAAGGTTGGAAACCTAACTTGTTTGCAAAAATGTGGATTATTTTACTATTATCATGAGACAAAAAATCTTCTTCCTAAAAGAGATTCGATTCGGAACTATTGTATGTCCAAGGTCTAATATTGAAATTATTTCAGAGGTTTTCCCTTACTTTGTCCATGTCAACAAATAACGAAATACCTTGACTTTTTCAGAACAAATCCAAGTCAAATAGCAATAATTCAAGGCACTTCTTTTTACGTTACTATTTCGAAAACCCGAGGATCCAATCGAATGGATATGTAAAATATAGGATTTCCAATCCTAGTAGTAAAAGGAGGGAAACAGATACTCAATTTAAAGTGAGTAATTAGAATTCCATATTCTATCTAATAGATATATATGGAATTATGTCGAAATTCATATGTATGGCTTGAAGGGATATCTTTCACCGGAAAATTTCATGTGCTAATAACACAGATACATTATTCTCTCTCGCTTCCTCTCTCTACATAGTGTTAGACTGGGATAGATAATATTTGTGTGTCGACACTATCAATCAAAATTTAGGAATGGACAACTAAGAATAAAAGTTCATTTCGGTAGAGATGTAATTATCATTCTATCTACAAACAAAAATTTATATGATTTGGACTTGATTTAATTATGAATCATGCGAATATAAAACTTAAGCATTAAAGATGGCATAAAAGTTACATTTTTTGAGTGCTCTATTGATAGATCATGTATTAATATTAATATGATAGAAGTAAACAAAAATTTTTAGCGAATATGGATATAAGTTTTTCCTTAACAAATCATATCAATATTTGCATTTGACAAGCAAATAAGAATATGATATATTCTATATCTAGTATATGTCCGGTCCGCATCCAATCCTGGCTCACCCTAATAACTATGCTATCATGTATATATTCAATCACATAAATGCCTGAACACTTTTTTTTTTCTAAAGCCTACAATATTATATCCTAGAGAGATCTTATCATAAACTTTTCAAAAACTCGCAAGAACTTTCTTTTTGTCCAAGAAACTTCAATGAACTTCCATATTTTGTGGTATTTTATTGAAATATACCATAGTTCTTTTGGAAATTAATTAATGATACATGGTAATTTATTTCAAATTTCATGATAGTTTTTGAAATTAGTTATAACTTAGTAACCAAGTGATACAAATTGGTCTCCAATTAATCTTTGGATGGTCAGCTCTACGGGTGATAATGGATCAAATTTAGGTTGGAAAAAATCCACTTGAGGGTCCATAGTAAATTTATAGGAACCACTTGGTTCACCCTAATAACTATACTATCATGTATATATTCAATCACATAAATGCCTGAACACTTCTTTTCTACAACCTACAATATTATATCTATCTTATCATAAACTTTCTCAAAAACTCATACGAACTTTCTTTTTTGTCCAAGAAACTTCAATGAACTTTCACATTTTGTGGTATTTTATTGAAATATACCATAGTTTTATTGGAAATAATTAATTAACGATACATGGTAATTTATTTCAAATTTCGTGGTAGTTTTTGAAATTAGCTATAATTAGTAACCAAGTGACACAAAATGGTCTCCAATTAAACTTTGGATGGTCAGTTCTACGGGTGATAATGGATCAGATTTAGGTTGGAAAAAATCTACTTGAGGGTCCATAATAAATTTATAGGAACCAAAAGGGGATCCAAACTTGCTAAGAAATCTAGAATCCACTCTAAGATCTAAACTCAATAATTCAGACTTGGACACGCTGTGTATCAAAATATAAACTAATTCTCTCTACATGTGTAAATCTTATTAACAATCAAATAGAACGGACAATTTCCTTCTTTAAGAAACTTCAATTAAGAAGAAAAATGACATGAGTTACTTTTTCTAGCTAAAATTTTTAATCAATATTAATATGCATTTAACTTACCAAATAATCTCATAAATTTTGTAGGGATGGGAGGGAAACCTAGCTAAAACTTTTTAAAGAAATAAACTCATAGATTTACCAAGTTATTAGGTGGATCCTTCATGACATATGCCAAGATTGAACAAGAAATTCTATCTGAACCTTGACAAATAAGCTATGGAATATGATTTTCGTAACCAAAATCTAAAATTAGCATTGAAAGATAGTAGTTAGCCTAATTTCTATACATAGTCTAGTTGTCACTTTTGGAAATTATGTGTCACCCCCCAACTCATATATGAGATATGAATTAGAAGTGGATCTAAATAATACTAATTCCTACGACTAAAGAATTAGGTTTAGCTAAAATTTTGAAGAAGGAATATTGAAATAACTTCAACTTTCTTGGGCAAAAACAATGCCAAGATAGGTGAGCTAAATTTCTCCTCTGGATGATACATATGGTATTAGAGTGTAAGACTTCCTAAGTGTCTCTTCACTGTGCTCATTCTTTTGGACCAGTAGAAATAAGATGCTTCATGTAGTGGTTGGAGCTAAATATATTGCGTTCAGTTCTACAAGAAAGAAAATATCATAGTGCAGACGGTGTCGAGAGGGGGTACCTTTTAAATCCATGGCAGCTACTCGTAGGATCTATGTGAGCTACCTCTACAATCTCCCATCAATTGAAGTATTAGTACAATGAAAAATTCACACTTCCACTAGGCAAATTATATTACACGATAAGTGAAATTATCCCACATAAAGTTATAAGAATCTCTGATAAACATTAGCTCATAAAAACATTAGAGCTTATGGATTTATAATGAGTGACTCCCTTGAAAGTTCTTTGTTTTGGCATTTCTGAGTTACATTATATAATGCATTTCAACTTATAATCATAGTGGGAATAACCACTTGCTTTGGAGTCCAAATCCATCGGGAAGTTGACTTGTTTAGTTGTGTATAAAGTATCACTTGGCCTCCCAAAAGGTTATGTTGCATATTGCTTAATAATCGTCGGTTACATCAATTTTAATTTTATTCAAATTTATAATAAAATTATCTACAATAACTGCAATATGAATGAGTACTTTAGATTATGAAAACATCAAGAAAAGAAAATTTAAAATTGTCAAAGTCGAGTTAGAACCAAAAGAAGGATCAAGGTCAAAATTAGAATTAAAATCAAGAAGCAAATGATTAGTATTCAGTGGACGTGACTTTAAATCCGTAACTCCAAATGACATTCGGTACTCGCAGTTATTAGTATTCTAATATTTATGATTTTAAAATTTTTCTTACAAGTCTAAAAAATATTTCCAAATTTGCTAATTTAGTAATATTAAATTATTCTTTTAATTATTTTAGAATTTTATTTATTTTATATTCCGAACATCAAAATGACAAACAAAATTTTTTTAGTGTTTCTCTCGTTGAGTACTATGCCTTGTATTAATTTGGTAATAATTGGAGAACGTTACACGAAACCAAAATTATAAATTATAAAAAAATAATAGTAATAAAAAATAAAATAAAATATCAATAAACAGAAATAAATAAAAAATATGAGGCGGTGTCTGTAGGAGAGGCGGTATTGTTTTGTTGTGCTGTCACAATATGATGAAGTGTGGCAGGAGAGTGCTAGGTGGCTTATTGCAAAATTGAGGGAATGTTATGATAATTATGAAAATGCCCTTGCTCATATATAATCTCATTCTCTCAAAAAAATTTTACAGGAAGCCCAAAACAAATCACTTCTCCTCCACCCTGTTCTCTTCCGTTCACGGGAAAACAAAAGAAAAAGAAAAAAAAAAGGAGATTCACAAAATCGAAGGAGTTAAAGGAATTCAATATAAGTAACACTGCTATTCTTTGTTTTTTATTGGAATATTTATTTAATCTATATTTTATACATGTAATTTACCTTATTACATGAATATTCTTGGCTCACATTTTGGACTATTATTTGTCAATATACTCAGCTCATATTTTAGATTATTAATTGATATTGAGAATTGAACCAGATTATTGAGTAATTTGATAGCCAAACTCATATGTTTCTAAGAAATAGTTTAATTATATGTTTAATTAATTTCTAACTAAACTTTATCCAAGGAATCATAGCCAAACTCATACCACGTTATACTATAATATAAGTGGATAAAGCATAATATTAAATATAATATTAAGTTAATAAACATGATACTGGTGCTAGTAAGGCTTAAGTTACATTCCATATTATGATGATTAAGGAAATAACTATATAAGTATTATAGTATGACATGGACATGTTATTAAACATATAACCAAACTAAATATTTATAATTATATGTTTAGAATTTAAAATTTCCACTTAGTTACAGATATTAAGAATTTAATCTCATAGCCAAACTAAATATTTATACGTCCACTTTTAAACATATAGCCAGACTCATAACTAGAAAGAAATTTATTCTAAATTTCTTTATTTAAAGAATAAATTTTAATCGTAGCCAAACTTTATTTAATGAATAGTTTCTAATTATAGCCAAACTCATAGCCAGAAAGAAATTTAGAATAAAATCATGCGTTTAATTAATTGATGGATAAATGAAACTAGAAGCCTAGATTATTAATTAATTTTTAATTAAACTTTGAATGCTATCTATGATTGTATAGTCATTGGCACATTGTAGGGCTGTATTTAAATATGTTGCGTTACTATATTTGAATGTAGTGTAGTGAAAAAAAGTAGGAGATATGAGACTTCATTTAATTATATTGTTATCATTCTCTTTAATATGAGCTGCATTTATTTTAAATTAAATAAGAATTTGTAAGGTCGGTGATATAAATCATCTCATCTAATATCGATCATATAGTTAACATGTGACACTTGTTTATGACATAACATATTGTACTAATACGAATGATATGTGATGGACATGATAGTGAGTATAGTGACATAGTAAAGAAATCAGATATAAGAATATTGCATATACATGATCAAATAATGAATTGTTAATGATATAATGGATAATAGAAATGGAGATATATATGTGAATAGACGAATTATGTCATGATGCCATTATAAGTTATGTGTACCATGTATTATGAATTCGGGAATGGAAAGAAGGTATATAATGGATAAGAGTCATGTCATATAAGGATTTATTGCAATGTTAGAGTAGAGATCTTTTACTGTAACGGTCTGCGTAATATTAGATTGCCAATTGATAATTAGTACCCAATGTGGTATATCCGTTACTGTAATACAATGCGGAGTGTGAATTGAGTACCTAACAATATATCATGGTTCAGCATCATGGAATTGACACCAGAACCCGAGTATGTATGTGCACTTTACGACAATGAAAAATAATGCTATTTTATCTATTAATATAGTTTCTATAACTAATTTGGACGATAACTGAGACCAATAGAATACATGATCAAGATACATAAAATAATTATTTTATTATATTTGTTTATTTATTTATTTATATTGGCTTAAATGTCAAATTTATATGTTCATGACCAACACTAACATGAGCATGCCCACATACACTGATACTCATGTACTATGATAGTACACCCTTTTCTTTCCTTTAAGTGTTACTTACTAAGTTTAATCTTTAGGTTTTGAACCTAGGTTTTGAGGAAGCAGAGGGAGAGCTTGCACCAGTTGAAAATCCATATTTCGTTGATCAAGCCGAACGTCAGTAAAAAGTGGATCAACTATCATAATCTTATATATATTGTTTATATTTCATTTTATTGGATACTGTACCTTCTTTTGATTATTTTATTGTACATATTTAGAACAGTGTACTCTTTTATGTAATCAACCTTAATTTTATAAATGCAACTTCAATTTCAGATATATTATTTATTTATCTACTGTGACTGTTGGATTGTATAGTATAAATTTTAAAAGTAACGTGCTCTGTTTTGAAAAGCAATTAAAAAATAAGAGCGTTAAAAGGGTGGTATTAGAGTCTAAATTTAGATGAAAAACTATATGACTACTGTCATATAAGAACATATATATGACTTATTCTTGATGATTATTCTTTATCCTTGGATATCTATCAGATCCAGTATCGTGCCTATCCTATCGTATCCTATTTGTTTGAAATATCTATCTTTGGAATTCTATTATTGATTTGTATATAGTCTATTGAGAAATGATATTGATCCAATCTTCTATTAGTATGTCTCTTAGTAATTAATGGTAGAGAATTTTTGTTGACTTGCTAGTTATAAATGGAGGAGGATATGCTGTTATTCTAGGCGTGGATTGGTTGAGTATTTTCCTTGCGGTGATATATTATAGAATAAGAAGAGTAATATTTTAGATTTGTGATCATCTAGAGTTTGATTCTGTTGGTGGCTTAGAACCAACTGAATCTAACATATTCCCAAAAGGAGAAATGTTTAAGTTATGGAAGTAGGAGAAGGAATAATTCTAATTGTATCAGAATTCTTAGATATATTTCCTAAAAAGTTACCTAAACTATCATCAGTAAGGGCAATAGAATTTACTATTAATATTATCGTTGGAGTTGAACCAGTTTGTAAGCCACTTTACCAAATAGTAATTGTAGGAAGATGAAGTTAATAGAAAGTAGGTGAACTATTGAAGTTAGATTTTGTAAAATCTAGTATTTCATCTTGGAGAGTTTCAGTATAATTAACAGAAAAGAAGAATGACAGTCAAAATTTGTGTGTGGGCTATATGTTGAATGCTGTAACAGTCAAGAATAAATATCCATTATCGAGAATAATTGTTCTTTTTGATCAACTGGAAGAAGCAAAAATATTCTCTAGGATAGATTTGCATTCGGGATTACATCAAATGAGGGTCCGAAAAGAAGATACTCCGAAGATTATATTTAGAACCAAGCATAGTCATTATGAATATTTGGTGATACTGTTTGGAGTGACTAATGTACTAGTGATATTTATGAATTTGATGAACCATATTTTTGCTCAATATCTAGATAATTTTGTGGTGATATTTATTAATACTATTTTGATCTATTTCAAGAATAGAGAAGAGCATCCTGAGCATTTGAAAATAGTTTTGCAGATTCTCACAGAAAAAAATTATATGAAAAACTGAATGAATGTGAATTTTGATAGGATAACATTTGCTTTCATGAGCCATATAGTTTTTAGAGATAGTGTATTAGCCGACCCTAAAGAGATAGAAGCTGCGATGGACTGGTATGTGCCAAAAATCAGTGATGGATATTCAGAGTTTTTTTAGTATAGTTGGATAATACAGGTTTGCATAGGACTTTGCAAAGATAACATCCCCTTAACTAAATTGACTAGAAAAATAGTGGAACATATTTGGAGGGAGGAATGTGATTAAAGACATTTGGAGAATTAAAATAAAGATTGACAATAACACCGATTTTAGTGATTCCTGATAACTCTAGAGGAACGAAAGTCTATAGTGATGCTTCAAATCAGGAATTGGATTGTGTATTGATATAAAATGAAAGAGTGATTAAATTTGTATCTTGTTCTTAAGTTTCCTGAGAAAAAAGGGGATGAATGCCATGCCTGGATTTTTTTTAGAAAGAAAAATGTGGAAATTAAGTATATGAGATATGGCATTTAGTATATACTCTTGAAGGGGAAAGAAGAATTAAGACAGAAATATTGGTGAATTACAATAATCGATATCGGTAGATTTAAGTAAAGTGAGTATAGTTGGCAAGATTAACGAGGCAAATGGAATAGGAGCTAAGGAACAACCTGAGGGAGGGAATGTAAGAGGCATCGAGATCTTAGAAGGCTAAGAATTGTATAGAGTTAGTTAGAATGAAAAGTAGATAAGAAATTAATGATGAATTATATTAAAAAAAGACAAATTTTATCAGGCTAGAACATGATATTATGTTTTATTACACAAATTTGGTTTTATCTTTCCAAATGATTATCTTACTCCATTATTTTTATTGGTCATTCCCATATGATATTTCGTATTTCTCAATCTGAACTTTATCCTAATATGGTTTATATCTTGAACATCTTGTAACTCATAAGTTTTATTGAGTCGGTGAGGCAATTGTAGAGATTTATTTTTTGGTGTCGGCAATTGCAGTCGCTGATTAAATTATTTTGTGTGATTGAGTTTTTGTAATCAGTTGTGAATTTATTTTTGATTTTGTAACTCTACCATTCGCAGTTATACCGGCATGATAATAGGTGAGATTTACTTCTCTTCTAGAGTCTATTATAATAATATATTAGGATCTTAAGAGTGGACTGTACAAAAATATTTATCACTTGTATTTTACCTATTATACTAATTAATCAGGACGGCGTGACACCCGAATTGGTAGCAGCTATTTCTGATTAAACTCTACCTTGATTTTGCATTCCTCCATTCCGAATAAAATTTTAAAGACAAACTGAAAATCTTACCTATGGATTATCATTATCACCAGAAATAGAAACTGTTCATGATATGTTTCACGTATCACAGTTGAGAAAGTGTTTAGATAAAAAGTATAAAGTAGTAGATCTACCAGAGATGGATTTGAGATCAAATCTAAAATCACGAAAGGAAACCTATAGCGATCGTTGAGGAAACCTATAACGATCGTTGGCTGGTAGAAGAAAGTCTTGAAGAACCAAGTAATATATTAGTTTTTGTTTAGTAGGATGCACAATCATCAAGAAATTATATTGGAAGTTTGAGAAGGACTTCAGAATAAAATATCCATATATTTTCTCATATCAGGTATATCAATTTAATTCATTTCTAACTCCATACGTACCCATATATACTATTATATCCCTTAATTTGGTCAAAACAAAATTATTTTGTTAGATAGGTAGGATGAAATATTCCGAAATTTTATGCTACTCGTATCTCCTTTTTTAGTTCCGAACGTGCCGAATTAGGCTACTGGATGTCAATTTGGATACCGAAATAATTTTTGGTAGATGTAAATTTAAATCCGTAACTCTAAATAATATTCGGTCTTCACGGTTATAGTTTTCTATTATGATTTTTAAAAATTTTCCTTACAAGCATGAGAAATATTCTCAAATTTGCTAATTTAGTAATATTAAATTATTCTTCTAATTATTTCAGAATTTTAATTTTTTTATTTCGGAAATCGAAATGACAAACGAATAATTTTATAGTGTTTCTCTCGTTGAGTACTATGCACTGTATTAATTTAGTAACAATTGGAGAACATTACACAGAACCAAAATTATTAAATTATAAAAAATAATAATAGTAATAAAAAAATAATAAAATAAAATATTAATAAAATCTAAATATGAGGCAGTGCTGTCACAACATGATGAAATGTGGCAAGAGAGTACTAGGTGGCTTATTGAAAAGTTGAGAGAATGTTGTGATAATTACCAAAATACTCTTGACCATATATAATCTCATTCCCTCAAAAAAATTTCACAAGAAGCCCAAAATAAATCACTTTTCCTCTACCCTGTTCTCTTCCAATCATGGAAAAACAAAAGAAAAGGAAAAAAGGGGAATTCACAAAATCGAAGAAATTAAAAGAATTCGATGTAAGTAATACTGCTATTCTTTGTTTTTTCTTGAAAAATTTATTTAATCTGTATTTTATACACATAATTTATTTTATTATATAAATATTCTTGGCTCACATTTTGAACTATTATTTGTGAATATGCTTGGCTCATATTGGACTATTAATTGATATTGAGAATTATAACATAATTATTGAGTAATTTGATGGCCAAACTCATATGTTTCTAAGGAATAGTTTAATTATATATTTAATTAATTTCTAACTAAACTTTATTCAATGGAATCATAGCCAAACTCATACGATGTCATACACTAATATATGTGGTGTACTGTGTACAGATAAAGCATAATATTAAATATAATATTAAGTTAATAAATATAATACTGGTACTAGTAAGATTTAAGTTATATTCCAGATCATGATTATTAAGGAAATAACTATATAGGTATTATAGTTTGATGTGGACATACTACTAAATACATAGCCAAACTAAATATTCATAATTATATGTTTAGAATTTAAAATTTCTACCTAGTTATAGATATTAACAATTTAAATTCATAACTACTGTTAAACATATAGCCAGACTCATAACCAGAAAGAAATTTATTCTAAATTTCTTTATTCAAGGAATAAATTTTAATCATAACTAAATTCTATTTAAGGAATAGTTTAATTATAGTTTCTGATTATAGCCAAACTCATAGCCAGAAAGAAATTTAGAATAAAATCATACGTTTAATTAATTGATGGATAAATGAAACTAGAAGCCTAGATTATTAATTAATTTTTAATTAAACTTTGAATGCTATCTATGATTGGATAGTCATTAGAACATTGTAGGGCTGTATTTAAATATGTTGTGACACTATATTTGAATGCAGTGTAGTGAAGGAAGTAGGAGATATGGGATTTTATTTAATTGTATTGTTATCATTCTCTTTACTGTGAGCTGTATTTATTTTGAATTAAATAAGAATTTGTAAGTTTGGTAATATAAATCATCTCATCTAATTTCGATCATGTATGGCATGTTTATGACATGACATACTGTATTAACACGAATGATACTTGATAGACATGATAGTGAGTATAGTAACATGGTATGGAAATGGAATATAACAATATTGCGTATACATGATCCAATAATGAATTGTTAATGATATAATGTATAATAGAAATAGACATATATATGTGAATGGACGAATTATGTCACGATGCCACTATAAGTTATGTGTACAATGTATCATGAATTCGGAGATGGAGAGAAATTATATGATGGATAAAAGTCATGTCGTATAAGAATTATTGTAATGTTAGAGCTAAGATCTTTTATTGCAATGGACTGAGTGATATTAGATCGCCGATTGATAATTAGTACCCAGTATGGTATATTCGTTATTGTAATACAGTGCGGGGTGTGAATTGAGTATTTAGCGGTATGTCATATTTTAGCGCCATAGGATTGATGCCGGGACCTGAATATGTACGGGTACTTATACGACAATGGAAAATAACGATATTTTATCAATTAATATAGTTTTTATAAGTAACTTGGACGATGACTGAGACCAATAAAATACATAATCAAGATAGATAAAATAATTATTCCATCATACTTGTTTATTTATTTATTTATATTGGCTTACATTTCAAATTTACATGTTCACGACCAACACTAACATGAGCATACCCACGTATACTGATACTCATGTACTATGATAGTAATCTTTTCTTTAAGTACTACTTACTGAGTTTAATCTCCTTAATTCTGAACTTAGGTTTTGAGGAAGCGAAGGGAGAGCCTGCACTAGTTGAAAATTTATATTTCGTTGATCAAGCGAACGTTAGTAAGAAATGGAACTACTATCACAATCTTGTATATACTATTCATATTTCATTTTGTCGGGCACTGTTCCTTCTTTTGATTTTTTTGTTGTACATATCTAGAAGTGTGCTCTTTTATGTAATTAACCTTATGTTTTATAAATGCAACTTCAATTTCGAACATATTATTTATTTATCTATTGTGACAATAGTTACAGTTATTTCAAAATTCTAAAACTGTTGGGTTGTTTAGTATAAATTTTAAAAGTAGCGTCCACCGTTGTGGATAACAGTTGAAAAACCAAGGCATTACACCATTAAATAATAAATAAGATGATCTACTTTCTCTCAGGCATCAAATATATTTAAACAAAATTTGATGACCTGGACGTAATATGCTCCTCACCATTAATTTCATCAAGTTCAAAGTTCTAACGAAACTAAAGCTGAAGAATACTAGATAAGAGGACTGCATTAACACATAGGAAATTGAATAAACTTCCTGCGACGAGAAACTTTATTACATTTTATATGAGAAAGAATAAGTCGGAACGAAATATGACCCAAACTATACTAAATTTGTACATCTTATGTACAACTAGAGATGATATTGAATACATCCATAGGTCAATTTTTGGCCCGACCTATACAAATTTTTGAATTAGAAAAATAAAATTTTTATTTTTAATTCAAAATTTTGTATATGACGGGTCAAAAATTGACCAATAGATGCGTCCATTATCATCTCTATATACAATTGATATGATAGAATCTTTTCTACAATCTTTAACTACCTATCATATAAAGTAGCAGGTAGTAATCTAAACTATGACTAGAGAGAAGGAAGCATGTCAAAATGAACCAAGCAACCAACTATAGTGTGGTCACCAATCATAACCCTATCGTGAATCTCAAGATTTGACAACTAAAAAACTATAATTTTACGATAATTAGAGAGAGAGAGAGGCCCATCAGCACTCATCCAAGTTTAAACATAGGGAGAAATTAAACCATTGTGATAATAAGTGATTACTTGGTATATAGAACACCATAGAAGTGAAATAGCATTAAGACAATGGATCGCAACTCTAGTTGTGGTGGTAATGGTGCTGTTGTTGGTGGTGTTCGTGATTTCAAAGACAAGGTTAAAGTTGATATGCTTACTGGTTGAAGTGTATGGGAAGTGAGAATCTGAATGTTCCCATCTTTGTCAAGTAGCGGTTGACCAGCTTTGTTCCTCTTTACCATGTCTTCTGCATTCCCATGATCTGCAGTTACAACGTAGATCCCACCCACTTTCTCTACAGCATCAAGAATCATCTGTGGATAAATAACCGAGTTGTCATGATAAGTGGAAAACTAAATCAGATACCAAGTGCATTAATTCGACAATGATAACATGACATTGTTTGCAGGAACTCACAGGAATGGATCAGTAAGGAGAGATGTGGTTTAGATATTATTGTAAGCAATCACATGTAGAAGATAAAAGTAACTTCTTACATGTAGGATTTATGAAACAATAAAGAGAATAAGTTAAGAGGCCGTTTCATAAATGTAAGAGTACAAAGTGGTAGCTAATCTGCATCTAAATACACGTATGGATACTGACATCATCAAGAATCAAGGATAAAAGCCCAGAATATATTCATTAAGAAAATTAGTAAACAAATCTTCCCTTCACAGGAAGTGCAGGTCAACTTTTGGAAAGATAGCAACAATGCATTTAGTATATGTTTTCACTCTTTCGTTGTTCAGCGAGGTTTAAAATGCCATGCCACTTGTATACCATTAAGTCTGCATACTTAATCACCATATAGCCTTTGGAAGTTGTCATAACATTGAAAGGGTATATAGTCCCCCGTCGATTATTTCCTAACAGCATATTGGTATATAATAGTATCATATATTCAAGAATTAATGGTAGCTAACATTCGACGGAAGAAAAACATTTCTGTGTCTAAGACATCTTGAGGATGTAGTATAAGGATTGGCGACCTCTTGGAAAGTCCTTGATCAGGGTTACAACTGGTAGTAGAGCGGGGGAAGGGTTTTGGTTGTTGGGTAACGAGGATGTTTAGACCTTAGTAGAGAAAGAATGTCATTAAAAAATATATTGTACATAATAGTTCCAACGAACTGAAAAATTTAATCATGGCTAGTAATTCTGAGAGAGGAATCACGGTAAAATCTCTATAGTTAAGTGTGATCAAGCAAGAATATCACTAGGCCATTCTCCTGGGGAATCTTCACTTGAAGGTTTGATAGAAATACTCCTTCCTTTAATCATAATCTAGATTATATTAAAATGTTCCAAAGAAAAGGATTATTTGGTAGCGGACGCCCTCAGTCATAGGACTGCCAAAACCAATTGAACTTGTAGCCGGGATCCATTCATGTAGCATTTTCGCATGATTCCCGAACTAAAAAATAACTATCCAAATATTTATCGTTCAAGCTTTGGAAGTCATAAATGTGATGACATGTTTTATTTGAATAATCAGGTATGAAAATAGTCAAAATACTATAGCACATTAACTCTACTTTGCATTATAACAAGAAGTACTACATCAAGGCAAGATATATAATGGTACTACGAGCTCAAATGCATCACTAAACTATAGTGGAATTCGTTTTTTAAAAAATAAAAATCAAATACTACCTTAACAGCCTCATCAGCAGCCTTGCAAGCCACTACAGTGGCCTCAACATCACCGGTATGTCCCACCATGTCTCCATTAGGTAGGTTGACACGGACCTACAAGAGTTGAATTCAACGGTATGAGATCAAGAAGGAGACCATTTCCGACTAAGGGTTAATGAGCCATACCTGATCGAACTTGCCGCTGAGGATAGCATCCCTTGCCTTCTCAGCAATTTCCAAGGCCTTCATCTTTGGTTTGACATTGAATGTTATTCCGCTGTCACTTGGAACCTCAACATATTCTTCCATGGCTGGGTTAAAGTAGCCAGATCGATTTCCATTCCAGAAGAAGGTGACATGACCAAATTTGACGGTCTCACTGTAAAACAAAGAACATTCCATATGTGCATTGGTGAATGGGTGAGCGTGCATATGCTCATGCATGGGTGCGTGTGAGAATGGTGTGTGACCATGCGAAGACAGGAAAATCAGAATTAATGTGGTTTTCAATTAAATGAAACAATAAAATTGAAATTGCACCTCTGCTTATAGCTGACAATGTAGAATGAGAGAGGAGGAGGAGGATAATAAATGAAATAAATGAAGTTCTGTCAGTTCCCCTTTCCTTTTTCCCTGTGTATATGTTTTGTTACTTTAAGTATAATCTTTTGATCCCGTCAATTTTCTCAATTATAAAGGAAAGCAACTTTGGTATGAAAGTTCACGGACCCACTTTTAAGGTCAAGAAATTAAAAAATCATAGTTCTTTCATCATCGGCATTTGATCGGGGGCAAGGTGGGAGGCCGGGGGCGACCTGCAACCACATCACCAACTCCGATGGACTTTGGATGGGGCTGGCTGGGCCGGGGGAAAACCAGAGAGGGAGCCTCTAGTGAAGAGGACAAAAATCCGAAACATAGAAGAAAGAGCTGGTCAGAGGTGGTGAGAGAGCCGCCGGTAAAGAGGGTTCATCCCTCTTCTTCTTCGGTGCTCTCCCCCAACAATTACCCTCACATCAATTGTAAAAATTCATACTCTGGAGAAGAAGTACTAGCACTTCTCGCAGCTGCTAGAGGAGAGCCCTCTATTACTCTCAAAAAGAAGATGAGCAACTAAACAAGTGGCAAACAGTCAAATCCCGCAACACAATTAAACAAGGAGGAGGGAAGAAAAGGAAACACTCCCCGGCTAGAAATCCAGCACCCAGTAGCCCCGAGGCATGTTGGATATGTGGGAAACTAGGGCATTTCAAGGATGAATGCCCATTTATCAGATGTAGATTCTGTAAAGTACTGGGGCACCGAATTGGAGAGTGTCCAATAGCACCGGCCAGGAAGGAAGGGGTCCAAGGAAAATCCAGGACTGGAAGTGGACTGAAACTCAAAGAACCATTTCAACAAGCAGCCCTACCTCAAAAAACCTTGAAGACAGTCACAAAGAATACACAACCAAAGCCAGTGGCTTTCATCCCAATATCGGACTCAGCCATAGCCGAAAAGAAGCTACTCAACAGGACGGTAGGAGTGATATACCCAGGAAAAGGCAATCCAACGGGAGGGACATCATAGATACCCTAAAATCTCTAGTTCCTGAATTCAGAAACCACCCCTGGAGATTGGATAAGAAAGGATGCAAATTCTTATCTCAATTCCCGTCAAAGGAAGGGCTAGCTATTGCATTAGCCAAACAAGCAATCACTTACCCAACAACTGGGGCCGAATTCAAAATTCTCGGGTGGAGAGGGGATGAAGACTCCCAGAATTACTCATTCCCTGTTACTGCATGGATAGCAATTCATGGCATCCCTCTGCACCATTGGAACAGGACTGACATAAGCAAATTACTAGCCAAATATGCTCATGTAATAGATATCAGCGATCAGACAACCAAGAGGGAAAGTCTGGACTTTGCTAGGGTTCTTGTGGGTTGCGAAGACCTTGCAAAAATCCCCCGAAATTTCTATGTGGTCATGGGCGAAATTCTTTGCCTGATCAGAATTAAAATTACATGCAATTTCGACAGGACAGATCATACCTCACCGGAGCGTCGACTTCCGATCAGTCTCCCGATCACGATGGAGGGTGTAGCAGCACCTGCAATCGGCGTGGCCGGTACAACTGACCAACCGCCGTGCAGTATTACTGCCCCCCCGCCGGTCCGAGGAGAAGCTTCACGTGGAAGAGGGTGGAACCCAGACGTGGATCAGATGGACAAAATCTGCCCAAAGGATGTACGGAGGAACCAAAGGGACCGCTGGACCTCAGAGGGAAAACCCAGATTGAGAGCGGCAACACGAAGAAACCGCTGGGGTAAGAACCCCAGACAAGAAAGCCAGCCAGAAGGATCAGATCGAGGACACCCCGCAGCAGGAGGATCAGAGCTACAACTAAGTTGTTCAAAGATCGATGAACAAGGATCCAACCTACACATCATCAGCCGAGACCCCAGGGGTAGGTTCATCTTATATCTGTCAAATTGGGATCAATCAAAAAGGGAAATCTCGGATGAAGGACGAAGGGACCCTTCAGAGATGGGTGAGGAGATGGAGAGCAGGGGGGAAGGCAGGAGCCAAAGACCAGAGCTCGAGAGAGGAAGAGAAAATTCACATTTAATGCAACTGATGCGACCTACAGAGCGGTCAGAGGAGTTCACTCGGGGCACTAGGGGAGAAGGAGCTTCGGAGGAGATCAGGAGAGCAGGGGGGAGACAGGAGGCGATCGCATTGCCCGAGGAGGAGAAAGGAGACGATAACGGGAGGGAGTTAATGCGTACAGAGGAGTGGGAGGCTCGAGGAGATAAAGAGGCCAGCCCACATTTAATGAGCCGAGAATCGGGCTCGCGCTCCAAAAAAAACGAGAGAGAAAGTGAAGCGGGCATTAGGGGTAAGGGGGTAAAATTTAAAGGCAAAGAAATCCAAAATATCTCAGGAGAGGCCCATATGCAGAATAAAAACACTGGAGTAGAGAGTTCCCACAAAACCCAGTTAAATATAGAAGAAATCCAAACGACCTCTCTGAACCCGAATACTGAAGGCTGCTCCAATACAGCTACTAGTGATTGTTTGGGCCTCCTCACGCATCTCAAAATCCTAGACAAAGATTTTGCCCGGGACACAATAGCAAAATTATTAGAGAACGTGATGAAGGGGGAACAGACAAAAATACCCATAAAAACACGGCGCAGACAGGCCTCCAGGCTCCCAAAGAGGATACGAGACAGAAAAAAATTCAGTTCCAATCCAGTATCCATGCCAAGTATGAAACTACTCCAGAAAACTTAGCCATGCCCTCAGTGGATGCACTTCAAATAAAGGAGCCGGCAAGAAGAAGTCACATGACCAATTATAGATGATACAAACAGAGATTCAGTACAGGAAGAAGGGAGAAGCAAAATCCAAATGATTCCTGAAATCACCCCAAACAGAAGGAGCAGAAGACTGGAGGAGAAGAGGGGAGGCCAACAGTATTAAGCTGGCCAGATTGCAATATCAGCTAGCAGACGCAAAGCACTCATTACGGAGCTCGCCCCAGGTACTTCTAAAATAAATTTTGATATACTCAAATTAATTTCCGATACTGAGTTAATTTCTACGGCCAAGATATGTGATATTGACATGGGACAGGAGGATATAGAGACCAATAATATTCTTTCACAACTTAGATCGTTAGACAAAACTAAGTCTAGGGAAGAGAATAACCCGAGGGTTTAATACCCAACGGTTATGGAGAAGTTATCCCAATAGAATCCAATGAACTGTATGTTCTGGAATATTAGGGGATTGGGTAGCCCAATCAAACACCGCATGGTCGCAGAAATCCTCTGAAACAACAAAATTGACATAGTTTGTTTGGAAGAGACCAAACTAACTGATCCATCCCAGAAAATACTCAAATCAATTGGTATTAACAGCTCATTTAAATTCTAATATAAAAATACCTGTGGTGCATCAGGTGGGCTCTTAATTGGCTATAACCACAAGTTTACCCTAATAGATATATGGGAAGGGCAGTTCTCCCTCTCAGCAAGGCTGAAGAGACTGTCTGATCGTTGGATCCAAACAGTCACAGTAGTTTATGGACCTAATGACACCCATTCCCATCCTCTTTTTTGGGAGGAACTAAGGAAAATAAGGAGCAGATGGGACTCTTCTTGGATCATAGGAGGGGATTTCAATATCAATCGATTCGTTCACGAAAGGAGAGGAACGGACCGACACCCACGAGATAGAGAGATGTTCAATGAGGTCATCTCAGCTCTCCAGCTTATCGACCTCCCATTGATCAACCGTCAATTTACATGGTCGGACATGAGGAAAGACCCGGATTTAGCAAAATTAGATAGGGTACTAATTTGCCAAGAATGGAATACGAAATTTTCCCTCTCAAATCTCAGAGCACTGGATCACATCACCTCGGATCATGTCCCAATTTGCCTACAGTATAGAGAACACCAAACACATCAGAGAATGTTTCATTTTGAGAAATGGTGGTTAGAACATGAGGAGGTCCATAGAATCGTCAAAGAAAGCTGGTCGCAACAGACCTCGGGACCAGATGCTACGGGCAACATATGTATTAATTTTCGGCGTCTTCGCAGAGTATTATGAAGATGGGAGAAAAGACACAGTCTTCTATCAAAAGAGTGCAAAAATAAATTACTGGAAGAAATAAACAATCTAGAGAAACATGAAGAAACAAGATTTCTCAATAAAGAAGAGAGCTCTAAATTGCTAGATCTCCGAAAAAATATAGAAGAAATCTATAGAAACGAGGAGACAATGTGGAAACAAAGAGCACGATGCAAATGGTTAAAAGAACGGGATGCTAATACTGCATTTTTTCACAAATCTGCTTGCATGAACAGCAGATTCAATAAGATTGATGAATTACAATCAGAGGAAGGAGTTATCCGAGGACCCCAATTACAAGACCATATATATCATCACTTTAAGAGATTGTTTGGAACAAAGAACCTATTCAGGTTGCAAATATAGAGGAACGCCTGGCCCATCTGCCCGAACTTACACGAATTAGAGATGGAGATCCGAGACGAAAAAATTAAGTGTGCAGTTTAGGAATTGGGACCTGAAAAGGCACCAGGGCCGGATGAATTTCCTATGTTCTTTTACAGGACTTTCTGGGAGACAATTAGGGTTGATTTTAAGAGAGTGATCGAGAAAGTCTACCAAAACTCCACTAGACTTGACAGAATCAATTATTCACTCATCACACTTATACCCAAGAAAGATCAGGTAGAGCGAATTAGGGATTACAGACCCATCGCATTGGTGAATTGCTCTATCAAAATCATTACAAAGATCCTTTCCAACAGACTAGCACCCAAACTGCAGACTATAATTGGGGATTACCAGACTGGGTTTATCGCGGGAAGGAATATATTGGAGGGCGTAGCAACAGCACATGAGATCATTCACCATTGCAAAAAGTCCAAGTTGAATGGATATATTCTCAAATTCGACTTTGAGAAGGCATATGATATAGTAGAATGGGATTGCATATTCGAGATCTTACGTCTCCGGGGTTTTGGAGAAAAATGGGTCTCATGGATAAGAGAATGGCTCACAACTGCCAAAACACAGATATTGGTTAATGGGGTAGCAGGGAAGGAAATAGTGCTCAGGAGGGGGTTAAGATAAGGCGACCCACTCTCCCCTCTTCTGTTTACTCTCGTAGCTGATAGCCTCAACATGATGTTCAGAAAGATGGAAAATGTAGGCCTAATAAAGGGCCTTGTAGACTCCACGTCCACATCACATATCAACCTCCAATTTGCAGATGATACACTCATATTTGGAGAAGATAATCTTTGTGAGGCAGTACACATAAAATGGGGACTGCGCTGTTTTGAGGCATGGTCGGGACTGAGGATCAACTTTTCTAAGAGTTCTCTAATCTATCTAGGAAACAAGAACCTTACTATGAACTTTATCTTAGAGATCTTCGGATGTAAGGAAGGAGGTTTCCCAATAAAACACCTGGGTATCCCTATCAAACCAGGAAAGTTTTCCGAACAAGATTGGTACCCTCTGTTGGATTGCTTCGAAAAGAAACTGGATTGCTGGAGAGGGGGACTATTATCTTTAGGAGATAGGGTTATCATGCTCAACGCAGTGCTTTCATCTCTCCCCCTATACTATATGTCCTTCTTTTTACTACCATACTGGGTAAGTAACAAAATTGATGACATTAGAAGAAGATTTCTATGGAATGGGACAGCCAATTCCAACAAATACCATCTTGTTTCTTGGAAGCATGTATGCAGGCCAAAGACTGCGGGAGGCCTTGGTGTTCTAGATTTAAGAATTTTTAATTTATCCCTAATGGCTAAATGGTGGTGGCACCTAATCTCTCGCCCTGAGAGAGGCCTTCAGAAACTCATGCATGCCAAATATTGCTCCCGTAGGGATACATGGTCCACGACGGACAGAACCTCCATAAACTCCTCCTACTTCTGGAAAGGGATGATCAAGACCAAGCACATCGTATGGCCTAGCTTGCAATTTAAACTGGGAAACGGTCGAAAAATTGCATTCTGGCATGATCGTTGGTGTACACAACTCCCCCTAAAAACCCTGTTTCCCGCAGCATTTGAATTATCCTTAGATAAGGATGCAGTAGTTGCCTCCCACTGGGGAAGAGCGAGATGGCGACTGAATCTAACATATCCAATGTCAATACTAGAGGAATCACAGATCTGTGAGATAAGGATTCTTCTGAATAAAATAACACCACCTGGGATAAACAATGATCAACCCTTATCGAGATGGAACAAGAATGGAACGTTCTCGGTAAAATCAACATATCAGCAGTTTATGAACAGCGGAGTCAACACTAAGGACACATGCTGGATATGGAACACAAAATGCCCATTGAAAATCAAGATATTTCTTTGGCTAATCCACAAAAATGCGCTGCTTACATGGTCAGCATTACAAAGGCGTGGATGGTCAGGATCCAATTTTTGTGTCCTCTGTAGTGAAGATGGAGAATCCACCAATCACTTAATGCTAAAGTATAGTTTTACTAATCACCTCTGGATTCGATGTGCAAGATGTCTTGGAATAAATTTAAACATGGAGGAAGAAAATCACATAGGGGGGAGATTATGCCTAGTTAGCCAACCATCAATTCAAACAAGAACCCTGACAGCAGCTTTATGTTGGAACATTTGGTTGGAGAGGAATAATAGAATTTTTAATTGTACTGCTCGCTCGATACATACTTGCACTCGTTTGATTATGCATGACTTTTTTCTTTGGACAGATATACCATCCGATGAGGAGCGCATACATATTTCAGGGGGCTCTTCCGAAGATGACCTGAATTCTCCAGACCACACTTGATCCAGCAAGACATTGAGAAAGAATCTTTATAAGAAGCACCGCTGATTGAACCTATTGCCGCTTCTATGTATCATTTATTTCTTTTCGTTTCTTTCTTTTTTTGGACTTTGGGCAACTAATGTATTATGAGAATTGCTCATATGAGTGATCGTACTCTGTTACTCTTTGTATGGTTCTGTTACCTACTTGCTAATGGAACACGGAGGGCTTACACCTGCCGGTTTATTTCAAAATTTTTTTTCTCAATTATAAATTTAAATACATTTCTTACTGTTGTAGGAGTTTTTGGAGAACCCAGATGCAAGTTCTAGAAAAAAAATTAAACCTATTAAACCTTTTATATCTCTTCTCGCCCACCAGATATGTCTGTAAAAGGCATAAATGGAAAGGAAGTCCAACCCTATGTGCAGGTTGCTGATACACATCCATTAAAATTAATCCCAATCAAAAACTCCTTTATCATTAGATGTTTCTTGCAGGATAACCGCCAAGTGTCCATGTACAATCTTTTCTAGAAAGAAATAAGACCCTACCATACTCCTTCAAATCAATCTGGCTTCTATAATTGGTGAAGAAACTGTTAAAACTGAAATTAGATTAACTTAGATGGTATCGGTCATATATATATATATATATATATAAGTAGTAGACTATGGCCCTCTTCATCTCCCATAACTCTAACAAAACCACTGACAAAAGACGCGCGCGCATATATGAAGTGACAGAAAAAAATCCAAATTTGCTCGCACCATGGACCGTCCACTATTGGATCTTAGGTACATACAGAAGTCGCTTTTAGTTCCAGTCATAAAAAGTTTTAAACATTCCAGTTGGCTGATCAAGAAATTTTATAACTAGACAATAACAAACCGAAGAATTCCAAAGCTTTATATTATGAATCAATACCTATGATTTATACATAAAGTAAATTCCATAAACTTTCATTTTTTTTTTTATTTGTTACACCAATGCAAGCATTTGCAACAAGAAGTACGTGCATGTAATGGAGTTTACTGATTTGATTCTTTTGGACATGTAAGCATAAAGGCAGTTAAACTATGTAACGCTTATGGTGCATAGGGGTTAAATGCGAAAGCACAAAAAAAAAAAAAAAAAAAAAAAGCTTAAGCTTTTTACAAGAGAAGGAAGTGAACTAGAATGTCCAACACACTCTATTAGCTCTATTAGCTCGTATAGAATTTTAAAGAACATTATCAAATATTGATGATTAAGTTCAACCCCTAGTGTTGTCTAACAAGCTTCTACACCAATTTACTTGCAATGTAAAATAACTAACAATTGCACGTGTCAAACAAGTGTGTAAGAAAGAAAAGTGCAAGTAAACGAAGCCAAACATGTGGTGCCTTGATGCAAAGATACATGGTGCAATGTGCATGCAACGAAAAGAATGTAGTCAAAGCAAGCAGATTAACTTGAGCAACTAACAACACATCCTTAAGCCAAAAAATCCATGCCAGTATGTAGTTGGAGTACCTGCATGCAAATGTACGAATGCCATTATGCACCAAGTATTCACCAGATGTCCTCT
Source organism: Dracaena cambodiana (assembly GCA_036321105.1). NCBI lineage: Eukaryota > Viridiplantae > Streptophyta > Magnoliopsida > Asparagales > Asparagaceae > Dracaena > Dracaena cambodiana. Next base: position 10,673,157 of record JAYEPQ010000018.1, read on the forward strand.
CTATCTCCGGAGGAGAAACAAGATAGTGGCTTGGAAGCTGCAATTCACCATCATACTGCAGCATTCCAGCATACCGAATCTTTGGAAATCGAATGCGGTCAAACTTATCGAAATCTTTGTATTCCAGAGCTTTAGCAAGCATAACCATGCGATCTGCTCGAAAGTTAAATGTTACAACAGCATCGCCATCTGCTATAGGTCCAACTGCTTTGCCACTCTCATCAACTATAACAAAGGGTGGCAAATATTGATCAGTTGCTTTGGGTTCCGCCCTGAGTTTTTTGACAGCTTCAATGGCACATCGATAGTTGTATGGTGCTTCACCAAGAACTTGGGCATCCCAACCACGCTTTACAACCTCCCAGTCATTCTGCAAAATATATGTAATAAACAAACATTAATTCTAGAAATCCATGACATATAAAATACGCAAATATCATCAATATTGCAATATAGGTGATATTATAGGGTCTATATTGTATTAGATACCTCACAATCTAATATGATATTCATGATATATATTGGCATTGGTTGATATTTAAAATCTTGCTCACAAATGATTTCAGGTAAACATAGCAAGAGGAATGTTGCAATAAGCCAGCAATCAGCTCACAGTATCCCATGAGAAGTGGAAACAGAGTCTCGTGCATTGACTACAATTTTGCTAAAGATTTAAGAAAATTACCTGCAGAATTTTATGTACGAGTTTATCCAAAAGACTAAGCTAGAGTGTTTGGCGCCAACAATTAATAACAAGTTAAGATTTATATAAATGGTCTCCTCTCCCTGTTTGTTCAGTCTTTCAAGTGAGTCTTGTTTATGTTATAGCTCCAAACCGAATGTTCAACCTTCAAAAAATAAAAATAAAATCAATATATATGGTGACATTGCTCATTGCTGGTGGTGTTTCTACTCACTGCTAAAAACAATCGCCAGTATCATATTACTCGGTCGAAACGGTCGATGAAAGGGGCTTGAGATTACTAATCGAGCCTTTTATCTTTTCCTCATGTACATAGGTCATTGGCTTATGAGTTAATGGATTCAGTCATACAAGAACAGGCATACAAATACACATATTTCATCAACTGTGAATAGATCAGCACGATAGGCAATATAGTGGTATGTTGGCTGATATTTAAAGTATTCAACTGTATGGAAATTGGTGAAGGGCAAAAACAATCCCAGGTTATAAAAAGGGTTAACCATATCAAGTAAATAATGAACACTTTTAAGTGTTTGAATAATATGTTTCTGAAAATAGTACAAGTACCATGAGAAGGAATGGTTAAAGAGGGTTGTTAAGACACAACTAGTAGTTATCTTACTCCTTTTATTTACTACCTAAATTACCTCTTTCATGAGCAAATCTGAGTTAAATTTTAACTTGCGTATATACATGGTTTAGTAAATTCCCTTTAAACTCAGGTTGAATTCTCTAGTTCATTTAATTTGGATTAACTTAAACCCCTTTAACCTAAAAACTGTTTGGCAATATAAACCTGGGTTAAATCTTGCATCGGTCTAACCCATTTCCAACAATAAAATAACTGTCTGGCACCATTACTTTATTCCCTTCTCACTCTTCACCTTGCGAAATTTTGACCAACAATATCTCAAGGCCAATAGATGGTCAAAATGTGTTAAATCTAATTATATATATATATATATATATATATATATATATATATATATATATATATATATATATATATATATATATATATTCTTGAGAATAATGGTTTGTACTTTAATAATGCTTGGTAGTTTGTTGTGTATTGTGTTCAAAAAGCCTTACTTCATTAAATAAACAAGGACTAGTCTAGACAACGATTATAGAAAAAAATGAAGAATTTTAATTATACCTCATAGCGATCCATTGTAACGTACATACGACCCCCACCAGATGCAATTCTTGCATCCGTACCTTTCTCCCGTAATTTTGTGAGGTCATTCTCGAGCGTTTCTATAAAGCCTACACTGGAACCATCTAAAACATCACGGCCATCAGTAAGGATGTGCACCCGAATTCTTTTGGCACCATGCTCACTGGCTCCTTTCAGTAGCAACTGCAGCAAAGAGTCATTAATTATATGAAACATTATCAAGCATACAACAATAACAGAACTCCTGTCATCCTGACCTGAAGCTGATCAAGCCGTGAATGGACACCGCCATCACTCAACAGTCCAATAAGGTGCAAGGTATTCGAAGCAAAGGACTCTTTGATATACTTAAAACCTTCTCCTTCAAATATCTTTCCAGAGGCAAGTGCAGAATCCACCAACTTAGCACTGCAGTTGAAAAAAACTTCAGCTTAGGAGATAGTTAAAAACTTGTAGACTTTAAACTTTATCATTCATCTGCAAGAATAGTCAGTAAGCAAAAGGAGAAGACAAACATATATCGTCAGACAGTTGTGTGTTCAAGTGATTACTATAATCTAAAATCATAAATTGCTAAATTTTGATTGTGGGAGGGCTCAAAAGATTTAGAAACAAACTATGGCATACCAAGAAACTGCATATAACAAGTGTACAAGACTCAGAAGAGTCTATTTAACAAAAAAAAGAAGAAGAGTGAATGTTGAAGTTTGACATCTCAACATGCCCCTCCCAGTCCCACACCCGACCCCTAAAAAAATTTATAAAACATGCGCTCAGTGTTCTAAATATCGGATATCAGTCCCATACATACCGGGCGAGATATCGCGATATGACTCTAAATACCGAAGTGTCATATCGATATCATACCGGTTAAAGATTAATCATATAATTGGCTATATAGAACATATTAAAACACATAAAACAAGTTTATAGTACTTACATTGGCTTATTTGCATTCAACTTACGAATTTGCAAATACCGTTTAGAACGTTCGCATATGCACAAAGCGACATATAATCATAAAATTAAGAAAAATAAGTTTTCAAGATAAAAGAAAAGTGTTTCTATAATATATAAGTGATATAATTTATAAAATTACAACATTGTCTTTTAAATGAGTTTATTTAAAACATGCTAGAAACTTTAAATATCAATCTTTATTATATATTTTCTAGCTAGATTCAGAATTTACTAGTTCATTTAATGGCATGCCTTACTCATCTCTGATGATGAACTGATGATGATGTGGCTACTTTTTTCCCCCAATCCTAATCTAATAATATAGTAGGCAAAACTAAATTATATCTTACAAAAAATTATTTCATTAAAACTATATAATCCAAACTACATTGTACTATAATTCAAAATTTCAAACCCTAACATATCCAACAAATACAATAAATTACAATGTCATATAATTATAAATTTACAGTTGCTCAATGTTCTGCAATTAAAATATTCTATATGCACACAATTAAAATATCCTAATTAAAATATACTATATTGCTACATATTTTCAGTATGAAAATTCTTATTCAAATTCACTTCTAATTAGTAATTACTCATAACTCAACAAATTATCAAATAAATTAACTTCTAAATTCTAATTAGACTGTCACTGTTCAAATAAATTAACTTCTAAATTCTAATTTTACTGTTTCGGCCACTCCCCTTTCAGTCAGTGAATCAAATTCACTGATTCACTTCAAATCAGTGAATCGATTCACTGATTCGATGTGAATCAGTAAACTGAGTCCCTGATTCACATGAATCAGTGATTCGGTTCACTGATTCACACCGAATCAGTGAATCGATTCACTGATTTGGAGTGAATCAGTGAATTTGATTCACTGACTGAAACAGTGAAACTCCACCCAATCAATATGTGCAAACAATCAAATTATCTTAAATTTTAAGCACCCAAATCCTCAAATACATATGACAATCAAAACAAAATATTTATAAATAAAAGAATTTGGGCTAGCTGGACTTATTACTTTACCAGTGAGGCACTGACTACCAAGCTCCTCGTCGGCGCCGCTGGAAGCTAAGCAATAGGAGTAGAGGGAAGTCGGGAGGCGAAGTTGTTTTAGAACAAATCGGGTTGCTGAACTTTCTTTGGCGAAAATCAGTCAAAGGAGAGAACTCTCAACATCTCGATGAGCAGTTTTTAATGTTTTTTTTGGGTGGATTTTGAGTTCGATCGGTCGGTCAAGGAGAGGGAAGTCGGGGAAGAACGGGAGATTAGGGTTCGCGAGCGATGGATTTGGGGGAGAATGCGAGAGAAGTGAATTTTAATTTTTTCCTATCGGGTCGGGTCGAAAGGGTAAGAGGGTTTCAAACGCAACCCAAACCCGTTAACAAAAAACCGATATTGGCTCATATCGGCCGGTATTTATCATATCAGATACTGGACGATATATCGCCACGTGGCCGATATATCGGCCCATACCGGTCGAAAACAATTATCGATATAAAATTGGCCATATCGTCTCGTTTGTGAGGAAAATCCGATATACCGGCTGATATACCGATATACTGACCGATATTTAAAACAATGCATGCACTCACAAAAAATATAACAATTTTACAAAAAAGAAGGTATTGGAACACAAAACACTTTAGCAACTTGAAAGCTATAGACACCAAAGGGATAAAAGAGCCAGAAATAAAAAATTTTAATGGAAAGGATAAATTTCAGTCATAAAAGGTGTAATATGTGCATAGATAGTGGCATGACAATACAAGTACATATAACTTCATAACTATTCCTGCTCCAAAGATCTCAAACGATGCAACAGTTTGCATCAAAGTCATTATCATCGAAGTCCCTGTATCATTCACTGAAAGTTGTACAATTTTCCTCACAGTGCACAGAAAATCGGTTTAGAGCCTCAGATGCAGGAATAGCAGAGGTTCGAGCATGGTTAGGAAGCACAAAGATTTCAAATTATGGCAAGAAAATATTACCTTAAGTCTTAAAATTAAACAATTTTTAGTCAACTAGAACTAGGTATGAATTTCTTGTACTAGAAGAAAGCCACTTTCCATAGAACAATAATTCAAGTTTTCTCTCAATGTAAGAAAATCAACAACAACAAAGGCGGGACATAAATAAAGAACATGAAAACACTACATTTACAAAAGCCATCTGTCCACTTGAATAGTCACAAACTTGCTAATCTCTTATAAAATAAGTCCAATAATGCATTTAAACTTATAAATTTCAAGGTTAAAAAATTTCAAACCACTTTATCTAAAGATTAAGCTGATAGGTCCAATTTCACATGTCATTTACTTTTTGAGCAATTTCTTGTATGGATTATTCCACGCACACATGAATCCTTAACAATATCCCTATTAAGGAATGAGCATTCTCAAAACAATACATAGGCGGTACATGGGTCTCTCAGGGAGCTACCGTGGTGCAGACTTCATATGAGATGAGACCCAAACTTACGCAAAAGCTTATGCAAATAGTTTGTGGACCAAACTCCCTCTTAATCAGTGAGCATTAATGGTGAGGTCCAATGTTGAAAATAACTCGTTATGAAACCTAATGGAAAGCCAACGTTAGTTAATAGTCGAAAATAACTCAATGCACCATAATGATGTGTTTTTTATATTATTTTACGTTATTTTATATTACATTACGTTAAATTATGTTATGTTACGTTATTTACAATAATCTTTTAAATAATTTTTATATTAATATTGATTATTTATTTTGATTATTAACGAATTGTTGCAGTTTTTTCACATGATGACTTGTTTGTTTATTTTTGTAGCATTGTTAACTTGCTAATTTATGACTACATCCTTACCTGTTATAATTTCTTTTCAATAACTAAAATTTCTTACTTTCTGATTAAATTAAATTCTCAGCTAATCTAAAATAAACAATTAGAAATAACATAAATTGAATATTACAAAATATAAATTATAATATTGATAATAATTGAAGATAAATTTGAAATCTTATTTTCTTATTTAGATGATGACTGAAATTATGAGTGTGAATGTACAAAGATAAATATGAGAATTATTGTGAAATTTGTTAGAAATTTAGAGTTAATACTAGGATATAAAATGATTTTATATTTTTCTTTCAAAATTTTTTAATTCAATTTTCAATTTACAAAATTTATTTTATATAGTTTTATATTTATTTTTATTAAATAAATAAAAAATTGCATAACCTACATTATGCGTTATACTATATGCGATATAAACTAACAGAGACAAAACGTTACGTTACTGTTATTGTTATTTTAAACATTGGTGAGGACTTAAATAATTTTCTTTTTGGCATTATTGAACCAATTAGTCATTTTTTGAGCAACTTCTTGTATAGATGTTCCACTCACACATAAATCCTTAACAATCTCCCTCTTAACAAGTATGCATTGTCGAACCAATTAATAGGCAATAAATGGGCCATTTTGAGAGCTACCATGGTGTCAAGAATGGGACAATCCAAGAGGAGAGCCTCAGTGTAGTCTCATTTATGGATGATAATTCGATTCTAGAAATCAATTTGGGAATTGGAAGACCTTTCGCTTTACTTTCTTAATTATATTTAAATACTGTGTAGCAGTCCGAATTAGCTTTCACAGAACCTGTCTGAACTAGTCATCAATCCGAACATGTTAATGTCTAGGATAATGGGGGATTGAAACTTCTCATTTCTACAACTTAGATCAGTTTCTCGTTAAAATTCATAGCTCTTCCCTACTGCTATCTTCATTAAAATGAAAGACCCCTACAACTCTACTTATGAGATGGGACCCAAAATGATGCAAAAGCTTATGCAAATGGTTTATGGACCAATCTCCCTTTCAACTAGTGAGCATTCATTGTGGGAATTTAACAATTTTTTTTTACCATTATAGAACCAAAAGTTAGGTAGTAGTTGATCCTCTTGGAAAGCCACCATGTTGAGGACTTCATGAGGGACAAGACTCAATTCGATGCAAAAATTTAGAGTAATGGGTTGTAGACCAATCTCCCTCTTAATGAGCGAGCTTTCATTGTAAGGATTTAACAATCTCCCTCTTAGAGCTGTTTGTTAGGTTACGTGTATAAATGCAATTTTTAAGTACATGTAAAAATTTGAAGGAAATTTATAAATTTTCATGCTAACTCAGTTCTCCATAAAAATGAATGGTTGTAATTGAACCAATTTGAAAGTTTTCATAGAAAATTAAAGGTTCCTCCAAAATTTGAAAACTTTCTCCAATTTTCTCTTAAACTAACAAATTGCATTACAAATGTATCAAAAAAATATTCACTTCATGAGTGAGCAATCTCGAACCAATAAATAGGAAGTGATTGGGCCTCCTGGAGATCTACCATAGTGAGGACTTTGAAAGGGTAGGATCCAAGCAGATACAGAAGTTTAACCTTATGTGTTATGGACTATAATTGTATTTTGTATTGTCAATACTGACAATAACCAACACCCTCTTATGTAACTTTTGTTTGTGTCAAACAAGAACCAGAGATATCCTTGTGCAATGATTAGGCATTAATATTTCATATTTTAATTTTATATATACCCACTTTATCCGATTTACATACTTAAACATGTTTATACATAATATATTTTGAAATAATAGAATTATTTTTATATTAAGATGAAACAATAATTAATACATGATTTGATAATTTTTTTTATAGGCATTCATATTGTATCCAAACTATGTTTAAACTTGAGATAAAGTGGAGCTTGGAAAGACATCAAATGGGAGGCTATTGGAGCAAAATCAATGTTGTTCAGAAGCTGAAATTTGACAGCCACATTTAGTATAGATAAAGCTTTAACTTAAAAATTCATCCTGTAGAAAATTGCATATATTTAATTTTTTTTCAAACGGTTCAAAAATCAGCTCAATCGGAGTTCAGAAACAAAAGGTATGATCACTAAATAATGTGGAGTAGGAAAATATCTTTAAGATTCAACATTGAGATATCATGGGATCGCCGATGCCCCTATGCCAAATCCGACTAAAATATCTTTTCAAGTGTTTTTACGACTCTAATCTCCGCCATTGATTTGTAAATGGTTGTAAAACTTGGAATACAGCTAATTTAGGTTTTTTAAAACTTCAAACTCTCTAAATAGGAAATAATGTGTCTCTATATAATCTCTCATCTTGTATTCACTTATTCTTTTAATACAAATCTTGTTGGTTAAAGGTGGATAGTGATTCTGTAGTTGTTCTATAATGGTTTGTCTGTATATTTTTAAGTTGTTATTTTTTATTCTTATTTATTTTGCATGGTTCATTGATTGTTATCTTGCACGCATTTTGAACATTCTATCTTTTAATATTGTCTTGTAATCTCTTTGAATAAGAGAATCTATTCATGATTCTATATATATAGTTTACTAATTGGATGCATGGGCTTGTGATAATATAACTATGGAACAAAAAGATCTAGTTTATTTCTTATCTATTTGCATTATTTAGTTGATTGTAATAATTATATATACTTGAAATATTTTACTTTTTGGGATATGATTTATGTTTTCTTTAAACCCCGTTTTGGAAAATAATTCTGCACATCGATTATTGGTGAATTTACATGATAATGGTAATAAAATATGCATAAAAAATCAAGAAGATAATTTCTAGTGGTTAGACAACCAACATGGAAAAATAGAGAAGAATCTGAAATGTTAATCACTTTTCTCATAAATATCTATTATTATCAACAATTTACTCTTTTGCTTGGTCTTATTCGCTGATTTGTGTTTATAACACCAAAATGTCTATGTGGATTCGGAACTATATTACTTGTTGATTTCTAACATTTGGGAGTGTGTTTTAAATTCGATCATGCAACTATTTGTCTTTAGTTGGCAGATATTTGATCATATTCTCCCTCTTAATTATCACCTACACAAACTTTAACTACTCCAATGACCATCCTTACCAAATAAGCTTGTCACTTTTATAATTCCTAAATTGAAAACATAGCATAATTGAAAACTATGCTCCATCTAGCAACCTAAACAAACCACAACAAGGCATATCCTGATATTAAGGAAAAGGAGAGGTTATGAAGGGTGTTGGAAGCAAAGAAATTCAAAAGTAGTAGAAAACTAGTTTGGTTACATCTTTCGTGTTTTGTATCAAATAGAGTTGGCAATTCATACTCTCATAGTCATCCTAGTAAAATCCAATCCTTTTTCGATCTCCAATAGTTCTAAGTGTAAGAAAGCAAAGGATGGAGGGGGTGAGAGCAACTGAGCTAGTTGAAGTGGGGTTAGATCTGGACAGAGAAGGGAGTACTTCAAAACCTTTACTTGTGTCAACTGGTTTAACACACAGAGGCAAATGCAAGGTGGGTTTGGATGACCCAAATTTTCAGTAATACAAGGCACGAAGTATAAGAAAGATTTGTCTTGTTTTGTACAAAATAGTTATTGGAAATTACAAAAAAGGATGACTACTCCCTTCCTAGCTACCAAAGAGTAAAGTGAAACTTGAATTAACTTGGATCGAATTAACTTACATCATTTCACTCACTGCATGAGGAAAGTGAGGCACCTAATGTCACTCAAGAATCAACATGTTGTCTTAACTCAGGAGAGGGAGAAAGAAAGAAAGATGGTGAGATGATCCACTTATGGATAATGTGAATGGGACAACAAGGAGAAAATAAGATCTGACTACTAGCGGCTATTTCTCAAAATTCAGACTTGATCCAGCCATGAGGGATCAGATCATTAAGATTTAGATAGACTCTGGCAATGAAGAACCAGATGCAAAAGGAAGGGATGGACATATAAGAGGATAGATGCAACAAACTTTGGACAGGTACAAGAATCAGCCACGTGAGCTAGATGTAAGGGAAGGATCAAATGCATACCAGACAAAAGGATCTGGATGCGATGATGCTCAAATTAGATTCTGATCACTAGGATTATTCTAGAGGGTTGGAAAATAAATCAGCCATGAGAGGCTAAAAGAAAAGGGGTTTTAAACTAACACTGATATCGAGTATTCAAAAATGTGATGAGGCAAGAATGAATTTAAGCCATCAGGGGTAGAGAAGAGATTGGAAGGCCGAGAGGATGAATTTAAGGAGATTGACACCAGTTTCGGTATCTTGAAATAGAATATAAATGGTTTCAACTAAGAATTGAGGTTTTGACTAATTTCGTTCCATATGCTAATATCGGATCAATTTGGAATGAAACAGATTTAGAAGTGCTTTGAAATGGATCTGGAACCACCTCTAGAAAATTAGTTTCATCAAGTTCTATTGCATTGCAGCTAGTATCAATCTGTTTCTAAGTAGTTCTGTTAACTTTGGGGAACTAGTTTTGTTTAAGTTTTGGATGAAACTTACCAAAACCTACCAAAAATTACAAAATACTTCAAATGAAAGGGAGCAAGAGATGCTAATATTCCTACTAGTTAATAATTTTATCCTACTTCAATTTCTATCTTGATCCTAAGTCCATAAATTCTAACATATCAACCAATGTTGAAAATAACACGTTATGAAACCCATTATATTAAGTTACGTAACCTAACGGAGCCCCAACGCTACGTAACAACTGAAAATAACTCAGTGCACCGTAATAATTCGTTTTTACGTTATTTTACGTTATATTACGTAACGTGACATTAATTTATGTTATGTTACGTTATTTACAATTATTTTTTTAATAACTTTTGTTGTTGATTATTATTTTGCTTATTAACGAATTGTTATAATTTTGTTGATTAGTTGTTGGTTTGTTTGATTGTTTATGGAATTACTAACTTGTTAACTTGCGATTGTTTCCTTATTCGCTTGTTGTATTCCTCTCTGATTGCTGAAATATCTTGTATATTTTATTGATTTTTTAACTAATCTGAAATTAACAATTACAAATAAGATAAATTGAACATTACAAAATATAAATTACAATAATGATAATAACTGGAATTGAAATAAAAAATTAAAATTTTATTTTCTTATTTAAATAATAACTGAAATTACGGTTGAAGACTTAATATAATTTATGAAAATAAATATGAAAATTATAGTAAAACTTAATATAAAATTAGATTAGAATATGTATTACAAAATAATTTTATATTCTTTTTTTTAGATATTTTAATTTTTTTTAAATTTATAAAAGTTATTTTATATAGTTTTATATTTATTTTTAATTAAATAAATAAAAAATTACATAACCTACGTTATGCGTTACGCTATACGCGATATAACCTAACAGAGACAAAACGTTACGTTATCGCTATTTTAAACATTGATAACAACTTTCAACGTATTTTATTTATGAGCATAATTTTAATGCATTCATGTTTATTTGAATTAATTTTGCACAAACTTGTTGCACTCATATTATTCAAAACTCACTTATATGTTTAGATTACATGTTCTTTAGGCACCATTTGCAAATCATCAAGACGTCCAACATATTTAGTGGTTATAATACTCAGCTAAGGAACTAACAAAACTTGTAACTTTAAATAATGAGAGTCCAAAATCAAAATCAAAATCTAAACCAAGTTCTCAAGCCTTAGTTTTAACCATGAGGGACCAGATTAAAAGGGTTTGGACATAAAATGATCATTAATAGATTGCATGTGACCACATACACATTTACTCAATAAGCAAAGAGTCATGACAAGGAAGTTCTGACCAGTTCTGCCCTATCACGTTTTAGATGCAATGAGATTCAGTTGGGATTTCGCCATGAGGGACATATTCTGAAGGGTTTGGACATAAATTGATCATGAAAAGTTCATGCAACATACCTCTGGCATGTCTAGAGAAAATGCGTAATGTATTGCTTAGGGATATTTCCTTACACTCATTTTAGGACTTGGTAATGGTTCATTAGTTCCTTTTTAAAGAAACACGGTGATAATATTTTATCCTTTTACTCAAAAACTCCTAGTGTCCTAGTTCCCAAAATGGTGGCCTCCATAAGCCATATAGAAATTTTGTACTTCAATGCTCTTAAAAAAAGGTGGAAACAGGTTTTAAAAAACTGGAGACCGACTACACATTGTGGTAGATGACTAGGTGTTACATATAGAAAAGATATAGTCTCTTAAACTTAAATAGCATTTAAAATGCAAGGCAAAGTTATCATGAAGATTGCATCTGCTTTGCTCACCCTACTACAATATTTTCCTCAATAACAAATACATAAAAACACAAGCTATATTACCTTACTTCCGCAACATTCTGTATAGCTGTATCCATTTTCAAGATCATGCTTTATATAACTTTAATGCTAATAACATTTTGGATATGTGAAGCATAATATACTTTAGTAAGAAAAAAAAAAGATTGCTAGCTATGAGACATCACCAATTAATGACTATAATCTTTGGGAGGGAGGGGGTAAAAAGTCAAACATGGAGGAAGAGATTAGTATTTTACAAAAAATTTTATTCGTAAAGATTTACTTGAATGGATTAACAAGAAATACAGATTGAAACCACAGATAGATTGAAACCACATATTTGATATGTTTTGGCAATGGAATAATAATTACAAAACTATTCAAATATCAAATACAACAATGTGCAACTTCACATGGGTGTTTTCATACGATTTCACATTTCAATTACCAAAATACTCTGCAAAAACAAAACATCAATGAAAAATCATATAATCCCATAATTTTAAGATTTTACAAATAAACATTTCATTATTTGTTTGGGTATATTTTCCTCTGTTAATATTAAACAATGGTAAAACATCCCTCAAAATTAATTTAATAAGATAAGTATCCAATGGAGGAATCTTATACCTCGAATTAATTTGCAACAAATAAAACCACAAACTACTAAATTAAATCATATGGCAAGGGTGCACTCGACGATGCAATACAAGAAATCAAGTTTCTAATTCGGTCTCATCTTTATTCAAAATAGTAATAATATATAGAAATTAGTAAGAAACCACGTATTACTCTAATTACAACAAATAACAAATTATGCCATTATAAAACTAAAATAAAAATCTCATCGTTGCTCCCATTTGTTTATGCTCAGAGAGCAAGCAAAATTAAAAGAGATTAATTTTTTTTAAAAAATATGGATAGGCACCGGGCACAGAGAAAATTTGGTTAGACAAGATTGGTCACATCCAATATCAAATACAGATGTGATGAGTGTTTTGGGTATCAATTTAAGATGCATTAAAAATTAGGAAGGTTCTTTAGAAAAGGAAAAATATAACATTTCAAAACTATAATGGCACCAAAGAAGATGGGGGCATTAATTTGTTGGAAAAAAGAAAAAAAGAATGAGTCTTGTGGACTACAAAAGATATGACCCATGAAGGAAGAGAGCTGAGATGTTGGACATTTACAGAAATGATGTGATAGTGTGAAGGCAAAGAATCAGATATAAGTGGTTTTTTGGGGGAGATGCCAACACATATTTCTTTCATAAATCATCAAATGTGAATCATTAGGGAAATACCATCTACACTGGTAGGAGGATTACTCTACGAGAAGAAAGAAATTCAATATCATATCCATATATACTTTAAATAATTATTTGGAACATATGCAATAACATTTTGCTCCATAAGTTGGAGGGTGATTACAAACAGGAAGAGTAAAATAAGTGGTGTGGGAGATTTGGGACAAAGAAAGGAGCTGGACTAACATATTTCCCCACAAATAACATGAAACCAACAATAGAATTGGCATGATAGGCTATACAACTAAATAGGATCAACTATTCGCAAGTTGTGCTAATCCCTAAAGCCACTAGACTGAAGGAGGTGGGGAGTTATATACCTATAGCATTATTGAATAGTCACTATGAATATCGTTTCAAAAGTTCTAGCTAATTGCGTTGCTCTAATTTCGTTGAAATGTCAACGATTATCAATCAAGCTTCATAGTTGTTAGAAACATCTGGAAAGGAATTGTTGGGACACGATTGTTCTTAACTTTTTTCGGCTAGGAGTGGCTTTTAGGCCAAGGGGTCTAAAATCATCATCTGAAAAGGTTGGTGATGCTTGGTGATACCTCGTAAACATATGTTCTCCAAATTATTTACCTTGAATAGGTATCAGGATGGGATGTTTTTGCCATATCAGCTTCAAAACAGATGAGGGTGTGATATTCACCCTGAGTATACAACCAAAATAGAACCTATAAATAAGTTCTGAATGAGTTTGCAAAATTTATTTTCAAACCTTGACAGGAAGAAAAGTTTGGTCTGGATATGCAAGGAGGCGAGGAAAAATCTTGGTCAAATCCTCTTACCAATGGCTGATCTTTTAGGTTGTTAGGTCCAAAGTAGGTGGTCCATTATGAGGGACAAAGACACCCTTAAGGTTAAAGTCTTAATTTGGCTTCTCCATAGAAGGACGATTCTAACATGGAACAAACTACAAAAGAGGGGCTAGATAAGACCAAGTGTTTTGCATCTTGTGCCAACGCAATAATGTATCTATAGCCATCTTCCTGAATGTGAATTCACTAAATATTAAGTAGAGGAATAAGGGCTAGTCTCATTATGAATCCCAAGAACAACTGTATTTAGTCACTGATGACCAGATAGACATCAGGCGCTGCTAAGATGTAAGCAAGATGGATAGTGACTTCTTTCTATTGGAATATTTGGAAGGACAGGAAAAGTATAATATTTAGAAACATTGCTTGCTCTCTTCATGATTGCATTTCATTAATGATCTTGAGATTGTCTTCTGATAAAAGTTGTACTGAAGGGTGACAGAGTGCAGCACTAATTGGTAAGGAAGAGGCTTCCCTAGCCACAACTAAACTACTGTGCCATTGCAGTGGGACCCAGACATCTCAACTACCAAAGATGGTGACCACAATAGCCATAAGTTGATCAACTTCGATGACAGCTTGCACACTTCTCACCTGCGTTGTCACGTCCACTACATCTATGTACAGATTTAGCATTTTAATGAGAGAGAGGATGTATGTTATTTGATACTGTTGTACTTTTAATTGGTACTATTGTTGTAATTTTTTATGTATTATTATGCAAGCGTCTGTGCAACTAGACGCTTGTACTAGGTTTTATTTTGTTATCTTATTAATGGAAATCAGTGGGCTTCATGTTCACTGTTTGGTTTTATGCTCATAGCTTGGTACTATAGTTTTACATTTTTATCTATGATTATGTAACCAAATACTTGTATTAGGTCTTATTTTCAATCTTCTTATGAATGGAACTTAGGGGTTTGCTCACCAATTGGCTGAATAATAATAATAATAATAATAATAATATGAACACAGATAAAGAGAGAAAAAAAATCAAAAATATATGTCTATAATCAACGTCTCATAGTTTCTAGGTTGCTCAGTGTTTTAGATGGGTGCGTGCTACATGCGCACATGAAAACACAAGCTGAATCATAAATATCATCGACAACAAACTGAAATTCCATATATTACGTGTGTGTGTGTATGTGCGTATCGACAAGCTGGAAGCATACCCTTGGGCAAAAATTCGTCCTGCGCCTAATGCATTGTGGCCAACTTCACTATTACCCATGTCATCCTCAGTTGGAAGTCCCACTGCCATACCATGAGCCCTGACCAATCTCCACCTATCTGGAGCACCCTGCAAGAAGTAAAACCGAGTGAGTTTACACTGCCTATCCATAAGCAAAATGATTACAGTTTTACTAAAGAGGTTAAAACTAGACAATTGTACAATTCAACCAGTACGCTAGAAATGGGAAAATTGAAATTACTAGGAACATCTTGGACTTTCCTTAATAAAGTTACAAGAAAAGTGTTTTGCCCAAAACCAGAAACAAGAACTCTGCGAAAAGAGACGCAAAGTCAACAAAACACTTCAACTTCTCCTAGCAAACTTTTTGGCCAATCATATGCACAAGTGATCATAAGTCCAGCAACACTCGCGAAATGTCATTGAAATGTGATGTAAATGTCACCAAAGTAACCTTTTTATGTTATCCTGTTTATTTATATGAACTCAACTTTAACTTTTGGTAGATTGTGGTACACGTTTAGGAAACTTTGTTCGTAATTTGATTATTCTTTAGTGATGTAGCGGTCGATATTTCAAACTTGATTCACTTTAAGTGATAGTCTCTTCCTTGTATCATGGCAAGATGATGGAGATGTCGAGGAACTTGAAGGGAAAAGAGAGACTTTTAGCTTGATTTTGGCTCTCTTTGTGGGGCTTTTTCTCTTAAAGGTGATGGCTCTCCTTTTGTTTTTGATACTGCATCCTCTCTACAATTGGAGCTCTTGTTGTATCTATACTCTTTCTCAAGTCAACACCCAGTAGAATTAATCATAAGCATAAGTGGTCCACAGATTAGATTATATTAAGTCAACTAAAATTTGGACCTGCGCCTGAAGGTACCGCTGTAGTCATTAGCTGACACAAAAAAAATCGAGTTTTTGCCTTGGAGACACCCGTGGCTACCACAGAAATGAGTTTTAGCTTTTTGGAAAATATCATTGACATTGGTGGGATTACTAGTGGCTCTTTCTGACTCATGATGGACCAACGGTGACTTATGATGGGCCAACAATGGTCCAGGCAAAGTTGTCTGGCAATATCAATGGTTTGGGGCATCCATCGATTGCCTCATACAGCAGTATTTTGCCTTCCTAAGATCTGGTCTCCATTAAAATCTTCCATTATGGTATTTCTTCATGAACGCAACACTTTTCTAATCCCTACAAGACCCTCGAAATTTTCAAAACAAGCTTGAGTTGAGTTTCGAAGTACTTTAAACTCTTCATGTGATATTGAACAACTCAGAATACAGTGATCTTGTTCACTCATCTTGAATGAGATTCGTATGCACCGAGTTGTCCATAATAACATATGATGCAATGTGCACCAAGTCATCATTGACAGAATACAATACGACAGTTCAGATTAGAATCTTTACTGTAATGTAATGATATCTGGTATCAAATTATAGCTAACTCATCAACAATTATTTTGACAAAGTTAGTTTTTATGTTAAACGTGCAGATTAATTTGCAAGAAATATAGTGTTGAACTTTGCAAAGAAATCAATGAATCTTGATAAAGGTTTAGTTATAATGTATCAAGTTTGTCTGCTAAAATATGTGTGTTGAACATAGCAAAAGAGAATTCAATTGAGGTGTGATTTTGAACATATCAAGACAAGGACTTATCAGTTGGTTGTTGTTAACTTTATGAAATGGAAAAGCTTATCAGAAGTATGAATGTACAGGATACACATACATATCTAGCTACATAAATAACCAAAATTTAAACTCCAAATTATGGCAATAGTGTAAATCCCAAAGTCGGAATCCAGTCTATTAAGAAAATGATAAATAATAGCATTTAATATTCAAGAAGAGATCATCGAATCAGTTAGTCATTAGTATTATCTCATTTCTCAGGTTGCTAGTTTTGGTGATTCACGTCGGAAATGCACCAAGAATTGGTACCCACGAACTGGAACGTGGATTGCAGTTAAAAATAGAAGAATCCTAGATATTATTCCAAGAAGTGTATAGCGTATTTCTACAAATTACAAGCACGATTTCCATTACCCAACTTAAACAAACTGCTCACATGATAAAAAATTACATAAAATCTATTATGCTTGTAATTTTATTTTATTTTAATGTCTATTCATATATGAGGGACTATATATGTAATCTATTGTTTCTTTAACATCTGATTAGTGGAATGTGGGAATTATCTACCGTTTATGCTAAATAATAATAATAATAATAATAATAAAATTACATAAAATCATGTGTATAAGCCCTGGAATAATTGACCAACAAATCTATGTACTAACTAAGGTTGGGGGGGCTTATATGCAGGAACTTGCTACAAAATACAAAGAAAATAATATAGATGATGTATGGTTGCCTTCTTAAGGGAATCCATGGTGGGCGTCTCGGCGACATGAATGCAGTTGTACTTGTCGGGATTGGCCTCGCCCCATCCATCAAGAACCACTACGGCCACCGTCTTCCCTTTCGGAAGCTTCGGGTGATCCGGCAACTTCCATGAGAATGTAGAGCCGCTCATCTCTTCAAATCTTTTCTAAAAAATTAAAATTAAAAATAAAAATAAAAAAAGCAAGATCAACTACAAGAAGTAACACAATGTATTAGTATAAACTCTAAATAATGAGGTTTAATGCATTCTTAGATTGTAATTTGATACCTTAGTTTGGAGAAGGGTATTCTTGTTTGAGGAGCGGGCGAGTTATGAATGTGATTGGAGATCTGTCCTCTTTTCTAGCTCAGAATTTATAGGTTTTCCTGGAAATGCGGGTGTCAATTTGACCCAGATCCGACCTTTAATTCGATCCAACTGCGCACATCTAAGACCAAGATGCAGCCCGTTCATTGTGTGGGTTCTGTTGCATTTCGCGGAGAAAAAGGGAAATTCTAAATGCGCACCATATTTTACTAGTGAGCACCATTTTTCCCTATGTTGTAAATCACTTTACTATATAATATAGTATGTGGTGCTCACTAGGAACATGCGGTGCGCATTTAGAATGTCCCGGGGAAAAACTGCAAGTGATGGAACACAGACCGTGGGCCTTTCATTTTCTTTTATTTCTATTTTTGGAGAAAAAGGTATTAGCCATTTATTCTTTTTTATTGATGAGGCGAAAAGTCGCAGGGAAATTCTAAAGGCACATTCCTTGTGTCTCCACGCAGATCCTTCTAAGCGCACAACTTTTCAATTTTAAAATGTTAAGATTTTTTTTCTCCTTAATGGCGCATCCTTTTTCACCAAAAATATTCTCTCACAAAAACTCACCCCCTCCTCTAACACTTACCAGCCCGACACTTCATCCCCTACTCCCCCTTCGACCCCCATCCAGCCTCCTTCGATCTCTCTCCATCCCTCCAAACTCCCAACCCATTCACCTTCCCTCCCCTCTCGACCCCCCCCCCCCCCCAAACCCCATTTGACCTTCCTTTGTCCCTCCAAACCCCCAACTCATTCTCCTCCATCACTCTTCCACCTCCAACTTCGCCCCTTTGAAACCCCAACCCATCATTCTCCTTCCTTTGCTCTTCCGGACTCCAACTAGAATGTCTTCAAAACGAAGTGTGTTACTTAAAATTAAAAGTTTACCTTACATGTATATGTATATGATCTTGGAATAACCATAAGTATTCCACATCAAATGTGAACAATAGCATGTTGGTAATTAGGAAAGAAGCTACTATTATATATACAAAATATGATTAGATAAAGTGGCACACTATATTGTTTTGTACATCAAAAAGATCAAAAGAAATATACGGTGCCTAAGACCAAAAAAAAAAAAAATGTATAATATTCAAAACTTTAAGTCATCTACCATTCACTGGCATTTTGCTTGGTCGATGAAATATGGATCCTTGGTCAAGACAGGTCATCCTTCCTCATCCTTAAAATCTGGATTTGGAATCCAGGGGATTAAACATAGTAAATAATACAGAAAGAAAGAAAAACATACTAATAAAGTACTCAGATTAATAGTGCGGGTGAATATGTAATACTATGTCAGTAGTGCTAACGTGAACCATAGTCAATAAATCATATAAAACTGTGAGTAAATAAAAGTGGCGAATGTCAGGGTCTTGGTCACATCTTATGTTGGTTATTAGAAGTTATGTGTTGGATAAGATGCGCACTGGATCCCAATATCATAAAAGTGCCTTTACATATATGAATCCCGGCCCCTATCCTATGGCTTTAAGTTACGATGTTCTGGCATGCACTACAATATGGTTCCCAAACTATTTAACAATAATGGAGGTATCTCTCAAGGATACTATAATATTGTTTGTGGTTGTATCATATGGGTGTCATTGCAATAAAGATTCCGTTCCTTAACTTTATGGTCAATTGTAACCTTATATGATATTATCATTATCCATTAGATAGTTTCTACCTATTCCCATATCAAGATACATAACACATGATTTATTAGGATATTATAATTTATTAGATGATACATAGCACATAACACATGATTTATTAGGATATATTCAAAACTTCAGCATGCTCATATCCCTCATCAAGAAATTAGGAATAAATACCATGTCAATTCTAGACCCAGAATATGTCTGCCCTTAACTTTTATAATTCCATGTCCATGCTATATCACTATATCCTTTGTATCATGCTCACATGTATTTGGTTAATCACATTATGCATATGCATCAAGTACCCAAGTCATGCCTCAGGTCAAGTCATGTGTCATACATCATGTTACCAGTGAACACTATTTCCTCTATTCTGTAAATCACTATACTATATAGTATGTGGGCGCATGTAGAACTACCTGCAACTTACGGGAAACTTTAGTAAATTCTAAATGTACACATATTTCACTAGTGGACATCATTACACCTATGTTGTAAATCATTTTACTATGTAGTACGGGGTGTGCATTTAGAACTGCTTCTTTCCTTCTGTTTTTGCTACTGCTACTGCTTTTTTTTTCTCATTTCTCTGTTGGGTTGCACTGATAAGACAACTTCGGAAAAATTTTAAATGCGTACATATTTTACTAGTGAGCACCATTTTCCCTATGTTGTAAATCACTTTACGATACACCATATTGGAAATAAAACCCGAAAAGACACCGAAATCATGAAATTGGTGATAGATCATTAACTATTGCATTATACATTATTATTTATTGTTACTATTGTTGCCACAGAATATTGAAATTAATGATGATCACCAATCCATTAAACTAAACTGAATGACTTACACTGGAATCGTCATACACTGGGATTTGGGAAAAATTTAGGTTCATATGAATTAAATGGCTGGACGTAACTGTGCCACTGTTTCCCATTTTGGGAGGATCGGGATAGGCTCCGATCATCACTGCGCCACTGTTTCCCATTTTGGGAGGATCGGGATAGGCTCCGATCAAAATTACTGTTTCGTTTTCCCGGGGGTAGACGGGGATGCGTTCAGACCAGCTATATTCCTATTTTTCCTGAATTTTCAAATACCATAATTAAAAGACATCAACTAAAAATAATAATAATAATGACTCTACCCTTATTTGTATGTCGGTCCATGATATTGAATTATTATTGTTATTTGTTATGTTAGATCGCTTTACTGACGATCCTGATTATGCATGACCAGATACAGATATTTATCAAGAAGTAGATCCTCCAGAAACAGAACAAGATGTGGCATACTTTAAGGAATAGGCAGATGTACAGGAGTGATGAAATTTTTAGTTAATTGCTTTCATTTTAGTAACTGTAATAACTGCATATAACACTTCATTTAATTTGAAACAGCTCTTTTATTCATGAATAATTTATTTGTAATGACATTTTGTTGATTTTATTTAGAGAAAGTTTGTTATCACTTTGATTTTTTAAAAAAATTATCATTTATTTCTGTATGTTATTCAATTTAAATTACATTGCAACTGTAATGTTTTGTTTTGAGGCTTGTCGAGTAGTTATTCGACGCCGAAGGTTTCAGCTTTCCACACTACAGAAAGTGGGGCGTTACATTATCATGTACATTTATAATTTGAGGTCTGATCACGATTAATGATGTTGTTTTTAGATGGAATTAGGGAACTAATTATTCATAGGGTTTTCAATATCTAAAACAGAAATCAAAAAATTTTATTTTGGGGATTTCTATGTGCTGAGTGCTTGTAAGAAATCTGATGGTATAACTGTGATCCGTAAACTGAGACTGAAATGTAATATTTTATCCCACGCCATTAGAGAAAGGGGGGTCGCCAGGTAGTCGCCCTACCTGCCAACCAGTGGTCCTTTGTACTTTGATGATAGTGAACTTATACCAGATGTTTGAACAAATGAATGTAGTACTTGGATGATTTTCAATTATCAGATATATCATGATTAACTGCAAGTTTAGAGATTTGGAGACCAATTCTCATTATTGAATTTGAAGATCAAAACTAGAGTTTTTATACATGCTCCTACATACTATACATTTTGAGAAAATGATGGTCTATTAAAGATATATGGATTATCTGGAAATGTTAAGGAAAATTTTAGGGTCCATTAAAACTAAGAAACTACAAATTAGCAGTTAGAATTGTAGTGGCCACATCTTCCCCATACATAGTGAAAATTTTCTAGCAAGTCTGATCTAATAATTAGATTGATTGGCAGCAAAAATTGTCTCTGATACTAAATGTAGCAGTAAAGTGAATAAAAATCAAGTTAGGTTATTGACATCAGTTTGCCGCTAAAGGTTATGGCTTCACGTTGCATTAGGCCAGAGCCAAGTTATCCTGCAAGTTGCAGGTAGTTCTAAATGCACACCACATGCTATATAATAAAGTGATTTGCAGCTTAGGGAAAAAGGTGCTCACTGGTGAAATATGTGCGCGTATTTAGAATTTCATAAAGTTCTTGCAATGTTGAGGTAGTTCCAGATGCGCACCCAATACTATATAGCTAAGGTGAATTACAACATAGGGGAAAGGATGCTCACTAGTAGACTTGTGTGCATGTAGAATTTCCCCCCCAAAGTTACCTCCTCACAGGGAAATAGAAACGGGAAGAAGGAGAAATCAACCACCAAAAAAAAAAAATAATTAAAAGAGGAAAACTCTTCGATCCGACGAGGGCAGCAGCAGAGATCGACGGAGCGGAGATCGTCGACGGTCACTGGCGTTGGCCACGACCAAATCGCCTCGCCGACCCTAACCCGAAACTTCGACCGACGATGGCAGTAGCAGAGATCGACGAAGCGAAGATCGTCGACAGTCACTGGCGTTGGGTTCGGTCGGATCACCTCGCCGACCCTACCCCAAAGCTTCGTCCGATGAGAGCCGCAACAAAAACAGGAGCCGAAAAGGAGGAGAAAAAGAGACAGGAAAAAGAAGAAGAAAATCAACTAGTTTCCGTATTAAATTACACACATATCTGAGCCTTCTTCTTCCTTTACCAACATACCCAAGTTAGGGTTGCGGGTGATTCGGGTTGGGTACCATACATGGTTCCATTTGTTGGCATACTTTGGCTGCATAGTTCATGATTATTTAACAAGAAAATTTTGAGATTCTATTTTGGCAATTTTGAGGTCCCATTTGCTGGCATAGTTTGGCTGCATAGTTCTTGATAATTTTCTGCTATTTTGGTAATTTACTGCTATTTTAGTTTGGCTGCATAGTTTGGTGGTTTACAATTCTTTTATCTTCAATTGCATGGGTTGTACAATTACATGAATTTTCGATTGCACATTTAGAATTTCTCCGAAGTCGAAATGTCAGTGCAACCAAACAGATAAAGGAAGAAGAGACGCAGCAGCAGACGCAGAAGCAGAAAAAAGAAGAAGAAGATGAAGAAGAAGAAGAAGAAGCAGCAGTAGATGCAGAATATGTATAGTTGTTTTATATATGTATAAAACTAAAATTCTTCAAGTAAATATATTTCAAATACTCATCATTCTAGTAAGCATCTATATCAAAAAAAAAAAAAAAAAAAAAATTCCTGAACCATAATAAATATCCTTCGGCAGAAACAAGACAACTACGGTTCTACCAATAAACTTGAACTGGGACAAGGAAAAATCAAAATGTTCGCTCTGCAAATTTCTTGAGCTTCAAAGATAATTGCAATATTTCTAAAAGGCTACCGTGCACATTTATCAACAACCAAGGAATCATTGGCATGGATGATAAAAAAATATTTATTTTGTTCAGAAATTTAAACATCTATTGGGTATAAAATATATGTAACACAACTCCTATTTTTAAATATTATAAGGGAAATTATGCTACTGCACACTGCAATTCATTGTGTATAAAACATTGGTGCTTAAAGATTTTCTATCGAGAATTAAACCTTTTAATTAAATAAAACAGAAATTATAAAAATAAATGTAGCATGTTAAAGTGAGTAAAAGAACTCACTTTAGCCGAGTCTCTTCTTTCTTCCCTTTTCCTTTCCTTACTTCCTTTCTCTCTCCTTCCCGTACGTTCTAAAATTTTCTGCGTTTCAGAGAAGAGGGAAGGACCATATTTTATTATTTTTGAGATAAAATCTTGTTGGTTGAGATAAAATTTTGTTGTTGAGATATAATCTTGTTTGGTTGAGATATAATCTTATTGTTGAGATATAATCTTGTTTGGTTGAGATTTAAATAATAAAGTTTTTGATAAAGATAATTATGAATTTATTTTAATCTCAACCACTTTTATATCTACATCATAATAGAAAACAAACCCCCTTTATCTATTTTTTTTCTTCCAGATTTTAATTTATTTTAATTTAATTTAATTTATTATTATTTATTTATTTATTTATTTTTGAACTGAATTAAATGCAATAATAGAAAAGTGGTCGTTATATTCTACTCCCCTTAAGAAAAATTTCGTCCTCGAAATTTCTTTAAACTCAAATGATGTAGAGGAGTTATACCTTTACTCAAATAAGTGTGGAAAACGCTCTTGAATGTCTTCTTCTCGCTCCCAAGTTGCCTCCCGGTTAGAATGTCGATTCCAAGAAACCAACACAAGTGGGATTACTTTGTTCTTCAAAGTCTTCTCTATACGGTCAAGTATGGTGACCTGTTCTTCTGGATAGGAGAGGTCTGGTCCGATCTCCAGTCCTGAATAGTCCACGATATGCCTCTCATTAGGTACATATCGTTTTAATTGTGAGACATGGAAAATATTATGCACTTGTTCCAGTGTAGGCGGGAATGCTAGGCGATACGAGACCTTGCCTATTCGTTCCAAGATTTCGAAGGGGCCATGAATCTCGGGCTTAATTTCCCACGGTTGCCAAAACGAATGACTCCACGTGTGGGCGAAACCTTCAAAAAAACCGAGTCTCCTACTTGAAATTCCAAAAACCGTCATCGGTGGTCTGCCAAGCTCTTCTGTCGATCTTGGGCTGCTCTCAGATGTTGCCGTACTAAGTTAATTTTCTCCACTGCCTGGGTAATCATTTCTGGCCCAAGTAATTTTCTTTCTCCAATGTCATCCCAATATAACGGTGATCTACATTTTCTTCCATACATAGCCTCGAATGGTGCCATCTTGATGCTTGCTTGGTAGCTATTATTGTAGGCGAATTTCACCAGATGTAGGAAATCTTCCCATGATCCTCCGAAGTCAAGCATACAAGCCCTCAACATATCCTCCAATGTCTGGATAGTTATTTCTGACTGGCCATCTGTTTCTGGGTGATATGCTGTACTGAACTCTAGTTTTGATCCCAGACTATCTTGCAGTTTCTTCCAAAACTGAGAGGTGAAACGGGCATCTCGGTCTGATACAATACTAACAGGCACACCATATAATTTTACCACTTCACGCATATACTTTTCTGCCAAAATTTTGGTAGACTGTCCTACACGAAATGGTATGAAATGCGCTACTTTAGTGAGGCGGTCCACAATTACCCAAATTGCATTATTACCCTTATGACTGCGTGGTAATGCGGTAACAAAATCCATTGTAACTCTTTCCCATTTCCACTCGGGTATGGGTAAAGGTTGAAGAAGTCCCGGCATTCTTTGATGCTCTGCTTTAACTTGCTGACAAGTTAAGCACTTGGATACAAACTTGGCAATTTCATGCTTCATTCCATGCCACCAAAAATGCTGCTTCAGGTCTTGATACATCTTTGTTCCTCTGGGATGGATAGCATAAACTGAACTATGAGCCTTTTATAATACTTCCTGCCGTATTTCTCTTTTGGGCACACACAACCTACTGCCTAATCGGAGAGACCCATCTGTGTGGATACATAAATATGTCCTCTGTCCTTCTTTTACCTGTCATCGGAATCTTTGCAACTGAGGATCATCTTTCTGAGTTTCTTTAATCTTTTCCACCAGTGGCGGTTGGAGTTGTAAAGCCAGCATTTGTACCTCGGCACCGGGTAAAATAATTTCTAATTCTAACTGCATGATTTCTTCAAGTAGCTTCTTTTGCTGAGTTAGAACCATT
This sequence comes from Dracaena cambodiana, assembly GCA_036321105.1. Classification (NCBI taxonomy): domain Eukaryota; kingdom Viridiplantae; phylum Streptophyta; class Magnoliopsida; order Asparagales; family Asparagaceae; genus Dracaena; species Dracaena cambodiana. Next base: position 10,698,983 of record JAYEPQ010000018.1, read on the forward strand.
ACCATAGGCTTTCTGCTCAAGGCATCGGGTACCACGTTGATCTTACTAGGATGGTATTGCAAATTGATGTCATAGTCTGCCATCAATTCGAGCCACCTTCTCTGTCTCAAATTAAGTTCTTTCTGTGTGAAGATATACTTAAGACTCTTATGGTCTGTAAAAATCTCCACTTTGCTACCCAACAAATAATGCCTCCAAATTTTTAATGCAAAATTCACAGCTGCAAGCTCCAAATCATGTGTGTGATAGTTTTTCTCATGCGGTCTCAATTGTCTAGAAGCATAAGCTATCACTCGTCCTCGTTGCATCAATACACAACCTAGCCCCCTGCCGGACGCATCACTGTATACAACCATTCCTACGGTCCCTTCTGGTACGGCTAATACTGGTGCTGTAGTGAGCCTCATTTTCAACTCATTGAAAACTGCATCACATTCAACTGTCCAGTCGTACCTCTCTCTTTTCGTCAGGAGCTTGGTCAGGGGTCTTGCAATCTTAGAAAAATCTTGCACGAACTTCCGATAATAACCTGCTAATCCCAGAAAGCTTCTCACCTCTGAAATATTTTTCGGGATCGGCTAATCCTTCACTGTTGAAACCTTGCCAGCATCGACTGAGATTCCATCTTGAGAAATAATGTGCCCCAAGAATGAAACACTCTTCAGCCAAAATTCGCATTTACTGAGCTTCCCATATAATTTTTCCTTCCTTAGTGTCTCCAGAACTATCCTTAAATGCTTAGTGTGATCCTCTTCGGTCCTTGAATACACCAATATGTCATCTATAAACACCACAACGAATTTATCCAAATATGGAAGAAAAATTCGATTCATTAAGTTCATAAAAATTGCAGGTGCATTCGTCACTCCGAATGGCATCACTAAGAATTCAAAATGCCCATATCGAGTCCGGAATGCTGTTTTAGGAATATCCGACTCCTTCACTTTCACTTGGTGATACCCAGACTTAAGATCCAACTTGGAAAATACCCTAGCACCACCAAGCTGATCGAACAAGTCATCAATTCTCGGTAGTGGGTATCGATTTTTGATAGTGACCCTATTTAATCCCCTGTAATCAATACATAATCTTTTGCCTCCATCTTTCTTCTCAGTCAAAAGTACTGGTGCACCTCAAGGGGAAGTACTTGGTCTAATGAAACCTTTAGCTTCCAACTCGTCTAATTGCATCTTCACTTCTTTTAGCTCTGCTGGACCCATTCGATATGGTGCTAGAGAGATTGGTGTGGTGCCAGGAAGAAGCTCAATAGCGAACTCCACTGTCCTGTCCAGTGGTAATCCTGAGAAATCCTCGAATATGTCCAAAAACTCCGACACCACTGGAGTATCAGTTGGAATGGCATCCATTTGGATTACTACTCTCTCCGTAGATCGAGCTCTAAATTCTGCAGGTTCCTTGGTGCTGCTGCCCCCGATGAACTCGAACTCTGAGTGATTCGGTATCCTGAAGACAACGCTTCTCCTCCAGCAGTCAATAATTGCATGAAAGGTACTTAACCAATCCATTCTCAATATCACGTCAAATCCGTGAGTATCGATAATTAGGAAATTAACATAAAATTCCCTTCTACAAATTACTACAGGACACAATCTACACATTTGAGTAGCAACGATACCCCCGTTACCCGTACTTATCTTCCATCTAATGTTCAGGTTCTCATAAGGTATGGCATGTAGTGTCACAAATTTAGAGGAAATAAAGCAATGTGATGCTCCTGAGTCAAATAAAACTGATGCGGGTATATGATTGACTAGTATCATACCTGCCACCACGTCATCTAACTTCTCTGCTTGCTCTGTGGCTAGGTTATATGCTTATCCACGTCCCATGTCCACTGCCTTATTCTTCTTAGCCTGCTCATAAGCTCTATTTCTGAGGTGGAAGTGGTCGCCTATTCTGATTGCCATTCTGATCCCTTTGTGTCTGCTGTTGTTGTTGAGGTACTGGGAGGCGAGGCGTTGACCCCATGTTTCTCCTGCGTGGACAATCCCCGATCTTATGTTCACTTAATCCACATGCTAGGCATAAGTTGTTAGCATACCGACACTCCTTGATAGTGTGTCCTGGTTTCTGACAATGTGTACAAGTAACCTTCTGTTGCAAAGAAATGACCAGACGCTTCTCAGTATTCCTGGATGAAGTTCCTCCCAACATTTGACTGGCCGACCTCTTGGGTGCAGAAGACTGAACCCTCCTTTCCTTATTTATCACCTGCTTTATATCTCGAGCTGCATCAATAACTTCAGCATAGGTCTCCATTCTGGAGGTTACTAAATACTTCTGGATATCTATTCTCAATCCCTGCTGGAAGCGATGAGCATGATCTACCTCATCTGATACCATGTATAGTGCAAATCGGCTCAGGCGAACAAATTCTGATGCATACTCTTCTACTGTCATTCCGGCCTGCCTCAAGTTAATGAATTGGTGCTCCATCTCTCTCCTGGCTGCTCTAGGAAATAACCTTGCAAGGAAACTCGTTGTGAAAGCATCCCACGAGATTGGTTGGGATAGTCTGTTCTCCTCTGATTGCCACCAAGTCCTTGCTATATTCGTCAGTTGAATTTTGACGACACTTACTTTGTCAGCATTTGGAATCTTAGCAGCTCTTAATAAGTCTTCCATCTGCAAGAGCCACTGTTCAGCTTACAAGGCTCCTACTATTCCCGAGAAGGTAGAGGGATGAAGGCGTCTGAAATCAGATATCCCTCCAGGGCGCTGGTCCCTCGGTTCTACCACACAATCTAAGGCCGCCATCACTCCTGCTCGAAAGGCTTCAGCCTGTTGTTGTTGCGCGTCGACCATCTTACTAAGCAGTTCTAATATTTCATTGGCTTCAGTGGTGTTCGAGATCGAGCCGGAATTTGCTCCATTCCTATTAGTCTGACGAGCCATCCTTCTGAAGAAACGGAATAATGTAAGTATTACTTTAATAAACACAATAAAAGCAAATAGATATATTTAGAAAAATCATATTTAGGTGTATATATCTATATAGCCGTATTGAACCTTAAATAGTTTAGTAAAATTAAACTATTATATTTATTTATTTATTTGCCGACTGTAATGATATTCAAGTTTGTTCAAATCACTTGAACAGACTTAAAGAAGCCTGGGCTCTGATACCACCTGTAACGCCCCACTTTCCGTAGTGTGGAAAGCTGAAACGTTCGGCGTCGAATGACTACTCGACAAGCCTCAAAACAAAACATTACAGTTGCAATGTAATTTAAATTGAATAACATACAGAAATAAATGATAATTTTTTTAAAAAAATCAAAGTGATAACAAACTTTCTCTAAATAAAATCAACAAAATGTCACTACAAACAAATTATTCATGAATAAAAGAGCTGTTTCTAATAAAACTAAATGAACTGCCATATGCACTTATTACAGTTACTAAAATGAAAGCAATTAACTAAAAATTTCATCACTCCTGTAGATCTGCCTGTTCCTTAAAGTATGGCACATCTTATTCTGTTTCTGGAGGATCTACTTCTTGATAAATATCTGTATCTGGTCATGCATAACCAGGATCATCAGTAAAGCGATCTAACATAACAAATAACAATAATAATTCAATATCATGGACAGACATACAAATAAGGGTAGAAGTCATTTTTATTATTATTTTTAGTTGATGCCTTTTAATTATGGCATTTGAAAATTCAGGAAAAATAGGAATATAGCTGGTCTGAACGCATCTCCGTCTACCCCCGGAAAAACGGAACAGTAATTTTGATCGGAGCCTATCCCGATCCTTCCAAAATGGGAAACAGTGGCGCAGTGATGATTGGAGCCTATCCCGATCCTCCCAAAATGGGAAACAGTGGCACAGTTACGTCCAATCATCTAATTCATATGAACCTAAATTTTTCCCAAATCCCAGTGTATGACGATTCCAGTGTAAGTCATTCAGTTTAGTTGAATGGATTGGTGATCATCATTAATTTCAATATTCTGTGGCAATAATAGTAACAATAAATAATAATGTATAATGCAATAGTTAATGATCTATCACCAATTTCATGATTCGGTGTTTTTTCGGGTTTTATTTCCAATATGATGTATCGTAAAGTGATTTACAACATAGGGAAAATGGTGCTCACTAGTAAAATATGTACGCATTTAAAATTTTTCCGAAGTTGTCTTATCATTGCAACCCAACAGAGAAATGAGAAAAAAAAAAGCAGTAGTAGTAGCAAAAACAGAAGGAAAGAAGCAGTTCTAAATGCACATCCCGTACTACATAGTAAAATGATTTACAACATAGGTGTAACGATGTCTACTAGTGAAATATGTGTACATTTAGAATTTACTAAAGTTTCCTGTAAGTTGCAGGTAGTTCTACATGCGCCCACATACTATATAGTATAGTGATTTACAGAATAGAGGAAATAGTGCTCACTGGTAACATGTGTGCGCATTTAGAATTTTCCAAGTTATCCCGCAAGTTGCAGGTAGTTCTAAATGCACACCTCATGCTATATAGTAAAGTGATTTGCAGCTTAGGGAAAAAGGTGCTCACTGGTGAAATATGTGCGTATTTAGAATTTCATAAAGTTCCTGCAATGTTGAGGTAGTTCCAGACGCGCACCCAATACTATATAGCTAAGGTGAATTACAACATAGGGGAAATGATGCTCACTAGTAGACTTGTATGCATGTAGAATTTCCCCCCAAAGTTACCTCCTCACAGGGAAATAGAAACGGGAAGAAGGAGAAATCAACCACCAAAAAAAAAAAAAATAATTAAAAGAGGAAAACTCTTCGATCCGACGAGGGCAGCAGCAGAGATCGACGGAGCGGAGATCGTCGACGGTCACTGGCTTTGGCCACGGCCGAATCGCCTCGCCGACCCTAACCCGAAACTTCGACCGACGAGGACAGCAGCAGAGATCGACGAAGCGAAGATCGTCGACAGTCACTGGCGTTGGGTTCGGCCAGATCACCTCGCCGACCCTACCCCGAAGCTTCGTCTGATGAGAGCCGCAGCAAAAACAGGAGCCGAAAAGGAGGAGAAAAAGAGACAGGAAAAAGAAGAAGAAAATCAACTAGTTTCCGTATTAAATTGCACACATATCTGAGCCTTCTTCTTCCTTTACCAACATACCCAAGTTAGGGTTGCGGGTGATTCGGGTTGGGTACCATACATGGTTCCATTTGCTGGCATACTTTGGCTGCATAGTTCATGATTATTTAACAAGAAAATTTTGAGATTCTATTTTGGCAATTTTGAGGTCCCATTTGCTGGCATAGTTTGGCTGCATAGTTCTTGATAATTTCCTGCTATTTTGGTAATTTACTGCTGTTTTAGTTTGGCTGCATAGTTTGGTGGTTTACAATTCTGTTATCTTCAATTGTATGGGTTGTACAATTACATGAATTTTCGATTGCGCATTTAGAATTTCTCCGAAGTCGAAATGTCAGTGCAACCAAACAAATAAAGGAAGAAGAGAAGCAGCAGCAGACACAGAAGCAGAAAAAAGAAGAAGAAGATGAAGAAGAAGAAGCAGCAGTAGATGCAGAATATGTATAGTTGTTTTATATATGTATACAACTAAAATTCTTCAAGTAAATATGTTTCAAATACTCATCATTCTAGTAAGCATCTATATCAAAAAAAAAAAAAAAAAAAAAAAAAATTCCCGAACCATAATAAATATCCTTCGGCAGAAACAAGACAACCACGGTTCTACCAATAAATTTGAACTGGGACAAGGAAAAATCAAAATGTTTGCTCTGCAAATTTCTTGAGCTTCAAAGATAATTGCAATATTTCCGAAAGGCTACCGTGCACATTTATCAACAACCAAGGAATCACTGGCATGGATGATAAAAAAAAATATTTATTTTGTTCAGAAATTTAAACATCTATTGGGTATAAAATATATGTAACACAACTCCTATTTTTAAATATTATAAGGGAAACTATGCTACTGCACACTGTAATTCATTGTGTATAAAACATTGGTGCTTAAAGATTTTCTATCCAGGATTAAACCTTTTAATTAAATAAAACAGAAAATATAAAAATAAATGTAGCATGTTAAAGTGAGTAAAAGAACTCACCTTAGCCGAGTCTCTTCTTTCTTCCCTTTTCCTTTCCTTACTTCTTTTCTCTCTTCTTCCCGTACGTTCTGAAATTTTCTGCGTTCCAGAAAAGAAGGAAGGACCATATTTTATTTTTTTTGAGATAAAATCTTGTTGGTTGAGATAAAATTTTGTTGTTGAGATATAATCTTGTTTGGTTGAGATATAATCTTGTTTGGTTGAGATTTAAATAATAAAGTTTTGGATAAAGATAATTATGAATTTATTTTAATCTCAACCACTTTTATATCCTCATCATAATAGAAAACAAACCCCCCTTTATCTATTTTTTTTTTTCCAGATTTTAATTTTTTTTAATTTAATTTAATTTATTATTATTTATTTATTAAATTTTTTTTTTTGAACTGAATTAAATGCAATAATAGAAAAGTGGTTTGTTACATATAATATATGCTTATGTATAAAAGTCATACCCCTTAGGCATAATGAGACCACTAAGAAGTAATTAGTACTGTTAACTGACAATTAGTTCGTGTCCAAATAACATGAAAATGCAACAACTATCTAATCTTCAAGAAAACATCCCCACTAGTATGATCAGGTCATCAAAACTTAAGCTATACAAGAATATGATTGAAGCTCTAGAAATGGTTTAAGGAAATCAAAATCAAAAATTATGCTATTTAGTATTTTTCTTGATTTCTTCAATATACAGAATATCTCAGATCAACCAAACCCTAGAAAATGAATATACTTATAACTCTAAACTCTTGGATAAAATTTTATGATTATTTACCATCAGTGTGACTACTATTTGGCAGGTTTGATTGCTAGGTAGCATTCCTTTTACAGCCTCTAACCAAGAAAAATTTCCAACTTACAAAAAATTTATAAGAACCTCAGAAACACGCTGTTACCAAGAAATAAATAGTTAGAAATTCCCGTATACTCCCAACCAACAAGATAAAGAACCCAATTAGGAATAAGTATTATTTTTATGAGATTCTGTACTCCTATATGCTACTTAATCCTTCACTTTTATTGTCCTTGTTAAAGCCTCGAGAGAGAAAAATGAGAGTTTTTGAGATTAGTGAGAGAAATGAGACATAATAAGTTTTTTTATCTACCTAAATTAACTAATTTTTTATTTATAAAATTAGAAAAAAATGTAATTATTACAAACTAAATAGGGAAGTTCCCACAGTCAAGCATTTTCAAAGCTATCCCTCCACCTAGCCTGACTGGCCAAGCATATTAAGACAGATGAGTTTCAAGTGCGTTTTGGTGTAGAGTAAAAATATAATAATTTATTTAGGTTTGTACTTGAATTTTTGATGTTTTCAGAAATTTCTCAGAAAATATTTGATGTAGAATGAAGTGGGATGATCATAATGCAATCTGCAGAATAATTTTTGGGTAAGTGGATTGTAAGATAAAAATTGGAAAAGATGTGATCGTTAGTGATTGATAATTGATATATTTGTTAGTTTGGAACTTTCTCAGAAAATTCTGTGTTATTATAAATAAAAAAAGATAAAAAAAATAATGACGGTGAAGTCAGAATTTCATCATGAGTTATAAATTTTGAGATAGATCAATTAAAAATCAAACTAGTTATTGATATGATCCAATTAAAATTTCTAATCCGATCGATCAATGTACCGTAAAACACAAGTAATAAGAAACTGTAAGTATTATACAACTCCCTGCCCTCTGTCAGTCCCCTTCCCCTCTCTCATCCCCACCCTACACAAACAGGCCAACCCCCGCCCCTAACAAACACCCAACCCCCTTACCCCTGCCCGCCACTGATTTTTTCCCTCCCAATCGCCCCTTCCCGTCTAGCCACCCCCACCCCCGTCATATGTAGGCGCAAAGACAAAGTAAATGCACCCAAATCAAATACTCTAAAATATCAATGGGAATCACCCTCCTAACTATCCCTAAACCTAACCCTATCTTAAGCCCCAAGCCCTTAGGATGAAGATGAAGAAAAAGATATACTTGTTCAAAATAAAATATAGTAAACTTGTAACTAAATTTAATTTTAGTGGGTTGTGTCTGTGCTTTTAGAATTTCCCAAGGTTGTAACTAGGGGTGAGTATCGGTCGGTTCGATTTGATTTTGGGTGAATTTTTTTTTTACCGAAAACCGAACCGAAATATTAGAACTGAAACCGAAATTGACCGAACTTCCAAAAAACCGAAACCGAAACCGAAATTTCAGTTCGATTCGGTTTGGTCGGTTTTCGATTATTTGGGTTTAGGAAATATAATAATTTTCCTTTCTATTTTTTTATTTTTCTACCTATTAAAATAACAATTACATGTTTTTCTTTAAAAATTTAAAAGAAAAACACATTGAAAATAAATCAAAGAAAAAGAAAAAACTACAATTGCAAAATGTTCGGTTTTTTCGGTCGGTTTCGATTGGAGCTAAAACCACCGAAATCCGTAATTAATTTTCATTTTTAAGCCAAATCGAACCGAAAACTGAATAAACCAAACCGATCGGTTCGATTCGATTATACGGTTCAGTTCGATTTTTTTGGATTGCTGCTCAGCTATAGAACTTGTAACTCAGTAGGGACAAAACTAGGCCATGACCATCCAGAGGAGCCCTCAGCCTAGCCCTAAAAACCCCGATCGTAGCGCTATCAAAATTGGAGGAAAATTCTGAAGGCACATACAAAACTTTAAGGGAACCTTGCTTCTAAGGGCACACCCTAGATATTTTCAAAATGTTTACCTCATTTTTCCAAATTATACTTCCTCATTTTCTCCCGAAACAAATCCTCACGCTCACACCCCTGAACCCCCCAGTCGTTGACGCTCTCTCCTCTAGCCCTGGCTCAACTCCCGCACCTTGGAGCTCTGAGTGCCACCTTCTGTGCCGTCGCAACTTGTCTCTCGCACCGCTAGCCCTTTGTCATCCTCACATCCTAACCCTCCTTGTTAATGCTCCATCTCTCCCTTCAAGCCCTGATAAGTCTCCCGCACCTCAGAGCCCCGCACTCCACTTCTTGCATCCTCACACTGCCACGCCCACCACTGACTCCAAGCATTCAGCCTACTCATGCATCCTGCGGACATCGAAACATACCTTACTTCTTCTTCATCTCTTCCTAGATTTCTAGGTTTCAATTAAAGTTTGGGGTTTTTTAATGTTGAATGTTGCTTTATTTTTATTTAAATGATTGAATTTGTTGAGAAATGGTGACCTGATTTTTAAAAGTTCTTATTCTAAAGTATTTGAGCATACAAGAAATCAAGTTTGGTATCGATTGTTAGACATATAATCTAGTTGCCAAGAAATGGTAATATGATGTCGTATGTTGCTTTATTTTTGTTTAAACGATTAAATCCATTGAGATGTGGTGGCATGAATTTTAAATATTTTGGTATTTAAAGCGTAGAAAATCTATTTTATTGTTGATTATTAGACATATAACGTCATTGTTTATAAAAGTTCTATTTTATTTAATATATGATTTTTAAATATTTTGATACACATTGTGTATTTAGCTAAACACGCACACACTATATCTTGAATTAATTGTCAGATATATAAGTTAATTATTGGTTATATGATTTTAAATTGATCTTTCTCGTAGAAAATTTATTTTATTTATGTTTCTTTTGCTTTATTGACACTATTGTAAGTTTAAAGTTTGCATATTAGCCTTTGAAAAAAAAGTGATAAACTAATAAATATGGATCTTGGATTACAATTTGATTACTCAACCAACTTACCGAGATCTTATCTTGCTTAAATTTTAAACCAATGTCTATGGTACCAAGAATATACCTAAAATCCACTTTACTCCCTATAATATTCTTTATAAGAATTGTACATGTATTTGCTCACCATACTGACGACATGAGAGATGCTAGTTCTTATACTCACCCTTGCAATATTAAACCGCCAACTACACTCACATATATGGCTCGAATCATAAATTCCCACTCCTCGTATGTATGTGGAAACAACTGGAAACTCAATTTAAAGTGAGTATAATAGCGTCGTAACTGGTTTAGCAGACTTATCAATACTAAACTTTCTCATCACCTTCTTTTAGGGGTAAACATCAATCGGTTCCGAACCCATATAGGAATTATTGTCTCAGACTTCTTATACTATTGTCATGCCCCGCTCATGATATACGGTATATGAGCACGTACAACAGGTAACAATAACATGTTCGTTTGAATATGCTAAAAGTTCTAATAAATTTGTCACAATAATACTCAATATTACGATAGAAAAATTTAACAAAAGTTTAACTTTTCATTGATTAGAATGAAGTTTGATACAGATGAAATAATAATATAATACAATGAATTAAATAAGAAAAATAAGGTAACTTTTTGGCTTCAACCTACTCTTCAAATTACACTAGAATTACGTCATTCTTGGTATGTTCATCGATAATTCTGGACATGCACACACATGTCGTCAGATTGCAACCAAAATAATATACAAGAAAGAATATGTAATATAATATTTATATCCAAATATAATAACATAAGTTTTAGAAAATATTAAATTTATATGTAACATAACAATGACATCAACTAATTTATGTTAAACCTAATTTCTTCTAGTATGGTCAATATTATAATAAGAGTGTCTCTATTTAGGATATTATGTATTGGGAAAACCTGACTAATGGGATATCACTGTTTCGATTGTCTCCTGTACAGACCCAGAAAATGGTCATAAGGATTGTCTGGTGTTGTTTCAGACCTGCTACCAGGCAAACAAGAATGATAATAAAGTATGATCTAGCAAATCATCATGCTCCCATGGTGTGCGAATTATTTAGTTGTACATCTTAACATATTACAACCAAAATAGAGTATAATTTTATCATTCAGTTTCTCTCCCAATTCAATACTATTAAAGTAGAATTCATGTCAGTTCCAGAATCTCGTTCTCATAATTTGTATATGAATTATATTAGTGTTGGTGGTAATATTTTCAAAAATCAATTAAAAGGAAAGAACCATGCAGAACGCGGAGGTAACTCCGTAGCTCCGCATTTGACTATGATAGCCTCGCGTTTTAGTAAAACGCGGAGCTAATCCATAGCTCCGCATTAACTCCGTGTGAGCAGATTTCATTAGAATTCCAAATTGATTGAGATTGAGATTTGAGCTTATCTAATAATCAAATTGAGTCCAATCAGAATCATATCCAAGAGATTTAAATCAAAATTAAGATATTTGATTAGAATCCTTGATGAACATAACTACTTTCCAATTCTAGTCAATTGGAAACTCTCATATTGGCCCAATGCTATAAATACCCTTTGGAGGAGGCCTTAGGGGATCTTTTTGAAGCTTTTTGATAAAATTCAAGTTACGCGTGAGAGCCTTGAACATATCAAGACCAGAAGAGAAAGATTAAGAGTCGGTCGTCATCTTCATCGAGCAAGAAGATCTTCGTGTCAGATCGTCCAAAGAAACTACTCAATAGATTCCATCGCTACAAGAACCCACTATATTTTATAAAAGAGAGTGATAGATTATAAATCCTCTCATTTGTTCTTTCTTATTCACTTTCGTTGTAATCAAATTATTTCAATGGAAGGAAGCGAATTTTTTGCGATGAACAAATTGACGACCATAGTGGGAGAAGTCTCTTTTAGTGAAAAAGAGATCGTGACGCAATCTGATATTGAGAAGATCGGGTCCGACGTTAATGTGCTCGTCGTGGAGATTGACCAGCAGAAATACGAGGAGTACATCTCCTCTTAATCAGGTAATCTGACTGAAACGTGGCGCTATCGCCGCGTGTGCTCCAATATCCGTAAATCGGGTAATCGGGAATCCACCGTTAATCGGGGACCCTTGGAGACCACGGCCATGGAGCCGTTATTTGGGCAGAGAACCCTAATAGAAGATGATCTCTCTACTGCCGAAGAAGGTCTGAGAACTGGATTGACCAAAACCCAACTCCGCAACCGAAATCGGAGTGTTAGGCGAAAGGCCCTCAAAGCCCGCGTTAAACGCGAGGCTAATCAAGCAGCAGAACGCAATGCTGCTGTACCTCACGAACTGGCTTGCGTTAATCGCAAGACCAGTCAATATCACATTAAACGCGAAGCTGCAACTAGCGTGAATTGTAAGGACAAGCCAGCGTGTGATTCTCCACGCGAGGCTATTGGATCTGGACTTAAAACCAGAGAAGCTCGTGTTAATTGCGAGGAAAAAAATACTGATAGAGCCAGCGTGTGATGGTGATTCTCCACGCAAGGCTAAGACTGAGTTTAGCGTAAATCGCAAGCCAGTAAGACTTGCGTTAATCACAAGATTTTTGACACTCGTGTAAATCGTGAGGATAGACTTCTCATAAAGCCAGCGTGTAAAGATTCTCCACGCGAGGCTAGAACCGAGCTTAGCGTCAATCGCGAAGTTGGTGAAACTTGTGTTAATCGCAAAACTTGTGTTAATCGAGAGTGATAGGCTTGCGTTAATCACAAGAATCACGTTAAACGCGAAGATATGACTTGTGTAAATCGCAAGAATAAGTTAGCATGCAAAAATTTTCCTCTACGCGAGGATAATATTACAGAAGTTAAACTTCTGCAGAAACACCAAGCCAGCGTGAAACGTAAGGCTAGCGTATCAAAATGCGAAGCTATTTCTCAGTTTCGCGTATCAAAATGCGAAGCTAATTTTAAGCTCCGCGTACCAGAACGCGAAGCTAATACCCAGCTTCGCGTAAAGCAACCTAAATATAAAATCAGGGTTGATAGTCGCACTGTGGGACAATAACTTGATCCTAATAATTCCAAGAAGCTCCAGTGGGCCCCTGGACCCTCTCAACAGATGAGTGGGCCCCGACAACTCTGTGTCTAAAGCCACTGACATTAGAGAATACTTAACCAAGAAGAGGAGCATAAATCAAGTTCAACCAGATCCTATTTGTCATTGTGAGCAGCTTATGACGATAGTATCTGCTGTGATGAATAATTGTTGCTATAATTAGAACAGGATGTTGGTGTTCGAGCGATTAACTGAGTCAGACAAAAACCCTCAAAGAGGACAAAAAGTGCTCCCCGAGAAAAAGAATGGAGAGTTGTAATCTTTAACATGGTTGGAAAGGGGAAGAAAGTCGTAGATAGGGATGATGATTCAGAATCAAGTGATGAAAAAGCTCATCATCTTCTCAACTTAAATCAGGTGCTGTTCCCCTCAAAATTGCAAGAAACTTATAAAAGGTTCTTGTGACGACGACAGCGACAACTCAGCCATAGCTTCATCTCGCTCTGTGGCATCGTCCAGACTACAGAAATCAGCCTCACATACGGCATATAAATCCGATGATATCGATCAGAGATTTGAAGCCCAAGAGCGAATGATCTGAGAGCAACAAAAAACGATCGAGGATCTCAAAATGATGCTCTTAAAGGTGGTCGAGAACACCCAAAAAATGGTCAAAGATAAAGCGAAAACTTCTATAAAATCACCGCAGAAGAAAGAAGAAAGAAACTCCGTTCAGGATAAATGAAGAAGACAAGGAAGAAAAGGCTTACTTGGTACATGAGGATGAAGATAAATATTCTTTTCATGACCCTCATGAAGAGAAAATTGAGAAATTACAGAGCCAACTTGATGCCTTGATGCACAAGAAAGAATTGAAGGAATCGGGAGTTTCGAGACCATACCCACCTGAATGGGATTTGGCACCGTACTCTGAAAAGTATAAACCGCTCAAGTTGTAGCATATGACAGGAAAGGATCTCCCACTCAGCATATCTACTACTTCTTGTCTCAAGCGGGGCATTTGACGAGCGATGACCCAGTAATGACCAAGATATTTGTAAGTATCTTGCGAGGGCCTGCCTTTTCATGGTTTATGCAGTTGCTCCCAGGTACTATCAATACCTGGTATGCGTTGAAAGGCACTTTTTTGCATGTTTCTTTGAGGATAATACCAAAATATTAGTTCATTCCCTCCTTGCAACAAAGCAAGAGGAACAAGAAATGGTGAAGGATTTTATAGAAAGGTTCCGGGAGAAGTCCGTGCATTGTAAACACGGAATGATCCAGGAAACTCTGGTAGAAATTTATGGACATAACCTCCAGACTAATGTGCTCTTAAAAATGGGAGCCGTAGAGTCCAAGACCTGGAAAGATTTGCTTAAATAAGGAGAGCAAGCCGAAAACTTGATCCGCTGGATTTAAGAATCTCGTGGAGCAAGGAATCTTGAAAATAATAGGCCGCATGCACAAAACAACAATAATTATAAGGGGAAAGTAGTGATGGCATCCAATGCCGCTCCAAAGCAAACAAATCTTCCAAATCAAAAAGGTGCGGGACAAAATAGGTCTCGACAAGAGAGGACCTATACTTTTAAGGAAGAACAAATGCCCACACTCTTCCACCTGCTCCTTAGGAAGGGAATGTTGAAACTTCCTGAAAATAGAAAACCGAAAGACGCTGGTAAAACCAACGGCCCTAATTATTGTCTATACCACCGGAATGTTGGACACCCTACAAGGACTGTTACCCTCTGAAGAATAGGATTCAGGCATTGACAGAGGCTGGAGTCTTGACGCTCAAAGAGGAACATAAGAAAGTTATCGCTAATATGGCAACTCTGGTGGTAGGAACCTATGAGTTTCCTGCAGGAGTAACTCCGATACCAGAAGGAAAACTGGTCATGAAGAATCATGACCCACATGAAATGGCATAGAAAGAACTTATCCCCGTAACAATACAAAGATGAGAAGTCATGTGGGTCCACCCTGATCTATTACAGGATGAACAATGGACCGCCTCAGGTAGCCGGAGGAGAAAGCAGACTAGTAAGACTATTTCTGCGAAAATAAAAGAATAGTACATAATTACAGGAGCATTCACGGACTCTAGGGAGGAGACCGAAACTATGGCCACTCACCAAGATGAGGCAGGTCCCTCTGGTACTTGATCTGGAGAAGCCTACCTCAAAGACTACACGAGAGTAGACCCGAAGAATGTATACAGAGAACTCGCGAAGCCTGCAAAGCAAAAAGGGCTTCGTTTCCAGAAAAATCCTGGAAAAGACGAAGAGGTCAAGGATGCTATGTTCAAATTTGACATAATAGCTCAATTGGCAAATATCCAGCTCGAGTTATGCTTTACGAGTTGTTGCGATTGTCGAAATCAACTCGCGAAGTATTAAGAGAGGTTTTGGCAGATTTTGAATCTTTCCTAGCACAGATCGTCGAGCCAGCCGATGAAGAACAGGATTCCTGCCCCTGCTGTCATCAAGTGAGGAGGCAGGTCCCACATATTACCTTTTCCCTAGAAGACATGCAGATAAGGAATATAAAGTATAATAGGCCTTTATATTTCATCGGATATGTCGGATCCATGAAGGTGGACCACATTCAAATCAATCCGGGGTCTGCATTAAGCATCATTCCCAGAAGATTAATGCAGTTATTGGGAATTTCGTCTCATCGCCTGACACCAACAAATACTACGATATACGGGTTTAACGCCAATGATAGCTGTCCCCTCGGGAAGATCCGATTTCGATGTCAAATCAGAGATTTGAGGACAAAAGTTACGTGTTACGTTATTGACACAGACACGTCTTATAACATTCTACTTGGGCGACCATAGATCCATGCCATATGATAGTTCTATCAACCCTCCATCAATATATGAAATACTGCGATGAATAAGGAGAAGTTCAGACGCTAGTTGCAGATAGGAAACCATTTAAAGGGCTAGAAAATTACTTCACTAATACCATGCTCTACAAACCGGCCCATGAGGTCCCCTATGAGAACCACAAGAAGCCTAAAGAACCCGACGACAACGGCAATGAGGCGGCCACTAAGCACGAATCTCCGGAAGAGGATGATGGGGGTGACTAAGAGATAAACCCTCATATAAATTTTGATGTGAATTTCGATAATAATGTAACTGATGTAGCAGATGATGAGTGGATTATTAATGAAAATATAAAATTAGTCTACGGGCCTGCTGTTGCTATAGAGTCTGAGCCTTCTTGTACTTCCACCGAGACGGATGACCTATCAGAACTTGAAGTTATGGCGGCATATCATTTACCAATCAGGTCATCCCTCCTCTCTCGATCTAAAATAACGAAGGGACGAGATTACTTCTTTGAAGTACCTCCACGACAGGTATCTCAAAAGCCAATTGTCTTCGGCAAACTGATCGCGTCGCTTAACCAAAGACAAAGTAGTGAAAGTCATGAATAAACATCACCCAATTTCACTTATATGAGCAAAAATCCCGACGAATGATGGAAAAGATGGGTTATAATTTTATCCAAAAATCGGAATTAAACTTTGGGAAGGGGCGATGAAATCCCATACCCTCATTTAGACCAAGAGGGAACAGCCCAGATTATTATCAGAAAACTCGAAGGGGGTTAGACTATGTATCTACTCCTCCCTCACCGCCATACAAATACGAAGAGAGCTCTTCGGCCAATGAGGATCTATATCCGTTTGATCATGATTCAGATGTAAGTACTGGCGCGTGGTTCCAATCTCTAACAGTAAATATGGTTTCAGCTGCATCAGAAAGTAACGAGAAACCAATTGATATTCAAGATGATTTCTAGGCTAAACACATGGATACTCTCTGCGATGTCCGTTTTGAATAGCGTGACCCACCCACAGAAGATAAGCTAGTATAAGTTAACATGGGAATGGAAGAGAATCCGAAACCCATTTTCATAAGCAACACACTAACTCTCTTGGAAAAGAAGGAACTTATATCCCTTATAAAAGAATATATAGACGTGTTTGTATGGACTTATGAAGACATGTCCGGGCTCGATCCTCAGATTGCCATGCACTAGTTAAATATTAAAGAAGACGCTAAGCCAGTCAAACAACATCTAAGGCATTTTCGACCGGAATTAATGGAGGCAATAGTCGTTGAGGTTAGCAAGCTCATAAAATCAGGATTTATCCGTGAAGAGCAACATCCAGATTGGGTGGCCAATATAGTGCCAGTTCATAAGAAGAACGACAAGATCCGGATATGTATGAATTTTCGGGATCTAAACGCCGCATGCCCTAAAGACGAATTTTCACTCCCGATTACCGATGTGATGATTGACAACACCTGGGTTATGAGAGGATGTCTTTTATGGATGGCCTTTCAGGCTACAATCATATTAAAATGCACCAAGACAATGAAAAACACATGGCTTTCAGAATGCCGTTGGAGGTAGACTGTTATACAGTAATGCCCTTTGGGTTAAAGAACGCTGGTGCCACCTATCAGCGTGCGATGAGCATTATATTCAAATAGCATCTGCGTAAAACTGTAGAGTGTTACGTAGATGACTTGGCGGTCAAAAGCAAAATTAAAGAAAGCCATCTTTAGGATCTGAGAACAGTCTTCAATCTCATGCGAAGACATCACTTGAAGATGAACACTGCTAAGTCCTTCATGGGGGTGTCTAGTGGAAAGTTCCTTGGATTCGTAGTTACTTCAGAAGGAATTTTTCTTGATCCCGAAAAGGTAAAAGCGATCAAAGAGATGCACCTCCCCGAAACCTTAAATAGTTGAGGGGGTTACAAGGAAAATTGACCTACTAATTTATCAGGACGATGCCAGCCGTTCTCCAGACTTATGAAAGGGGGTTCCATGCATATGGGAACGAAACATGTCAACAAGTATTTGATGATCTTAAAGAATACCTTACGAAACCTTCTGTCCTCATGGCACCTGTCCCTGGAAGACCGTTTCTTATATATGTAAGGCCATGGATAACGCACTAGGAGCGTTACTTGCTCAATATAATGAGCAGGATGAACATGCCCTCTATTACTTAAGTCGTACAATGATTAGAGCCGAGCATCGATATACCCTAATTGATAAAGAATGTTTAATCCTAGTGTTCACTATCCAGAAAATGCGACACTATCTTTCAGAGCAAATAATTCATGTCATATCACGGGTCAATCCCCTGAAAATTCTGATGATAAGACCAGGATCTTTAAATGGTCGATTAGCAAAATGGGCATTACTGCTATCACCATATGACATCCATTTTATTCCTCAAAAAGCTATGAAGGGACAAGCGATCGTTGACTTCCTCGTAGACCATCCAATTTGGTCCAACTATAAACCATCAGGAGATATCTCGAAACAGATATCAGAAGTCAACACAATTAACAAAGAACAACTATGACAGATATTTTTTGATGGTGCTGCAAGACGATCTGCTGCAGGAGTGGGGGTGATACTGATTTTCCCACATAAACACATACTTCCTAATGGTTACTCATTAACCGAGCCGTGCACAAATAATGTGGCAGAATATAATGTGCTTATTATTAGTTTAAAAATGGCTCTGCAACTGGGGGTGAACTATCTAGAGGCATATGGAGACTCTAAGCTCATCGTCAATCAGATGACGGGCGAATATGAAGTCAAACGTGAAGCCCTCATCCCCTATTATCAACTAGCCATTGAGTTGGCAGGTTATTTTGAATAGTTTTATATTTATCATATATCTCGAAATGAGAATATTTATGCAGATGCTCTTGCTGCATTAGCTGCAACATTGGCAATCCCGCCAGGCGCAGCTAGAAGCATCTCTATTGGAAGTAGAGAACTTCTCCATCCTGATACGGTTTTCCAGGCAAGGAAGTGTGCCAAGTAGGCTTAACTCTGGAATCTTGTGATTGGTGATTTTCGGTCGTCAATTAAGCCTTATACGGGATGCTGCCAAAGGATCCAATGGAAGCCGTCTCAATAAAGAGGAAGGCCCAAAGATTTTATTATGATCCTATACTTCAGACTTTATACAGAAAGTCAAGTGACGGTTTCTTACTGCAATGCATTTCAAAAGTAGAAACCAATGAAGTGCTAAAAGAGACACATGATGGAGTATGTGGAGCCCATCAGCCTGGCGCAAAACTCGGGGATCGCATAAGAAGGCTAGGATACTACTGGCCGAAGATGATTACCGATGCAATAGCATACGCTAAATGGTACCATGCATGTCAAGTACATACCAATTTTATTCATCAACCTCTAGAATACTTGCACCATACTGTTGCTAGTTGGCCTTTTGAAGCATGGAAGATGGATATCGTGGGCCAATAACTCCCCCATTGTCCAGAGAACATCGATTCATACTTGCGATAACCGATTATTTTTCAAAATGGACTGAAGTCGTGCTCATGAGAGAGGTAAAGACGACAGATATTATTAAATTCATTAAACATCATGCCATCTACCGTTTTGGCATTCCTCGAAAAATCATTCATGATAACGGACCGCAGTTCATCAACTAGGGATTTTCATGATTCTGTGATAAGTTCAGAATCAAGGATATCACTTCAACGCCATATAACCCCGCAGCGAATGGATTGGCCGAAGCCTTTAATAAGTCCATTATTAAACTCCTTCGGAAGTTTGTTTCCTCTAACAAACGGGACTGGGATGAAAAACTAGGAGAGTGTTTGTGGGCTTATCACACCACAGTCCGCACCCCAACAAAAGCTACCAATTTCTCCTTAGTATATGGAAGCGAGGCCATCTTACCTCTGGAGGTCTAGATACCATCATTAAGAGTGGCATTAGCCACAAAGATGATGACATTAACAGAGATTGCAAGAACTAGAAGTGCTAAATGAGAAGCGTCTCCGGACTCAGCAACAAATTGAGTTGTATCAAACTCGAGTCTCGCAAGCGTTCAATAAGAACGTTAAATAAAGAACTTTTAAGTAAGGAGACCTGATTCTGGCTATTAAAAGGCCAATGATTCTGACCCACAAGACTAAGGGTAAATTTGAACCCAAGTGGGAAGGATCGTTCATCGTGGAGACGGTATACTCTAGTGGAGCTTATCACTTAATGAACCAGAATGGTGACAGCAATTAACGGTAAATTTTTGAAAAAGTATTATGCATAAAAAAATCTAGTTCCTATGTCACAGCTGGTTCTTATCCCTAAGAGTACAACTATCCACGTGTTCAAGTTACACATATGAACACTTGAACTTCTTTACCAAACTAAGGCATATGCAATTAGGCGTCTTTGTCTAAATCAATGATCCTAATCCGATCATTTTGGTGTATGCAATTAAACGCTTTCACCAAAATTATCAGCTTGCTCTATTGAAGAGCTTTACCGTGGTCAGTAATCTTGACTCGGTCATTCTGGTATCAACAATCTAAGTTACGCAGATGAGCCTTAGATTGTTTTTACCAAAACTAGTATCATCATTTGTTGAGCGAGAAAAATTTGTCGCCAACAGATAAAGAATCAAAAGAATTATCTTTATTCATGAATTGAAAGAATAAAGTTACAAAAAGAATTCAAAAATGGTTGAGTTCCTTTTATTATAAAGAATAAACAAAATATGTTTAAAAGAAAAGAAAACAGGAGAGTTAAGGCTCTCCCAAAATCTTCAACTTATTCGTCATCTCATCAATAACCCAACGACGGGTTTCTTCTACTGAATGTTGAGCTTGCTTGCGTAAATCATTGTCATTTATAGCAAGTTGCTGGGCCAACCGCTGACGAGATTCTTCAATAGAATGACTCTTCATCATGCCTTCTTGTTCAAGCTGTCCGTGTTGAAGGATCAGCTCTTCCCGCTTCTTTACGGATTCCCCTACCCGAGACTTGCTGACTTCTAAAATAGCCTAAGCTTTGGCAATAGTCTCCTTGGCTCTGATGATAGCTGCTTGACTCCCCTCAATTTCAAAATCCACCATCTCTAGTCCCCTGAAGACTGACTCCTGACTGGCTCGTAGCTCCGCCAACTCTCAAGACCAGTCTTCCTCCTGGTGCCTTAACTCCTCTTGACGAGCCGACAGCTCTACTCGTAGCCGTACCAATTAAATCTCGGTGTTCTCTTCCACATCCGCTTGGCGAACTATATTTAGCATTTGCACCTGCTCTTCTAAAACTTCTAGGCAGGCTCAGTAAGGATCTGCTCGGTCACTCCCTCCAATTCTTGCAATATTGTCCAGATAACTGGCCAACATTGGACGTCCAAGCTCAAGGAAGTCCCTCCCATCCAGAATCATGCCAATGCATCTCCTTAGCAGTCGCATAAAATCGTTAACACTATGGTTGAAGAATTCTTCAAGAGGATTAGCAGTGTTTAAGTTGAGAGCAGGCAGTGCTAAAAACGACATCACCGGGGGAGGGCTGGCTTCTGTAGGAGTTGATGAAGAAGAAGCTCGTTCTTATACCAGATTCATTACATGCAGGGCCAGTAAAGCTAATAAGGACTTGGCAGAACTGGAAACCCAAGGTGAATTATCACTGTTACTAGTCATTCGAGCAGCCTTGCCAACAGGAGTAGACTCGGAAGCAAGTCCCTCATCGGAAGCCCCTCCAGTAACAGAGGTAGCTTCGAAAGAGAACTTTAGGTTATCTTCTTCTGCAATTGGTAGACGGGCTGGAGCAGGAGGAGCAACTGGGGTCTCGACGGCCATAATTGTCGATGGCGTGAATACCGTTGCCTGAGGAGCTGAGGGCGAACCAATAACTACCGGAAAGGTGTCCTCAGAACAAACAGCCGGTGTCGGTGAAGGAAGGCTCAGAGACAGGGGAACTTCTTGTGCCATACCTGCAACGGCCTCTGTCCTATCATTACTCCCGAGTTCGTCAACAACGGGAGTTGAAGGAAGAACAGAGTAAGGAGCTGGCGTAAAATAGTCTACGCCGAACTCCTCTGCTGGACTACCCAGTCCACCCACCGAGCCAGTAGTGCCTGAGTAGTCAACTAGCTCCTCGGATTCCACTCTGGTATTCGAATGCATTGGGGAGTGAAGCTGACTACCTGGATCTCAAAAAACCAGACATAAAGTGTCACATATATGTAAAAAGAATAAAAAGTTAAGATACAAAGTTAGAGATTAGAATCATACCAGTGGATACAAGTCCAATAGTTGGACTTGAAGGAGGAGCTGTGGCCGTCTCTAGAAGCACATCAGTTTTGCTACCTAGGGATTGCATCGCAGTGTGCTCGGCGGATTCTATAGCCAGCAGGATCGTGGCATCGACAACACTTGAGGTTTCGGCAGGCCTGCTTTCCTCTGCCGAGACTGTTGGCAGAGTCGAAGCAAGAAGGTCCGTAGCAAACTGGACCACTGCTTCTTTGGAAATTACCGGGGTCTCCCCGGCCAGCTTCTTCTTCTTACGGGCTTGCTCACCTCTAACAGCCCCACGACGCTTCACAGCCAGACTTCGGGGATGAAGATTGTCATCCCTAGCAGGTTGGGGAGCATTTCCAGCCCTAGCATTATCATCACCACCGGCATCGTCATCATCAGAATTGCTTGCATCTGATGGATTGGCTACCGTGCTAAGGAATTCATCCATTCCTTTTACTCTAACTCTTTTCTCCCCTTTTCGGCAAGAGTAAACGACCTCTATCTCTTTGCAACAACTATGGTTGATGGAGAAATTCGGTACATCAGTTAGCAATGCTGTACCAGGTGCAAAAACTTAAAGCCATACTCGAGTCCGGCACCTTCTGGGGCAGTGTAAACTCGGCTCCGGTTCCTCCGGCGACGAAAGGGAACCAGCCTCGTGCTCTCGCGTACAAGTTTCCTTCGTACGACAGCCCCTTGTTTGGATTCTCGATATAGAGCTGCGTATACCCGAATTGACGAGCAAAACAGCTTGATGTATACGACTTTATGTAGCACATGGTATCTTGGCGATACACCAAGTGCCCAGGACGGAAGTTCAACAGCCACAAGAATGCTCCCGAAGATAAATGAGTAAAGTTGTTTGCCCCCAAAATATCTTTGAACTTCGATCCGTACTCTCCACCAGGGAAATCCAGGAAGCATCGGAAGATCTCGTAGTTTTGATGGTGGCAGAGCGTCTTGCGGATTATTGACATATAATTGCTCTTCCATGTAGAATGTTCGTACCTCTCCACGAAGAACGGCTTGTCAATCGGACAATAATCCGCAGCGCTCATTAAAAACGGGCAGTGCATGACCAGCCACACCATTAAATATGTATAGGGCATCTCCACCCTAGGGTTCGGTATCTTCACTAAAGCAGTTTCTTTTGCTGCTTTTCCCTTTGTAGTTTTGCCCTTGTTCTTTTCTGCTGGTACAAAGCTGTTGCAGAGGGCTTGAAGTCCACTCTGGAGATTGCTGACCATTGCTGGAAGAAGCCCGAACGGTCATCCATAAGCCAACGGAATGGCAGGGTAAACGACGTTCTTTGCAATAACCTCTTTGGGCAGTGAAGGGACGACGCATCTCTTCAACCAAAGTATCAGAAAACCAGCAAGTAGAACCCTATCTGAAATTGGGAACTGTGCTTGATAATGGAAGCTTTGGAAGACTGTGTCCGGGTTGAATCCCCTTCATTAGACTTAGTAGTGTAAGTGGTGGCTTCCAACTTTGAAATGCGCTCCTTGATCTCTTCACGCTGACGTGTTTACGCCCGCGAACCATAGGGAGACTCTCATTTAAATTGATAAAGAGGTACTTCTTATGGCCGATCTCCTGGTTCCTTACCCCAGCCAAGTCAGCGTAGATGTGGTAATGACACATCATCTCCCAATATATTTGGTAGATATGTTCATCCCTCGCCTTCAGCATGTTCAGCTCCTCGGCGGTAGGTATATATTCCTCATAGGGAATCTCACCCATAGACAGGCCCGACACCTCGTACATTTCGTGGAGAGCGAGTCCCAGCTCGCCCATTGGTGTAAAGAAAGTGCCGGTCTCAGGGTTGTACATCTCTAAGAGGCTGAAGAGATGGTATGAGCTCTGGGGCAATCTGAACTGAATATTCCTGACAGCCTTGTATAGACCGATCTCCTTCAGGACTTGCTCATGGGTGTCTAGCACGTATTTAACGAGCCGGAACCACCACATGTTACCCGATGAATAGATCCATCCGGGCATCCTGAAATCCTTGGCGGGCTACTGGCTACCCTTAGCCATGAATTCGCCGAGGAAAGTTTTGGCTCGGATCGAGACCTCTCCAACTGGGTGCTCCTTGATAACCCTACGTGGAAGGAGCCCCGTGACAGATCTAGGGGAACCATCTTGATAAGCCCCACTCGAGCCAAACTTGTCGGTCGCCACTCCGTCGTATTCCCGAGTTAGCTCCCAATCTAACTCACGATGAGAAGATAGCCTCTGGAGGTTTACCAGAGGGTAGCTGCGCTCCATATCAGGAAGGAACATCAGTAAGTCACCAGCCTGGTAGAGCCATTTGCTCTCTTCCTCAAAAAGAATCTCGTCCGAGTGCTCCATGGCATCACCAAAGAGGAACATCGGCTTCTCTAGCGCCTCTCGGTTCATTGCCTCAAACGGAACATCAGTGATGATCTCCCTTATAGTCGCAGGGCTATATCTTGTCAACTTCTCTCTGTGCTCCCTTAGACCTGGCTTGAAGGCAGGGAGGTCAGTTGTGAAGCGAAATTGGGTCACCAAGTCCGCGCCGCCAGTAAAACCGAAGTGATGCCTGTGTGAGATAGGATCCACTGAATAGCCAACTGCAAAAGAAGAATCAGAGTTAGAAAATATTTTGAGGAAAAATTCAGAAAATTTTCTAAGTATGAAAATGTGGAGCTAAAAATAGTTTTGCGCGAGGCTAAGAAAATAGCTTCGCATTTTGTCAAAAACGCGAAGTTAACAAGATAAAAACACGAAGCTAAGGGAATAACTTCACGTTCTCAAAATTTATAACCTCGCGTAAAAACGCAACAGTTAAGGAAAATAACTTCGCGTGCAAAACGCGAAGATAACGCGATAGTTTCGCGTAGAAGAAGACTAGAGGTCTCTTCTTCTCTAAGCCATTTGGCCGGAGTACAGAAATTTCTCCGGTCAAGAAAGTGATTGGCCAGTCAAAACTGAGCCATATCACTCCAAAATCGTTTTAAAAAGTCCAAAATGAAAGAATTTTACCTCCAATTGGCACAGCGTAGACTGTGTTGCCGCTGCGGCCACTGTTGCAATCGCTGCAACCGCTGCTCGCACCGGCCGCCGATGAGGAAGAGGCGCGCGAGGTCGTGCTCTTCTTGGGTGCCATTGAGCTTGAAATCTTGTGGAAAATTGAAGAAATCGGCGAGGAAATACGGGTAGAGGTTTCGGTCGCCAGTCGTGAGGAGCTCTGGTCGCCTGAGTTCTTGAAAAATTCTTTGAATGAAGTGAAGAAGAAGAAGAGTTAAGACTTTATTAAAATGAAAAAGCCTGCCCCTTGGTATTCAGTGCAAGAATCGAAGCGGTTGCTCACTGAAATGCAAGGCTATTAGCTTCGTGTGTTAACTCAAAACGCGAAGATAACTTGGTATTCTAACTCCATGTTCAAGTTTGAAGATCCAAAGTGTTTCAAAATTTGTTAAGCTCTAAACTATTTTGAAAACTTTGGAGGGGGTTCTGTTGGTGGTAAAATGTTCAAAAATCAATTAAAAGGAAAGAACCATTCAGAACATGGAACTAACTCCGTAGCTCCGCGTTTAACTATGATAGCCTCACGTTTTAGTAAAATACGAAGCTAATCCATAGCTCTGCGTTAACTCCGCGTAAGCAGATTTCATTAGAATTCCAAATTGATTGAGATTGAGATTTGGGCTTATCCAATAACCAAATTGAGTCCAATCAAAATTCATATCCAAGAGATTTAAATCAAAATTAAGATATTTATTTAGAATTCTTGATAAACACAACTACTTTCCAATTCTAGTCAATTGGAAACTCTCATGTTGGCCCAAGGTATAAATACCCTCTGGACGAGGCCTTAGGAGATCTTTTTGAAGCTTTTTGATAAAATTCAAGTTACGCGTGAGAGCCTTGAACGTATCAAGACCAGAAAAGAAAAATTAAGAGTCGGCCGTCATCTTCATCGAGCAAGAAGATCTTCGCGTCAGATCGTCCAAATGAGCTATTCAATACCATCGCTATGAGAGCCCACTATATTTTGTAAGAGAGAGCGATAAATTATAAATCCTCTCGTTTGTTCTTTCTTGTTCACTTTTGTTGTAATCAAGTTATTCCAATGGAAGGAAGCAAAATTTTTGCTACGAACAATTAGGTATAATGTTTCAATTAGGCTTTATTAGTTTATTAAAAACATACTTTAAAGAGTGTGTTCAATCTATATTTCTTTGGATAAATCACAATTGACTAAATTAAAGATTTGCTAATTTGAAACATCATAGATATATCGACCAGATAAGTGTATGAATGTTATAAAATTTTCTGTGCTATACACATTCCTTAATTCGATAACCAACATACAAGATGCCTAGACACCTATAATACCCAAAAATTTTCATACTACTTGCATTTCTCTTTTGAGTTCGATTATGCCAAATAGGAACACCGAAATGACTTTCGATAAAAGTAACTTTAAAACCATAACTCTAAATGACATTCGATCTCACGGTTATTAATTAGTTTTCAAATATTTGTACTTTTTAAAAAATTTTCCTACAAACCCAAAAGATATTCTTAAATTTATAAAATAATAAATTTAGAAATTTCTTACTATACACCTCCAAATTTAACTAAGTTTCTAAAAGCACACCTTTCATTAAGTTGGTAATTAATTGTCAAAAAGAGAGTGAGAAGTGGTACTCTAGTTGGACCTGTGCCATTACATGAAAAGCTTAGGGATAAGGCTAGATGATAATGTTGCCAAATTGCCCTTAGATATATATATATAACCTCATTCTCTCAAAGAGAATTTTTGCAAAAGAACAAAATAAAACCCCCTTTCTCTCTCTAACCTTTGGTTCTTCTGGATCGCTAGAAAAAAGAAAAGAGATTTGCTAAATTAAGGGAGATTAAAGGGAATTTGAGGCAAGTAACACTTCTATTTCTTTGTTCTTTATTAAATTTTCATTTGATTTGTATTGTGTGCATATAATTTCTTTTTATGAATAATTTTGGATTATTTTGAATCTATTAAAATTTGAACATATTAGGCTAGGGTTTTCAGAATTGTTAATTGATATTGATAATTGAAGGTTAAGGTGCTCATGTGTTGAAATCACATAGTTCACAAATTTGATTCATAAGAAATGTGTAATATTAATGCTCGAAGTGTTAGCCAAATGCTAAAATTGAGTGGGGAAAAACCTATATTGTGTATGACCTTAGTAGAATCAGGAGATCGAACATCTCTTTAGATACAACAAAACACGGACCCCTGAAGGTCACATTTTGGTTCTATAGTAACAAGAGGTTGGACATCTCTCTAAATAAAGAAAAATGGAAATTTTAGAAGCATTAGAAATGGCTGAAGGTCGCGTTTAGCCTTAATAGAATCTAGAGACTGACTATCTTCTTAGATAGAGAGAGATACGGACTCATGAAGGTTGCATATGGCCAAAATGGAACCAAGAAATTGGTTATCTCCATATATATATATATATATATATATATATATATATATATATATATATATATATTAAAATGTGAGTCTGTGAAGGTCGCAGTTAAACTAAAAATACGGATCTTTGTCATTTAGAGAAAATCTCGAGTAACCCTTTTCGGGTCACATTTTGTGTTTAAAACCTTGAGAACACAAGGTTACTATTTTCATAATTAAACGCGGATCTGAATAAGCAAGAATTGTTGCTAAATAGACAAAACAAGGGTCTTACCCAGAGAAAATCCGTGCGAACCAAGAAAGTCGCGTTTGAGAAATATGCGGATACCTTATAGGGTCGCATTTTGGAAGAAACGCGGATCTAGCCTTACTTCAAATTTAAGGTCACATTTTAAGTAAAATGCTAGTCTCGCCACGTAGGATCACGTTGGGGGCCTACAAGATTTTTTAATAAGTAAACCACTGATCTAGTTACAAAAGCAGTGTCTCTATAAATTCTAAAATGTGGATCTAGCCATGCTTCAAATACAAAGTCGCATTTAGGTAAATGTGGATCCAGCCACGTAGGATCACGTTGGGGCTCACAAGGCCTTTAAATTTAAAACTTACCCAGTTTAAATGCAAATGCGGTTCCGTTACAGAAGAGGTGTTTTCTTGAATTAAAAAGCAGATCTAGTTTATGTTTCTAACCTAGAGTCGCGTTTGAGCCCTTAAGACTTCTAAAACTAAAATAATCATCATCTAAATGGAAATACGGATCAATAATCACAAGAAAATATGCATTTATCTTCTAAGCGCAAGATTAGAGCTGAATATGACTAAGCGCAAGAGCCAGAGGGTCGTGTTTTCATTTTAGAATGCTGAAGGATAGTCATTATCCTTATTAATATCCAAATGCGGGTCTGGACATCCCACACAAGTTACTACCAGTTAAAAATATGAATATGATACCACGTCAGCTGCATGAAGTCTAATGTGGATCTCAGCTTATTTAATTTCCTTCATTTAATTTCTACATGGTATTACCCTCAAATGGAAGAGGCTAATATTTAGCGAGTAATGATTTTTAATAATATTTATTTCATGATAACAGGACAAGTAAAATCAATAATAATGCATGAAGACATGATCATTCATGGGAACATGATGACAAGGTTATTATATCTTGATTACATAAAATAAAGTATTCTCGTGAAACATGTATATATGGTCCTAAATTTTGATTTTTGAATTCTTATTTCATATAAAAAGATATTTACCAGTCTGACTTGACAAACTATGCATTTCTATTGGTTCATGTATATTGTATATCACTAACGTGGGAATGAAAAAACTATATGATGGATAAAACTGTACTGTATAAGGATTTTATTAGCCAACTTCTTGATTAAGGTGCTGAGAACTTTTACTGTAGCACTGTGTGGTACTAAATCATAGTTTGATACATGAGTCACCACAAGGAAAATTTCTGTTACTATTTTACAGCATGAGCTTTGACTTGCAGCAGCTAGTGGTGTGTCATGGTTCAGCACAATGGGTTTGGGGCCGGGTCCCAACTATGCACGGGCACTTGTATAATACAAAATAAACTGCGCACCATCTTATCCATCATTGAGCTTCAATTTCAACACTAATATGATCTAGACTTGTTAAAATTTACATAATTTCTTGTAAATAATTTATATAGTTCTTGTTACTTTATTGTTTATTATTTATGCAACTTGACTAATACTTATATGCTTTATTCGCATATTCTTTATCATTTAGTACTATGATAGTACACATATTTTTTCTTGTGTTACTTACTGGGTTTGATCCTGTTAGTGTTGAGCCCAGGTTGCGAAAGCGAAGAAGGGGAAATAGCTCTAGCTGATGGTCTATATTTCACTGAACATACTTAGCGTAAGTAATCAACAAAGTATCTCTTGGTCGACTTTGTACATTTTATTTATACTTTCTTTTACTTGGACACTGCTGTACTCCTTTGTATTTTGATTCTTTTGTGTAAATATTCAGAGCAGTGGGCTGTTTTATATAATCAACTTTCTATATAAAACAAATCTTTCAGACATGTTATTTATCAAATCTGGATGTGACAGTAGTAACGGTTATTCTAAGATCTTATGACTATCGGGTTGTAGAGTAATAGTTAAGTAGCGTTCTCTATTTTGGAAAGTAATTGAAAAAATAGAAACGTTACATGGTGGTATCAGATCTAGGTTTAGGTGGAGGACCATATGACTACTGTCACATAAGAATATGTTTGTGATACACTCTTGATACCTCTTTCGTATTCTTTGATATCCATCTTATCAAGTACCATGCCTATTTTATTGATTCCCATTTGTTTGAAATATCTATCTTAAAACTCTTTCTATTGATTCCTCTATGGCCCCTCACAAAACAATGACAACCCAATCATCTGCTAGTGCGAGCCCAAGTCCAACAGATGAAGCGTTTGAGCCTAGAAATCTAGTACAAAAAGTAGCACAAACACAATGGATCATGATGATACTATTAGAAAGAATGTTCCAGTCCAAAGAACTAGAATGGTATCGGATTTCTGGAGACTGTAGTCGTCACTATTTTCTGGAACGGAAGGGCCATTAGAAGCTGAATAATAGATTGTAGATATGGAGAATATTATGAAGGCGGAAAGAATTCCAAAGAAAAATCGAGTAGAAGTGGTATGTATTCAGTTGACTAATATAGTCAGAACATGGTAGCTGACAGAAGAAGTAAGGCACCAGGAGTCTTTGACCTAGAAAGATTTGTTGAGACATTTCTTACCAAATTTTTCCATGCATCAGCAAAAATGAAAAATGAGAAGGGAATTTCTGGAGCTGCAACATGGAGATCATACTATAGACGCATATGTCGCGGAATTTGACTACGTCATTTCGCCCCAACCCTGATAACTGATGAGAAGGAAAGGGCGCACTTGTTCTAGTAAGGACTAAGACATTACATGAAAGAACACTTAGCATGTTATAACTATAAGACTTACTCAGAAGTATTTGAAGCAACATGTCATTTAGAACAAGTGTACAAGGAAAATAAATCGGTGGCATTTAAAAGGTCGTTTGGACAAAGAGCGAGCCCATCAGCCACGAGATTTAATGGTCCACTAGCAAAAAGCAGAAAATGCCGAATCAAAATTTAGTAATCTATAAATATTGTCAAAAATCAGGACATACCCTGAAAAGTGTAGAAAAGTCCAAGGGTTGTGTCTGGTATGCAAATTCGCTAGTCATTGAATGAGTGATTGTTCAAAGATTTAATAATCAGTAGTATCCAAGGTCCCATTCCAGCCAACAGTCAGGCCAACAGCAACATCAAACCCAAAGGACTCCAAGCCGGACCAAAGAAGACCTTTAGAGACCCAATAATAAGTTTATGCCAGAGTCCAAGGAGGAATAGGACGGAGGTAGAAGTAGGTTAGACTGATAAATACTGAGGAACTTCAGACCAGTGGAGAAGTCGTAGCAGGTATGATTCTAGTTGGAAATGCACTGGTAACTGTTTTATTCGATTTTAGAGTTTCACATTGTTTTATCTTTAGAATGTTTGTTTCATGCAATTCCATTAATTTAGCAATCTTACATGGTGGAATATTAAGACTGGAAATGGTAATATCATGACCAATAAGGAGTGTAGACTATGTTCTTTAGTGATTAAAAGTAAGAAAACTTATGCCAACTTACTAGTTATTAATGGATGAGGATATGATGTTATCTTAGGTATGAATTGGTTGAGCATGTTCCATGTGGTGATAGATTGTAGATAAATAAGAGTAATATTTTAAATTCCCGATGATCTAGAATTTGAATTTATTGGTGGAAGCCAATTACTAAAATCTGTTGAATCTAAGGTATTCCCAAAGGGAGGAGTTTTGAAAGGCATATAAGAGGGAGAAGAAATGATCTTAGTAGTATCAGAGTTCTTAGATATATTCCTAAAGAGATACCTATTTAGTACCAGTAAGAACAGTAGAATTCACTATTAATATTATCCCTGGATCTAAACCAGTTTGTAAGCCATCCTATTGAACGAAAATTACGGAACTAGAAGAAACAAGTGGACGAGTTGTTGAAACTGGATTTTGTGAGACCTAGTGTTTCGCCTTGGGGAGCTCCAGTATTACTGGCATGAAAAAAGGATGGGAGCCATAGGGGTTTGAATACAGTAATAATCAAGAATAAATATCCCTTGCCAAGAATAACTGATCTGTTTGATCAACTGGGAGGAGCAAAAGTAATCTCGAGGATAGACCTTCGTTTAGGATTCCATCAAGTAAGAGTCGGAGTAGAAGATATTCCAAAAACTGCATTTAAAACCAGACATAGTCATTATGATTATTTGATGATGCCATTTGGGGTATCTAATACTCCTGGGATACTTATGAATTTGATGAACTATATTTTTGCTCAATATTTAGATAAATTTGTAGTGGCATTTATTGATGATGTATTGATCTACTCTATGAATTGAAAGAACAAGTTAAACATTTGAGGATAGTCTTACAAACTCTAAGGGAACAAAGGTTATATGAAAAGCTAAGTAAATATGAATTTTGGTTGAATAAGATTGCTTTTCTAGGTCATATAATTTCTGGAGATGGTGTATCAGCTGATCTTAAAAAATAAAAGCTATGATGAGTTGGCCTATACCAAAATCAGTATCCAAAGTTTAGAGTTTTCTGAGAATGGTTGGATATTACAGGCGATTTATACAAGATTTTATAAAAAATCATATCTCCTCTGATTAAATTAACTAGAAAAGGAATAGAATATGTCTAGATTGGTAGTGAAAATTTCTAAGTAAAAAGGAATTTTCCACACATAATACAGAGCTAACTCTTTAACTCCGCGTTTGGCTATTTTACCCTCGCGTTTGAGCAAAATGCGGAGCTAATCCATAGCTTTGCGTTCTAATGAATTTAGCTCCGCATTAACTCCACGTGAGCAGATTTCATTAGAATTTCAAATTGATTGTGATTGAGATTTTAGCTTATCTAATACTCAAATTTAGTCCAATCAGAATCCTAAATTGATTGTGATTGAGATTTGGGCTTATCCAATACCCAAATTGAGTCCAATCAGACTTCTAAATCAAGAGATTTAAATCAATATTAAATATTTGATTAGAATCCTTGATAAATACAAAAACCTTCTTTCCTATTCCTATGGAAATTTTTATTCATATTCCTATGGGAACTTTCAAACTAAAGTTTATAAATACCCTCTTTGAGGAGACTTTAGAGATCATGAATTTTTAATAGATCATCAGATCTTCAATCTTTTTGAGATCATCGATCTTTTTGGAGCATTAAAAAAGAGTTCAAATTACGCGTGAGAGCTTTGAACGAATCAAGATCAGCAGAGAAAGATCGAGTCGACCGTCATCTTCATCAAGCAAGAAGATCATCGACATCAGATAGTCTAAAGGAGCTATTTAATAGATCCCATTGCTGTGAAAACTCACTTTTTATTGTAAAAGAGAGCGATAATTATAAATCCTCTCGTTTGTTCTTTTCTTGCTCACTTTCGTTGTAATCTAAGTTGTATTCAATGGAAGGAGGATACAAGTTTGCTGAGAACATAGACAGAAGAATGCAATAAGGCATTTAAAGAACTAAAATGAAGACTAACAACAACACCAGTGCCAACAATTCTAGATAACTCTGGAGGAATGAAAATCTATAGTGATACTTCAAGACAGGGATTGGGATTTGTGTTGACCCATAATGGAAGAGTGATTGAGTTTGCATCAAGACAATTGAGAACTAATGAAAGAAATTATCGAACATATGAATTGGAACTAACAACAGTGATTCATACTTTGAAGATTTGGAGATATTACTTACTAAAACAAAGAGTGGAGGTATACATTGATTATAAAAGTTTGAAATATATTTTTACCCAAAATGAACTGAATATGAGATAAAAATGATGGTTAGAGTTAGTAATAGATTATAACTTGGAAATTAAGTATCACTCAGTAAGAATCAATGTAGTGCCAAATGTCCTGTATAAAAAGTCTGCAATAGAGAGATTAACTCAATAAGGGGAGCTATTAGTGGAAATGTAAAGAATGTAATTGGAAATAATTTTAGCAGGAATGACAACACAACTTATGAAGATTACAGTAACCATTGATTGAATAGGTCAAGCAAGCTCAAGTCAGGGATGAGAACATCCAGAAATTAAAGAACAAATAGAAACAGGTAATAAGCCAGAGATGAAAATGTACTTGGATAGAAGTTTTAGATTCATGGAAAGGTTATGAGTGCCCAAGGGAGAGATAAGAGATAGAGGTTTAGATGAGGCTCATAAATCAATATATTCCATTCATCCTGGAAGCAATAAGAGGTACAAGGATATGTAAAAGGTACTTCAGGTGGCTAGGCATAAAGAAAGTGATTGCAAGATATGTATCCAAATGTTCTACTTGTCAGCAAATGAAGGCTGAATTTTAGAGAATGGCTGGATTGCTTAAACTATTAACAATACTAGAATAGAAGTGGGAACAAATATCGATGGATTTTGTTACAGATTTTCCCAAGGACGTCAGAGATAATAATGCAATCTGAGTGATTGTGGACTGGCTGACCAAGTCAGCTCATTTTATTCCATTTAGGACTGATAAGTCAATAGAAATATTAGTAGAAAGATTCATGGAAGAGGTGGTGAGATTACATGGAGTTTCAGTCCGAATTATATCAGATAGAGATACAAGATTTATATCACAATATTGGAAAGATTGATGGATAGTTTGAGAACATATTTGGATTTATCTTCAGTTTATCATTCACAAATAGATGGTCAATTAGAACAGACTATTCAAGTATTTAAAGATATACTTAGAACATGTGTGTTGGATTTTGGTTATCTTGGGAAGATCATTTATATATAGTAGAATTTTCTTATAATAGTAGTTATTAAGAGTATCAAAATGATACCATTCAAAGTTTTATATGGTCAAAAGTATAGATCTCCATTATGTTGGAATGAGATTGGAGAACAAAGTATTTTGAGATCAGACTTGATTGCTCAAACAATAGAACAAGTAAAGATTATCATGGAACATATAGTCAAAGAAAATAGGCGGATCTATACAGAAAACCATAGGAGTTTGATAAAAGAAGATAAGATGTTTATCAAAATATCACCAATAAAGGGAGTGATCAGATTTGGCATGAAAGGGAAGCTCAGACTAAAATACATGGGGTCATTTGAGATTACAGAAAGGGTTGAAAATCTTACTTACAGATTATCATTCCATTTGAGATGAAAATCATTTATGACATACTTCACGTATCACAGTTGAGGAAGTGCTTGAGTGAAGAACACAAAATCATAGACCTGTCTGAGGTGGAGTTGAAATCGGATCCAAAGTACAAAGAAACAACCTGTAGCAATTATTAGCCGACATGAGAAAGTCTTGAAGAACAAAGTAATACCATTAGTTCTTATTTCGTGGGACTCACAATCACCAAGAGACTCTACTTGGGAGCTTAAGAATGACGTCAAGACAAAGTACCCATATCTATTTTCATGATCAGGTATGTCAGTTGAATCTATTTTATATATGATACATACTCGTACACATTGACATACTTTAAATTAGAAATTTTGAGGACAAAATTATTTTGGTAGGTGAGTAGGATATAATATCTCAAAATTTTCATACTACTCGCATTTCTCTTTTGAGTCCGATCATGCCAAATAAGAATACCAAAATGACTTTCGCTAAAAGTAACTTTAAAGCTATGACTCCAAATGATATTTGACCCTCACGGTTATTAGTTTTCAAATAAATGTAATTTTTATAAATTTTTCCTATAAGCCCGAAAGATATTCTTAAATTTATAAAATAATAAATTTAGAAATTTTTTTATACATCTCCAAACTTAACTAAGTTTTTAAGGGCACATAATTAAATTAAGTTGGTGATGTGTTGTCAAAAGGAGAGTGAGAAGTGGCACTCTAATTGGACATGTGCCATTACATGAAAAGCCTAGGGATAAGGCTAGAGGACAATATTAGCAAATTGACCTTGCGCATATATATAATCTTATTCTCTCAAAGAGAATATTTGTAAAATAACAAAACAAACCCCTTGCTCAATCTAACCTTTGGTTCTTCTAGATCACAGGAAAAAGGATAGAGATTTGCTAGATCAAGGGAGATTAAAGAGAATTTGAGACATGTAACACTTCTATTTCTTTGTTCTTTCTTGGGATTTTCATTTGATTTGTATTGTGTGCACATAATTCCTTTTTCTGAATAATTTTGGATCATTTTGGATCTATTAAAGTTTGAACATGTTAGACTAGGGTTTTGAGATTTGTTAATCGATATTGATAATTGAAGATTATAGTGTTCATGTGTTGAAATCATATAGTTTACAAATTTGATTCATAAGAAATATTAATGCTCAAAGTTTTAGCCAAATTCTGAAATTGAAAGTGGAAATAACCTATATAAAGTCAAACATGGACCTTAGAAGGTCGCGTTTAACTTTGGCAGAGTTAAGAGATCGAATATCTCTTCAGGTGCACGAAATGCGGACTCTTGAAGGTCACGTTTTGGCTCTATAATAACAAGAAGTTGGACATCTCTCTAAATAAAGAAAAACACGAATTTTAGAAGTCTTGAAAATGGCTGAATGTTGCGTTTAACCTTAACAGAATCTAAAGACTAACTATCTTCTTAGATGGGGAGAGACACAGACCCGTGAACGCTGCGTATGGCCAAAATGGAACTAAGAAACTGGCTATCTCCCTATATAACCTAAAACGCGAGTCTCCGAAGGTCATGTTTAAACTAAAAATGCGGATCTTCGTCATTTAGAGAAATCATCAGGTAACCCTTTTCGGGTTGCATTTTGTGTTTAAAACCTTAAGAACACAAAATTACTCTTTTCATAACTAGATGCGAGTCTGAATAAGCATGAATCGTTACTAAAGGGACAAAATAAGGATCTTGTCTAGAGGAAATTCACGTGAATCAAGAAGGTCGCATTTGAGAAATCTGCGAATACCTTATAGGGTCGCGTTTTAGAAGAAACACAGATCTCGCCTTACTTCAAATTTAAGGTCGTGTTTTAGGTTGAATGCGGGTCCAGCCACGTAGGATCACGTTGGGGGCCTACGAGACTTTTAAATAAGTAAACCACGTATCTAGTTACAACAGGGGCGTCTCTATAAATTCTAAACGAGGATCTAGCCATGCCTCAAATACAAAGTCACGTTTAGGTAAATGTGAATCCAGCCACGTAGGATCGCATTGGGGCCCACAAATCCTTTAAATTTAAAACTTATCCAGTTTAAATTAAAATGCAGTTTTAGTTACAAAAGAGGTTTCTCCTAGAATGAAAACGTGGATCTAGTTCATGTTTCTAATGTGTTTGAGCTCTGAAGGCTTCTAAAACTAAAACAATCATCATCTAAATAGAAATGCATATTAACAATCACAAGAAAATCTGCATTCGTCTTCTAAGATCATGATTAGAGTTAAATATAATTAAATTCAAGACTTAGACGGCTGCGTTTTCATTCTAGAATCTTGAATGATAGTCATTATCCTTGTTAATACCCAAATGCGGGTCTGGACATGCTACACAAGCTACTACTAGCTAAAAATATGAATATGATGCCACGTAAGTTGCATGAAGTCTAAACGCGGATATCAGCTTATTTAATTTCTTCATTTAATTTCTATATGGTATTACCCTCATATGGACGAGGCTAATATTTGGCAAGTAATGATTTTGTAACAATATTTATTTTAGGATTATATGACAAGTAAAATCAATAATGATGCATGAAGACATAATCATTTACGGAAACTTAATGACAAGTTTCTTATATCTTGATTACATGAAATAAAATTTCCTCGTGATACGTGTGTACATGTCCTAAATCTTGATTTTTGAATTCTTATTTTTTGTAAAACGACATGTATGCAGTCTAACTTGACAAACCACGTGTTTTCATTGGTTCATGTATATTGTGTATCCTTAACGTGGGATTGGAAAAACTACATGATTAATAAAAACTGTTTTGTGTAAGGATCTTGTTGGCCAATATCTTGATTAAGGTACAGAGGACTTTTACTGCAGCAATACTGTGTGGTACTAAGCCACAGTTTGATATATGAGTCACCACAAGGGTGATGTCCATTACTATTTTATAGTACAAGGTTTAGCTTGCAGCACCTAACGGTGTATCATGGTTCAGCGCTATTGGTTTGGGGCCGAATCCTAGGTATGCACGGGAACTTGTATAAGACAGAAGAAACTACACGCCATCTTATCCATCATTGAGTTTTAATTTCAACACTAGCATGATCTAGACTTGTTAAAATTTACATAATTTCTTGTAAATAATTTAGATAGTTCTTGTTACTTTATTGTTCATTATTTATGCAACCTGACTGAGACCTATATGCTTTATTCGCATATTTTTTTTATCATTTATTAATATGATAGTACACGTAATTTTTTTCTTGTATTACTTGCTGTGTTTGATAGCTTAGGTGTTGAGCCCAGGTTACAAAAGCGAAGAAGGGAAAATAGCTCCAACTAATGATCTGTACTTCACTAAACATACTTAGCGGCAATAATCAACAAAGTATCTCCTGGTCGACTTTATACATCTTGTTTATACTTTCTTTTGCTCGAGCACTGCTTTGCTCCTTTATATTTTGATTCTTTTGTGTAAATATTTAGAGCAGTGTACCGTTTTATATAATCAACTCTATGTATAAAATAAATCTTTTAGACATGTTATTTATCAAATCTGGATGTGGCAGTAGTTACAATTATTCCAACATCTTGTGACTGTTAAATTGTACAACAATAGTTAAGTAACATTTTCTATTTTGAGAAGCAGCTGAAAAACGAGGGCGTTACAACACCAACACAAAATGATATCACAAACATTATTTTTCCATAATTATAGCTTTTATTTGATTTATTAAATATTGTAGATTTCAGTTATTCAAAAATCCAACTATGTGATTTAACATATTTAATAACAAAATAATAAAATCATAAATGATTAATGATTTTCAAAATAATGTATACAAAATAAATAATGTAATTGAACAACAAATATATAAAATAGCATGATTAGTGGGTCAAAAAATAAACTAATCTTGATTCATTTCCCAATTTTGATTATTTATCAATCACAACGAAGCAATCTATACAAAAAATATTCTTAGAATATTAAAAAGAATTGAATATGAATTTAGATTATTTTTAGAGATTTTTTCTATATTCAAAATAGATTTTAATGTTAATTAGGCTTAATGGGACTAAAATTAAGGAATGAGTTTGAATCCAATTTATTGGTTTATAAAATGGTGTATATTATTTCTAAATTATTAGAATTATTATATAGTGGGTAAACTAGTCCTATAATCTAATAAAATACTTTAACTGAATAAGAAACGGAAAGATAATTTCTTACCTCTTTAATAGAAGATGTGAAGCCAAACATGTGGAAATAAAAGGAAGAATGTGCTCTCCTCCAGTGAAGTGGTGGTGGCTCCAGTAATGGCTCCTACAGTGGTTTCAGCGGCTCCAAAGGTGGCTCCGACGAGATGAGAGGAAGAGTGAATTGTAGAGAGATGGAGAATTTTATAAGAAGGTCACTTGTATGAAATAGGTTTGAAATGTGAGTTTATATAGGTTTTGTAACGCTCCATTTCCGGAGAGATATGGAAACGGAGTGCGTTACCGGCGGGCACATATAAGTCGACGTGCACGAGGCCTATAAGTATGTAAAAGCAGAAGTAATATGAACTAAATATTAGTTATCTACCAGGATTTTGGACGTTAGTCTATTGCCATATAAAAGAGAAAATATACATGTCTAAAACAGAAAGCAATAATTAGGTACTGATATAGAAGTTGGGAACTAAGCCTTCAAAAGTGGTATACATACCAAACCCAAAAATACAAAAAGTGGATGCCTAAGAATCTACTGCTGCTCGGCCTGCTCCAGAAAGTACGGGTCGTGCGATGGCGGATCCTCGCTCACATGCTCAGTACCTGAGCGTGTGGAGAAACTCAGAGTCAAATCCAGCAAGTAAAACAATAAAAAATAGGGAGTGTATATTATAAACAAATAAGTAAGATATGAGTATGTTATGAAAGTATGTGCATGTGTGAAAAATATTAAACAATCAAGTAATAATATCAAACAGAGATATACATGCATATCAAGTCTAAGTTAACATCTTATTTTAATTTATATTTGAACTAACTGGTGAAGAAATAAACATGTATCGTGAAAGTACCCGTGCATACCCGGGACCCGGCCAAGATACTGGCACTGAACCAGCCGTGCCGCTAAGCACTCAAGTAGATACCGATTACTGAGTAATCGGTCGTCCCATCAATATGGACTAAACAAGAGATGATTGCTCAGTACCATCCGGACGCCCCTGCGGATGGGCCCCTATTTCGGTTACGTAACCTATCATAAACCTTTCACGATACAATATTTGTTCACCCTTTAGTTCTCCCATAACCCAAGGTTTCAAGTTATATTACATGAAAATCAATCCGGAATATGATGAACCAATCATGTTAAGCTTAATACATATACATATCTAGTAACAAGTAAGATGTGATCCATATCAAAATCAAATTAACAGACAAGTTAGGATCCATGGCACTATCAAAACATGTGTATGTACTAACAAGGAAAATCCGGCATATTTTCATGTATCTTGTACAAATAATTTGTATGTATATGTCAAGGCAAGTATGATGGAGTGTCAAATCAGGTTAATAGGCAAGTCAGATCCATGGCATTATCAAGACATGTATATGTACTAATAAGGAAAATCCGTATAATTTCATATATGTTGTACAAGTAACTAGTATGTATGTGTCAATGCAAGTATGATGGATTATAGAATGTTAGAATGAATATTATGAAAATGATCATATATATAAACTATACATAAATACAAGTATACATATAAATACGTATGTGAGTATTAAGATGTAAAGATACCTAGGATGATCATATATGTTAATCATGCATACACAATTATGCATATAAACACATATATAATTTCATGTATGTTGTACAAGTTACTAGTATATATATGTTAAGGCAAGTATGATAGTCATAGAATATTAAAATGTGTTATGCAAATAATGATCATGTATGTAAACCATGCAATACAATTATGCATATAAACACATTAGGCAAGTGGGTACTAAATTTGTAAGGATAAGAATTAAATAGGCTTAACACTTTTATAACAATTAGTTTAACAACATATTGATTTTCTAAATTCTAGTATGATTTTATAGTATGGAAAGTAGCAAATTTGTTAAATCTTAGACATATATATATATGTATATATTTAAACATGGATTAGCATAGAAAGAATTATAACCTAACATAATATCTCGTATGAAAGAAATATTTTAATAATTTAATGTAGAAACTTATTTATTTGAAATCTTTTTTTTAAAACATGATTATGAATACATACATACATACATACATACATACATACATACATATATATATATATATATATATATATATATATATATATATATATATATATATATATATATATATATATATATATATATATATATATATATATATATATATATATATATATATATATATATATATATACATCTATATTCTAATGGCAAGTGTTAAATGATTTAAAAATCATTACATTATATATAAAGAACTTATATGAAAAATTCAAATGTATATCCAAACATGATGAATATTCATAAAGGTAGTATTTTTATAATTTAAAAATAAAGCATATAGTTTAACTTTACAACTTGTATTTTAAAAATAAGAGATTATAAATAAAATGATAAATTCGATAATATAAACATAGGGTATAGTATAAAAAAAATCATATTTTTATTTTTCTAGAATAATCATAGATATTTTTGTATAGAGATATTATGTTTTTAAGTTTTAACAAATCAAGATTCTAAGTTAACCATAAACAATTAGAGTTAGAAAAAACATACATGAGAGTGGATATGATTTTACTTGCCTTGATGAGTAGGAAGATAAGTCTATTTTGAGGCTAAATAATTTCTTCTTCTTTTCTACTGCTTCTTCTCGTTTCTTCTTCTCTTTTCTTCTCTTGAGTTGGAGTAAAAAAAATAAAAGGAAGAGATGAATGAAAAATGAAGGAGAGAAAATAAATGAAAGGAAGGGAAGAAAAAGGTATAATAAAGGAGGAATATGGGAGATTAGATGATGGTTTGTCATGCTTGTCCAAAGGACAAGTATGGTAAAGTAAGGTATGGCTGAATAAAACAAAATAGGTATAGGACAAATGAATACTAATAATGTGTTATTAGAGTTGTTTATGATTATAATTTCAAATTAAACTAACCCCAAAAAAAGTCAAACTTAATATTTACAAGTCAAAGAAGAGAGACTAGTAAAAATATGTGTAGGACCCACCGGTGATTAAAATAATATTATTTTAAGTGACTATCTTAAAATTTCAAGAAAATCACAAAATATAGAAAAATGAGTTAAACACAACGCATTTATTTTGGGATTAATCTGATATTAAGAATATAACTTATGATGAAATTAGGTTGTTACAGGTTTTAAATTGGAGGTTTAGAATATGAAGGTTTTTATTTAATTTAGAGGATTATTTTTTAGAATTAATAGGAAAAATTAAATTGGAGGTTTTATAATTGAATTATGGAAAAATTGAAAAGTCTAGGAGTTAGAGAAGATTAAAATTTTTGGAAGTTATAAAAACTGAATGGTCATAATTATAATTGTGTTTATTTTTTTATTTATTTAAGTTTAAAAAAATAATTAAGTGTTATTACAAATATTGTCATAGAGATTGCTTCAACTTATATATGAATTAGTCAACTTACATATCAATTCTTCTTTTCCAGCAACATTTTAACCATCTGGCTGATATACTCTTCCAAATTACCATGTATGAAATTCGTTTTAACATCCAATCGAACATGTTCCAAATATTTTGCGACCAAAGCTAGCAAAATTTGAATGGAAGAATGTTTTATAATTTGAGAGAATACTTTATAGTAGCCAATTCCTTCTTTCTGAGCATAATCTTTGCTACCAACCTAGTTTCGTATGTGATTCTTTATTGCGCAAATGTATCATTTTTCTTAGTGAATATGCACTTGCATCCAGTCGATGGCTTTCTCTCTTTTGAAAGTTTTAACAAATCCCATGTCCAGTTCATAAGAAGAGAATCCATCCTCCCTAT
Source organism: Dracaena cambodiana (assembly GCA_036321105.1). NCBI lineage: Eukaryota > Viridiplantae > Streptophyta > Magnoliopsida > Asparagales > Asparagaceae > Dracaena > Dracaena cambodiana. The sequence continues at coordinate 10,741,668 of JAYEPQ010000018.1, forward strand.
TCATTGCACCCTTTCAGTCCTTAGTTTCACCACTCATCTTTCTCCATATATAGTATATTGGACGAAAATCAAGGAGTTCATAATAGCCCAATATTTTAGGCTTTAGTTAGTGCCTATTTTATGAATATTTGAATCTTGTAAATTTATTGGACGAAAATCAAGGAGTTCATAATAACCCAATATTTTAGGCTTTAGTTACAGCCTATTTTATGAATATTTGAATCTTGTAAATTTATTGGATGAAAATTAAGGAGTTCATAATAGCCCAATATTTTAGGCTTTAGTTACTGCCTATTTTATGTATATTTGAATCTTGTAAATTTTCCTATATATACATGGCAATTGAATGAAATAAACACATCAATTTTTCCTTTTCTCTCTTTCATGCTTGCCATTTTCACATGGTATCAGAGCAGTAAATCATATCATATTCTAGCCATATTCATTTTTTTTCGTTACTTCACCATGTCTGATAAAAATCATACTACCAATGTCTCATCATCATCATCATTCCCATAATCAACAACACCGATCAAAATAGATTCTTATGCTATTCATCACTCAGATAGCCCTTCTACTATTCTTGTTACACCTCTATTGACAGGAGACAATTATGGATCATGGAGTCGTGCAGTAACAATGACACTTCATGCATAAAGCAAACTTGGTTTTGTTGATGGGTCACTCCCAATTCCTAAGGAGAAAGATGATATTACCAATTGGGAACGATGTAATGATTTGGTTGTAAGTTGGATTCTTAATTTTGTCTCACCCGAGATCCGTCCAAATATCCTATATACTGAAACTGCAGCATAAATCTGGACAAATCTGAAGGATCATTTTTCTCAATCAAATACTCTTAAGATCTATCAATTGGAACAATCACCATCTGCCCTCAAGCAGAAAGGTATGTCAGTTTCATTATATTTCACACAATTTAAATCTTTATGGGATGAACTTAGTTCCATCTATCACTCCATGTATCTGCGGTAATGCTAAGAGCATTATTGATCAACAAAATCAAGATTGTGTCATGGAGTTTCTTCAGGGACTCCATGATTGTTTTTCAGCCATTCGCAGTCAAATTCTCTTGATGGAGCCATTTCCTTCAATTCAGCGTATTTACAACTTGGTACGTCAAGAAGAAAATAACAAGAGATTAATATTAGAACAACTCCTACCATTGATTCTGCAGTGCTTCAGGTGCCTAAACTACCATATCGGCCTTTGGGAAAGCGCCAACATTCTTTCTGTGAGCATTGTAACAAACATAGTCATACTCTTGCTACATGCTAAACAGGTGAAGAAATCAGGGCCACCGCCATCCACTTCCGCTAATTTTGCTAATCAAATAACCCTTGAATAATACAACAAGCTTCTTGCATTTCTAACCAAAGAAGAATCTGTTAGATCATCAGTCCATTTAGCAGGTACAATTCTCACTTGTTTATCCTCTTGTTAGATTATTGATTCAAGTTCTTCTAACCATATATGTACATCTCTTTCATTTTTTTTCTTCATATTTTACTGTTCATAAAAATGCATCAGTTCAATTGCCTGATGGTTCTCGGGCACCTGTGACACACATAGGCATGATTCATTGTTCATCTTACTTTCTCTGACGAATGTTTTCACATTCTATCTTTTAAATTCAATTTGTTATCTATTGCACAATTAACAAAGTTAACAAATTGTGATGTCATTTTTTCATCTTCTAAATGTATATTTCAGGACCGAGCAACGAAAAAGAAGATTGGTTAGGGTAGTGCTCGAAATGGTCTTTTTTATCTAGATACAGATTTAGATTTTAACTCTGCCTTTTCTTACCAGCGTTGTAATAAATTTGACCTATGGCATTCTCGCCTTGGTCATCCATCTAGTTCTCGTTTTGATTTCATTGTTAAATTCTCCAAATATTATTGCAAGTAAAGAATTTGTTTGTGATGTATGTCCGCGTGCTAAACAGCCACATCTTTTTTTTTTCCCTCAAATTACGTCTTGTTCTTCTCATTGCTTTGAATTAATTCATGTTGACATTTGGGGTTCTTTCTCTATACCTTCTAAAAATGGATCACGTTTTTCTTAACTATTATTGATGATTATTTAAGGTGTACTTGGATTTATTTAATGAAACATAAATCTGAAACTTTCACCATGTTAATTCATTTTTTAACTAAATCAATCGTCAATTAAAAAAAAAAATTTCTCGTATCAACTCTGGTAATAGAGACATTTTTCTTCCTCAACTTCAAACCATTCAATCAGACAAAGGTTCTGAATTTCTTCCTAAACAAATTCAAATATGGTTTCATGACAATGGAATTATTCACCAACGTAGTTGCGTTGCGACCCCCCAACAAAATGGTGTTGTCGAACGTAAACATCGGCATTTACTTGATGTTGCTAGAGCTCTACGATTTCAAGCAAACTTGCCTCTTTCTTTTTGGAGTGAATGTATTCTCGCTGCTGCCTTTCTTATTAACAAACTTCCAACTCCAATCCTTAAATATAAATCACCTCATCAAGATTTACTTGGAACTATTCCGTCATGTTCATCTCTTCAAGTTTTTGGATGTTTATGTTTTGCTAAAAATATGAATATTCAACATAAATTTGATGAACAAGCCAAACCTGATATTTTTGTTGGTTTTCTGTATGGTCAAAAGGGATATCGCATAAATGATTTCAAAACTCATCAAATCTATGTTTCTCGTGATTTCATATTTCATGAGTCAATTTTTCCATATCATGACTTCCATCTACATCTTTAAAAAATCCACTTACCATTACTCCAATCAACGACGATAGAACTTTTGACTACATTACACCACTGATTGTTCCCACTGATATTTCTTCTAGTGATTATATTCCTCCTATTCTAACTGATTATTCCAATGACCCATAGTGCCTATTCCCACATCTTCTCAGCTTGATAGTTCAACCAATTCTCCATCTATTTTTGAGAATTTCCCTTCAACGACACTTACTCCTATCATTAATAATCATCCACAACGAATTCGTCGCCCACCCGGTCATCTCAAGAATTATATTTGTAATCATATTTCTTTCTCAACGCTTTTTCACTAGCAAATTATTTTTCTTTATCCCATCTAAGCCATTCTCATCGTGCCTTTCTAACTAATATCATTGAAAATTAAGAACCAAGATCTTATTCTCAAGCCATGAAATCTGCTCAATGGCGTGATGCCATGGCCAAAGAAATTTAGGCTCTTGAATCAAACAACACTTGGTCTTTATGCTCACTTCACAAAAAAAAATCACCCATTGGTTGTAAATGGGTTTGCAAAATTAAATATCGGTCTGATGGTCCTATAGAGAGATATAAAGCTCGTTTAGTTGCCAAATGTTATACTCAAGTTGAAGGAATCGATTATCATGATACCTTTGCACTTGTGGCCAAACTCGTTACTGTTTGCCTTCTTCTTTCCATTGCTGCCATTGAAAATTGGTCACTACACCAACTTGATGTCAACAATGTATTTCTCCAAGGAGATCTCAATGAAGAGGTTTATATGAAAGTTCCTCCCGGATTCTCTTGTAAGGGGGAGACTCGTGTATGCAAATTAAATAAATCTATCTATGGCCTTAAACAGGTTTCTCGTCAATAGTTCTCTAAATTCTCAACCACTCTTGTCTGCCGAGGTTTTTGTCAATCTATTTCAGACTATAGCCTTTTTACTTATATTCGTAATCAGACTTCTATTTTTGTTCTCGTTTATGTCGATGATAATATCACTGGAAACAATGATAATGCCATCTCTAACATCAAACAATTTCTTACTCAATCTTTCTCAATAAAAGACCTTAACAATCTTCAGTATTTTTTTAGGTATTAAAGTATCTCACTCTAAACAAGGAATTTTTCTATGTCAACGAAAATATACTCTTGATATATTATTTGATTCTGGTATGATTGGTTCTCGATCATCAGATTTTCCTATGGAGCAACATCTTCATGTACAACCAAAAGATGGTACTCTCCTTCCCGATCCGGGAATCTATCGTCGACTCGTGGGTCGTCTTTTATACCTCATTGTAACACGACTTGATATTCAATATGCTGTAAACAGTCTCAGTCAATTCATGCATTCTCCACGTTCCTCCCATCTTGATGCAGCCAATCAGATTCTTCGTTATCTTAAAGGTAGTGTTGGAAAAGATTTATTCCTTTCTGCATCTAGTTCTCTTACTTTAGTTGGATATATTAACTCTGATCGGGCCGGCTGTTCCACCACTCGTCGCTCCACCACTGGTTATTTTACCATGTTAGGATCTAGTCCTATTTCTTGGAAAACCAAGAAACAACCAACAGTTTCTCGTTCATCTGCAGAACCAGAATATTGTTCCCTTATTGCACTTACTTCTGAGTTGCAATGGTTAAAATATCTTCTCTTGGATCTTGGTATTAATCACTCACAACCAATTCCAATTCATTGTGATAGTCAAGCTGATATTCACATCGCTGAAAATCTTGTCTTCCACAAACACTCCAAACATATTGAAATTGACTGTCATTTTGTTCGAGAAAAGATTCAAGCAGGTCTTCTTACTCCTTCCTACCTACAATCTAGCGATCAACTGGCCGACCTTTTAGCAAACCACTTAGAGGTGACGCTTATCGCTGACTACTTTGCAAGTTGGGTGTTCTTGATATTTCAATCCCAACTCCAACTTGAAGGGGAGTATTGGACGAAAATCAATGAGTTCATAATAGCCCAATATTTTAGGCTTTAGTTACTACCTATTTTATGAATATTTGAATCTTGTAAATTTATTGGACGAAAATCAAGGAATTCATAATAGCCCAATATTTTAGGCTTTAGTTACTACATATTTTATGTATATTTGAATCTTGTAAATTTGCCTATATATACATGGCAATTGAGTGAAATAAACACATCAATTTTTCCTTTTCTCTCTTTCATGCTTGCCACTTTCACATAGTAGGAACATCTTCTTCAATAAATAGATGTGCGTAAGCCACCATGCAGTGAACCATGTAGGCTTTGACCTATATTTTCGGTCAATAGAACTCCAAGTCCTACTATTGTTCTTCATCTGTATCTCCTCAACATAACCTATACCGGTGTCCTCCATTTTATAGCAACTCTATTTCTGACCTACTCTTTCAAATATAGGATCTTGAACTCCACATGCTACAGAGCACTATATTGGTTGCTATCACCTTGAGATATTTTATACTGGTTTTTCAACATAAATGACTCATTGAAGGTCATATATCTACTACAAATTATATTTTTAGATTCAAGGCACCAAGTTTATATCCCTTCTAACGTGTGCTAACACTTAAGAATATGACTTTCTTGGCTCTAGGATCTAGCTTACTTTTTGCAACATGATAGCGACATGACAATCAAATATATGTAAGTAATGATACCTAATCATATCTCAAGTGGAGTCTTTCTCTCATTTATAGTTATAGATAACTGATTAATGAGATGACTTGCATACAATAAAATCTTAGCCTAAAATTTCTTGTCCAATATAGCATTGGATAACATACATCGCACTTTTTCCAATGCAGTATGATTATGTACTCTGCCACCTCATTTTATTGCGGTTTTTCTCAAATGGTGAAGTATCAGACAATACCTTCATTTTGGCATAGATTTATGAATGAATGCATTTTGTGCTAACTTCCATTGTCCGATCTAAGCCACTTTATCTTCATACAATTATGAGTTTTGATATCTTCTTCCATTTCTGAAACATATCCAAACTCATGTTTATGATGCATAGAGTACATCTCAAGTAATCATCTATAAACACTACAAACCAATGTGAATATCCCAATAAAGCTATTTTGATTGGCACCAAGTATTTGTATATAAATAATATAGAAACCCCTTGGTCTAATGAACTTTAATATCAAATTTAACTCAGGTTTATTTTCAAATGATGCAATGCTTGCAAATCTCTATTTTTCTTCTTCGTTTCTTTCAATAGACCTTGTTTTATTAGACCCTATAAAGTATTTTCTGCAACATGTCTCAATCTCATTTGCCGTAATTTGGAGGTGTCATCATCTGCGCTTGGCATAAGAGTGGGTGAGAAGTTTTCTGTTAGAATTGAAGCAATCAACAGATACCGACCTGAATAAGTAAGATTGGATCGAACTGAAATTTGGTCGATTTTTAGTTTCGAGAATTGAAACCCAAGGCTGAACCAAATTGACCAAATTATTTAGAAATTATATACATTTATACACACACACATGTAAATATAAAGATATATGTATATATAGAATAATCTTAAAAAGAAAACCTTGCTTCTCCTTCCCTTTGACCAATTTAGTATAATTTCTCTTCCAATGACTTTTCTTATGAAAATAGGAGCACTCATCCTTATCAAGAAATTTCTTCTTAAATTTTGAGTGAGATTTTCTCTCTCTTCCTTGATTCTTGTCTTCAGACATACCTCATACTACCAAAGTATCGGAACTCCCAATCCTAATAAATCTTCTTATTGAGTTTTCAATACTTAATATTCATTAAGGTATTAGAAATATCTTCAAATTTAATTTCAGACTTTTTATGTTCATAATAATCAGATAGAGAATTCAATCTAATAAAGTTTTATCTTCATTAACAATTTTGACATCCAAATTTTGCAAATTGTTAAATTCATTGAGGTGCTTAGCCATAAAATTGCCTGGACGTAAAGAGCTTCTTCTTCAAATAAAGAGGATTATTTATACTCTTTTTCATTTACTTATCTTCCAAATTCTGTCAAAGGTTACTTACTTTCGCCTTTGTCATTACAAAATACTTTTGGTCGTTTGCAAGACAAAGCGTAATTATTTTTCATGCCATTCGATTTATTTTATGCCATTCAACTTTGACATATCTTCAAACTTATCCTTCTCCAATATTATTTGCAAATTTTTTTAATACAAGATGTCCGTCACCCTGCAGTTACACATACCAAAGCTATTGGTACCATCAAACTTCTCCACCTCGAATTTAGCATTCAATACCGTGGATCTCGTAGTCATTGAAGACTTTGATGACTCCACCAAAATCTTTAGTGGTGGCATATAGATTTTGAATCTCATGATGTTTTTTCAATAATTGTGCTGCTTTTATGGCTCTCCCATAGATCACAATATCAAATCAAAGCTCACCTGCTCATCTAGAATCGAATGACTTTCTTTCTTTCTTTCTTTATCTCCTTCCCAGTCATCTGAAGTGCTCTGATGCTACATATTACAAATACAAGAGGTAGGCAAATGGAAGTTGTTCAAATATAATAGGATTTATTGAGATTCTACTAATAGGAGATAGGAATAAATAAATAAAATAAAAATTATGAGAGCTAGCAAATCAAGGTGAAATCAAACCAGAGAAAGCTAAAAATTTAAAGTGTTTCGGATCAAGTCCTAGTCCACGGGCCATATCAAATCTTTGCTATTCGATGATTATAATTATAAGTCTTGGATCTCACAAATATCTCAAATTACAAAAAAGATTTCTATTTCTCCAGAAGACAGCTACAAATTTTCAAATTGCAAAAAGAGTTCACAAAAGTCTTCCTAACTCTAAAAACCCACTCTAAAATTTTTCCAGACACCTTTTTATAGTTTAGGGTAGTTAGTCTCAAACCTAAAAAAAAAATGATTCAATTTGACAGCTTACGGGTCCAAAATCGAAACCAACCCGACACTAGCGTACACGCCCATCTATGGCCTGTCACCGACATCGATGGGAGTCTAGATAGAGAGAGGACCCTTTGCTGCAGGGTTTGATACAACATATCCTCAGATGGGTATCCATCGATAGCTACCAAATGTTCGTTGATAGCTCCCTTGAAGTCTTGATAAAATCCAACATTGAAATCTTTGAATCAGTGCCTTCTTCTGATTCAAACAATCGAGAGAAAGCACTTGCAATTTGCTTTCTATTAAGTTTGCTTGATATATACTCATTGATCTCCATAACTAGATGCTAGATGATTATCATATGTATGTTCTCTTTCAAAGTTGGTGTCATGTTCACACGGTTATGTTCATGGATCATTTGACACTGTTTCCTACCTATAATACTAACCCAGTCTAATTGTCGGAAACCTGTTAATTAGTTGTAAAGCTGATAACGTCTTAGCCCCCATGCAAAGAAATTGAACTTGTTATGTTGGAGTGCAGACCTAGCATATTGGTGAGCCAAAAAAGTAATTATAGTAGTTTTTGAAGCAATATCGATATAGGCATGCAAGATTTTGATATTCATTACCTCAGCAAGAACTCAACTCTTGAAAGTTGGTCTTGGATGCGTGCAAGTGTAGCAATTACAATAGTTTTTGAAGCAAGGACTCCCATAGTCTTTAGTGTAAATGTCTAATTTTGTTTCTCAACTAGCTAGTTCAAGAGAGACTCTACAAAGCAGAGGAAAAAGAGGAAAGAACAAGCACAAAATTAGTCTTTCTGAAAAGGATTTACCTTTGCATTTACTAGCTAGTTCTTGTGTTGATAGTGTTCCAAGAATATTCCTATATATCAAACAAAAACCTTGCTTTGGAACGCCATGTAATGTTATTCGTTACATGGCGTTATTGGTTGATAATAATATTTTAGGTTTAGTATGCGTTATTGGGATTTTTGTAGTCATAAACCAAGCCCAAGTTTTAAAAAGATTCTTTAAGAAAATATCTAGATATTTGTAGAGAAAAATATAGATAAGTGGAGAAAATATCTAGATATTATTGTGGGCTTTTCTAGACGGAAAATCATAGCCCTTAAACTAAAAGTGTGTTGGCACAATCCTAACAATTAGTTAAGGAGGTGTCATGCTATAAATAGGGATGAGTTCTAACCATTTTGTATGAAGCCAAATTTGAGAACAACATTTGAGTTGCTTCTTCATACAATCTCTTCCATATTCTCCCTCATTTGTAAATTTCTTTTCTCCCACAAAAACTTATTTTTCCTTACAACCAAGGCCCTCCACCTTCCAACAAATTGGTATCAGAGTCATAACAAGCAATGAAATGGCTCCCTTTCAAGCCCTCATCTCACCAAGAGCAACTATCATGATTGGAGCATCAAGAAAAGAGCTTTGCTAGGTGCCCAAAATACTTGGGCGATTATAGAAAAAGGGTATAATGTGCCAGCAACTCTTTCTTAAGCTCAAAAGGAGGTCTTGAAGGATTCAAAAAAGACAAGAAAGCTCTCTTTCTCATCTACCAAGCTTTTGATGATGAAGGTTTTGAGAAAATTTCTAATGCAACAACTGCCAAAGAAGCATGAGAGATGCTTCAAACATCTTTCAAAGGTGTCAACAAGGTAATGAAGGTATGTCTTCAAACTCTTAGAAGTGAGTTTTAATCCTTATGTATGAGGGAGTCTGAAATAATTTCAGAGTATTTCTCTAAAGTTTTGGCAATGTAATCAAATTAAAAGGTGAAAAATTGGATGATATTCAAATTATGGAGAAAATCTTTCATTCTTTAGATTTAAAATTTGTATATATTGTTGTAACCATTGAAGAAACAAAAGATTTAGAGACCACGAGCATTGAGCAACTCATGGGCTCTTTGCAAGCATATGAAGAAAGGCAAAATAAAAAGCATGAAATTTTGGAGCAAGTTCTCCAAACAAAAGTTACTTTCAAAGGAGAAAATTGTGGTAATGAAAGAAGCCAACGAGGAAGAGGACATGGCCAAGCTCATGCAAGAGATGGCTTAAGAAGATTCAACAATAAATAAAAAAGACAAGAGTTTCACTCCACAAGAGGTTGTGGAAGAGGCAATCCAAAGCAAAGGAGTTCCCAAGTGAAATGCTACAATTGTCAAAGATATGGACATTATGCCTCCGATTGTAAAGCTTACAATAAGGTTGAAGAAGTATATAAAAAAAATGATCAAGAAGAGACCTTGTTGCTAGCATACAAGGGAGAAGATAAAAGAAGTGAGAACACATGGTACCTCGACACCGGAGCAAGCAATCATATGTGTGGGAAAAAACACATGTTTGTGCAAGTCGATGAATCTCTACAAGGCAATGTCTCATTTGGAGATGAAAGCAAGATACTGGTGAAAGGAAAAGGTAAGATCCTAATACACTTAAAGAATGGTATGCACCAATTCATCTCAAATGTTTATTATGTGCCCAATATGAAAAACAATATTTTGAGTTTAGGCCAACTCGTAGAGAAAAGTTATGATATTCACATAAAAGATACTAATCTTTTTTCTAAGAGATCATAAAAATAATTTGATTGCCAAGGTACCCATGGCAAGAAATAGAATGTTCTTGTTGAACTTCAAAGTGAAGTTGCCCAATGTTTGAAGGCATGTTTTAGAGATGCATCTTGGCTTTGGTATTTAAGATTCGGGCATCTAAATTTTGGTAGCATAAAGTTACTCTCCAAGAAAGAAATGGTGAGGGGTTTGCCTTCCATCAATCACCCCAACTAATTGTGTGAAGGATGTTTACTTGGGAAACAATTTAGAATTTTTTTTCGAAAAAATCAAGCACAAGTGCAAGAAAGTCACTAGAGCTAGTGCATACTGATATATGTGGACCATTGAAACCATGTTCTTTCGGAATAATTATTTCATTCTCTTCTTTGATAATTTTTCAAGAAAGACATGGATCTATTTTTTGAAAGAAAAATTAGAGGCTTTTGAAGAGTTCAAAAGATTTAAAGCACTTATGAAAACAGAAAGAGGTTGCGAGATCAGATTCTTGAGATCCGAACTAGGAGGAGAATTTCTATCTGGCAACTTCAAGAAATTTCTTGAAGATGATGGAATTCGTCGTCCTTTAACGGTCCCCCCAACAAAATGGAGTGACCGAAAGGAAGAATAGAAGCATCCTCTATATGGCTCAAAATATGCTCAAAAGTAAGAATATGCTTAAGGAATTTTAGGCTGAAGCAGTTGCATGTGGAATTTATTTGTCCAATCGATCTCCAAGTAGAAGCGTGTGGTAAAAGACACCATAAGAAGTATGGAGTGGAAGAAAATTTGAAATCTCTCATCTAAGAGTTTTTGGGAGCATTACTTATGCACATGTGCCAAAGAAAGGAAGAAGCAAACTCAACAATCGAAGTAAGAAGTTTGCCTTTATATGTTACGGTTCAAATTTCAAAGGTTACAAGCTTTACAATCCAAATAATGGAATGATCCTCATAAATCGAAATGTGGAGTTTGATGAAGAAAGCTCATGGCAATGGCATGTCAAAGAGAAAGAGTACAACTTCACTCCATCACTTGAAGAAAAGGAAGAGTATGAAGAAGAGCAAGCAAGAGCGCAGCAACAAGAGTCCCCTACTTCGCCAAGATCTCATGAAGCTTCACCTCCATCATCACCAAGTGTCTATCTAAGCGATATGATACCACGAAGAATGAGGAATTCGCAAGAAGTCTATGAGGTAATATAGAATCAAGATAACTTGATACTTTTTTTCCTTTTTGCCGATTGTGAACCCATAGATTTTGAAGAAGCTATAGAGAGTAAGAAATGGAGAGAAGCAATGGATGAAGAAATTAAGACAATCACGAAGAATGACACATGGGAGTTTGCTACGCTACCAAAGGAGCACAAGGCAATTGGAGTGAAGTGGGTGTACAAGGCAAAGAAGAAAGCACAAGGTGAAATTGAAAGATACAAGGTAAGATTGGTCGCCAAAGGCTATAGTCAAAAAACCGACATCGACTATGGTGAGGTAATCACTCCCGTTGCTTATTTAGAGATTATAAGACTAATAATTTCCTCGGTAGTCCAAAACAAATGGAAGATTTACTAAGTGGATGTAAAGTCCACATTCTTAAATGGAGTTCTCGAAGAAGAAGTCTATATTGAACAACCGTTGGGCTATGAAGACAAAGTTTTGAAATTGAAAAAGGCTCTCTATGGATTGAAGTAAGCACCAAGGGCATGGCTCAGCCGGATTGATAAGTATTTCCAAGAAAATGACTTCACCAAATGCCCATATGAGCATGCCCTCTACATCAAAAAGGAAGGTGAAGATGTTTTGATTGTATGCTTGTATGTAGATGACTTGATCTTCGTAGGTAATAATCCATAGATGTTCAAAGAATTCAAGAAAGCTGTGGCCAAGGAATCTGAATGACTGACATCAAGATCATGTCATACTATCTTGGCATTGAAGTGAAGCAAGAAGGTGAAGGTATTTTCATCTCCCAAGAAGAGAATACAAATGAAGTTTTGAAGAAATTCAACATGACTAGTTTCAAGCCCATCAGCATCTTTATGGAGCTTGGAGCGAAGTTGTTAAAACATGAAGAAGAAGAAAGAGTAGATTCAACACTTTTCAAAAGTCTGGTGGGAAACTTGCACTACTTTACATGCACAAGGCCAAACATTTTCTATGCTATTGGAGTTGTTAGTCGCTACATGGAAGTTCTAACAAGCACCTATTTGAAGGTTGTGAAGAGGATTCTTCATTATATTAAAGGTACGATTGATCTTGGCTTATTTTATTCATGCTCTAACAACTTTGAGCATGTAGGATATATTGATAGAAATTGGTCCAGAGATCATGATGATAGAAAAAACACAAGTGAATTTGTATTTTTTATGTGAGGAACGACTTTCACTTGGATGTCAAAGAAGCAATCTATTATAGCGTTATCTACGTGTGAAGCTGAATATATTGCTTCCACTTCATGTATTTGTCATGCCATATGGCCTAGTAAGGTGTTGGAAAAACTCATGATCCCACAACATGGAGGATTGAAAATATATATTGACAATAAATCGGCTATTGCATTGACCAAAAATCCAGTGTTCCATGATAGAAGCAAACACATCAATACAAGATTTTACTTCATTAGATAATGCATTGCCAAGAAAGAAGTGGAGCTTAAATATGTGAAGACTCAAGATCAAGTAGCCGATATTTTCACAAAGTCGCTCGAGCAAGAAGATTTCCTTAAATTGAGAAGATTGTTTGGAATTATAAAATCAAGTTTAAGAGGGGTGTTGAAAATTAAACTTGATTTGAGCCCAAAATATATTTTGGGCTTATTGGCTCATTGGTTGATAATAATATTTTGGCTTTGGTATGTGTCATTGGGTTTTATGTAGTCATAAGCTAAGCCCAAGTTCTAGAAAGATTATTTAAGAAAATTTCTAGATATTTATAGAGAAAAATCTAAATAGGTGGAGAAAATATCTAGATATTATTATGGGCTTTTCTAGAAGGAAAATTATAATCCTTAAATTAAAAGTGTGTTGGCATAATCCGAACTATTAGTTAATGAGGTGTCATGCTATAAAAAGAGATGAGTTCTAACCAACTTGTATGAAACCAAATTTGAGAATAATATTTAGGTGCTTCTTCATACGATCTCTTCCACATTCTCCCTCATTTGCAAATTTCTTTTCTCCCAACGAAATTTTTTTTCTTTCTTCCACATTCTCCCTCATTTGCAAATTTCTTTTCTCCCAACGAAATTTTTTTCCTTTCAACCAAGTCCCTTCACCTTTCAACAATTCTTGACCAATATTTAGGACTAACAAGTGGACCGGCTGGCATACCGGCACGCCTGACCAGGCACATGCCGGGCACATGGTGCGGCACGGCATACCAATGTCGTGCCGAGCCAGGCCGGCATGGCTTGGGCACATGCTCAGGCTTACGGCCCGGCTCAGCACGTGCATGCAGAACTGTGCCCAGCAAGCATTGAGTCATGCTGGTCAATTATTGGGAGCTTTCTGCAAATTGTTTTTGAGATTATTGAGATTCCAGGTTGCCAATATATTATTGAGATTACTTATTCTCTTAGCTTCATAAAGTCCCCCAAGTAAATCAGAAGTGGTTCAAAAAACTAAAACAAAACAAAACAAAAACTAACACCTTCCATAACCTAGCTTAAAATATAGTGGACCAAAAAGGATAGTCGGCAGTCAGTACACCTTGCTAGAATCTAGATAAATTAAAGTAGTTCGAATGTCTATCTAGCCAAGAATTACTGCAAGGAACGCATATTTGTCTTTCAAGTTTTTGCTCAAGCTCCCTTATAATTCTCTACCACCACTTTGCCAAGAGTGCTTTATTCTTCCAGCCAAGATCTTGCCAAAGTTTATTCTCTAAAAAAGATCTTGACAAAGTTCCATAATTACAGCGAAAAATTAAACAAAATAATAATCCATATATGGAGACTATTAGGTCTGATTAGCAATCCGAAGAGACAAAGACTACCAGTTTAATTGGGAGACACTCAGAATATATAAAAACTACATATGAAAGATACAATCAACGGTATGCGACTATTGGTTGTGTATCAGTGCAACTAAAACATCTCTGATTTATTTCAAGTTGTTAAATTCTTTTCCCTTTATCATGAAATCCTTTTCCTTCATCGAGAAAATACTTAGAAATATTCTTTGAGAAAAAGAATTTAGATAATATATTAGGCATAATTGGTAGGTATGGGCTGGTCTCCCATGGAATTATGGCGTAAAGCCCATCTATTTGAGCGAAGCTCCCTCACCCACCTAGGGCAGTTATGCCAAAACCCGACTTTACTACGGGCAAACTTTATCTACTTGGGAGATATCCCAACTACCATAACACAATGTTGACATTGCGCGGTATATAACTCGTTATATTGCGTTACTATACCTAACACAAACTCAATATCATCTGACAACAGAAAATAACTCAGTGCACTGTAACGATACATTTTCTACGTTATTTTATGCTATTTTACTTATTAACGTTATATTGTTTTATTTGATGTTATATTTTTGAGTAATTTTCAGATGCTATAGATTATTTGTTTTTTATTGTTAGTTTATTACTATAACATTTTTTTTCCTTCACTACTTGTCTGTTTGTTGGATTACTTATAGAATTGATAACTTGTTAATTTACAATTGCTTGTTGTAATTCCTTTTTTATTGTTGAATTTTCTTAATAGTTGTTGATTTTAATAAATTACTCTCAGCTGAACTGAAATTTGCATTAGAAAATATAAATTAAGTATTACAAAATATAAATTGCAGTATTGATGATGAAGGAAACTGAAATAAATAAATTGAAAACTTTATTTTCTTGTTTGGTGATGATTAAAATTAAGATTGCTAATTTAATATAAGTTATAATGATAAAATGGTAAAATTATTATGAAATTGTTAGAGAGTTAGGATAGTTTCAATGTGTTATAAAATATTTTTATATATCTATTTTAGAATTTTTTACATTTATATTCAAATTTATAGTTTTATATTTTTACTTATTATATAAATATGAAATTGCATAACTGCTATATTATGCATTATGCTAAATATGATGTAATCTAATAGAGGCAAATTAAACAGTATATTACTGTTATCGCTATTTTAAACATTGTCATAGCATTTACTCATCTTAAATGATCCAGCTCTGATAAACTCAAATACGTTTACCGAACTTTTAAGTTGATTCTTACACTATTCTAGAATATTTGAGTTAAGCTTCAGGAGATCTTAATTCGAAAGTCATCATAGCATTTTACCAAGTTAATCTTTTTACGTGTAAGTAGCTAGGTTTTGAAGGTAGTCCTTCGCTTTGGAGAGAGCATGCGGATCGTATTTTCTCTAGTTTGTTAAAGTGACTTGACCATATCGCTGGAAAACGATCATGTATGCAACTTTATATTGCTTGAAACTTGAGATCTCTATCAACCCCATCAAAATGTCGGTCGCATTGCAATCTGCATGAGTTTAATTTCCTCTGTGTTGCCGAAAGGTTGATACATAGATCTCATCCGCATGCAAAGAAAATATGTTTGATATGTTGTTGTGCAAACGTGACATTGTTGGTGAGCTAAATCATATCTTCTCCACACACACGCACGCACACAAAAAGGGAAAAAAAAAAAAAAAATTTTGAGGACCACAGCTTTTGGTCGGCCATGGATATAGGTAAGACTTTGATTTTTTCGATGTTTGGTCATTGATGCATGCATAGCTAGCATTTTGAGGGAATTGTCTACTTTTTTCTTAACTTGTTTTAGAGACTCAGAGACACCATTATTGAATAAAGAAGATTCTTACTAATAAGGAGGAATAAAAGAAAGAATATGCACATCTTTCTACGTGCAAAGACATTGCTAATTTTTATGATAGTTGTATACTAAAAGAGGAAACTTTTTGACAGTTTTTGTTTCATTAAACCCTTATTAATTTCGGTGGCTGGAATAGAGTGTTTGCTAGAGATAAGAATAGACATGCATAACCTCAACTATATAAAAGAGACTTTGGTGTCGTATATTAAGATGTGCATTGTGATTTTACTAACCCAACTGCAACGATTTTAAAATATTAACTTATTACAAGGACAGTTTTATTCCGCTCTTAACTACTTAATTCACTTCAAATCTCGCTAAGTTAGATATTTTAATTGGATACATATCTAATGGTGAGGTGATGGGCAAGCAACACATAATACAAGAATTAACATTATTTAGGGAGGACAGGGAGTTAAGAGTGTGGAAGAACTTAACAAAGCCCTGTTTGCAAAATGGTGGTGGAAAATTCTGGAGAAACCACATAACCTTATCAGAAGTGCTGTAAAAGACAAGTATCCGTCCAGTGAAGGGATATGGCATGGTAAAGGGAAGAACACAACAAGCATATCAATGTTCTGGAGGGACGTACTATCTGTAAAGGATATCTTTTAGTCAGGATTGAGATATACACTCGGAATGGAGAAGGTGTTAGTTTTTGGATGGATAAGTGGCTTGATGAAGGAAAATTATCGGAAATATGGCCAATACTATTTGAACTGGCAACCCTGCCTAATAGTTTAGTTAAAAACAACTTTATCAGAGGAAGCTTTAGACCGGAAATACAATACACCAATGAACCTAGATTAAGGGAGAGGAAAAAAAGAATGATGGAAATGATAAATAGAGACCCCCCCTAATACAAACCAAATCGTCAAACCAGTTTGGATCTGGGATGGAAAAGGAAAGTATACGATGGAAACTTGTTATAAGGTGATCAACTCTAGAGGAACGGTTAACAAATTATTGGATAGAATATGGAAAATAAATGATCCACCTAAGGTCCTTATTTTTTTTATGTTTAGCTCAGAGAAATGCAATACTTACATGGGATAATCTCCAAAAGAGAGGAGGAAAGGGTCCCAATATGTGCTTTTTGCGTAAGCAGGAGGAGGAAACGGTTGAACACATATTTATTACATATAATTACACCAAACAAGTATGGGAATGTTTGAATACCAAACTAGCGCACACGACAATAATATACAATAATATAGGAGAAATATGGGAAGAAATAAAAAATGCTAAGAATTAAACAGACAGACATAGGAAGCAAATAAGTTCATGCATTTGGCAAATTTGGCTGGAAAGAAATAATAGAATATTCAATAATAAATATAACATTGCTATGTATGTTGCCTCAACTGTATATTACAGTGACATATTATTGCTTGCTGGGATAGAGAAGCAAACTATAGGGATATCTTCCGCCCCTCAAGCAAGAAGGGATCCATGCTGTCGTTTAGATCTATTGCAAGAAGAAGTGATGGAGGTGGACGAGGCCGCCAATGCATGATACGTGGAAGCATACACCTTGGGGAGGGAGGAAGTGGCTTAATAGTCATTACTTAGAGGAGGGGTCTTATATTTTGTAGACAAAAAAAAAAAGCACGGGCCCGCACGCAAGATTTCCTGTGTGTAGGAGATTTCCTGCGTGCGCAGGAGTCTCCTGCGCACAAGAGACCTGCACATAGGAGTCTCCTAGGCGCATGAGACCTGCGCATAGGACCTGTGTGCAGGATCTTGCGCGCAGGTCCCTGCGCACACGCTCCGTGCACAGTGTAGGCCCGCGCACATCGCCACACCCTTCAATTTTGAGAACATATTTCCGTTTCATGTGGATTTGGTCCGGATTTTCATGGAACCGATATCCCCGATCTCGGTGTTTCTGTTACTGAATTTGGCCTAGATCTTATCCGAGTAGTTACTCCTCGATATATAAAAAATGGGGTAGAGTCCAGATTGAAGGGAGGATTTTTTAGGAGGAGAGGAAAAAGTCTAGAGAAAGGAGAAAGCGTCTTCTTCCGGAATCTCCATAGTAGAGTTTTCCAGAGAGCAACCGTCTTCTTCCCAAACTAGATCGGACCGTCAACGGAGTGTATCAGCGAGGCTCCACCGCTACCAGATCCCACCCAAAATTAAAAGGGAATCGAAATTAATTGTTTCCTATTCTTGTAATCTTGATTTTTTTTATTATAATTTCCTTTTGTTGTTGTATTTAAAACCAAAATCTCAATGGAAGGAAGATACAAATTTTCGAGCATATAAGAATTGGCGACCACAGTGGGAGCCTCTCTGTTCACAATAGAGAACTTGATGGAGCAGTCCGATCGGAGATCCATCAGATCGGTGGTTGAAACCTTGGTCATCAAAGTCGACCAACAAATGTATAAAGAATTTCTCTCTTTAAACTCCTCTGATTCGGAACCTACGCGTTATCGCCGAGTAACGATAAACAAAAGTGAGGCGTCATCACCCAACAAAATTGACAAGGCGTCATCGCCTGTTGATGTGATAAATTACTGCAAGCGCACAGTGTCGGTTGTAGCGCTATACAGGTCGTCCCACAGGGATCTAAAGTATTTTGCGATTCTTACTAATTCTATAGTCTAACGGATTAACAAAGAATTTTAGGTTTAAATTTGGTTGTTCTAATTAGCCTAGGATCTAAAATCCACTAGTTTCCAACCATGTTCTTACTTCTATTATCTTCTTCTCTCATAAAAAATTGATCTTTTTAGTTTAATCTTTATTTAAAGTGCCCTAAGTATGAGCTATCAAGTGGTGTGCAAGTATAACTCATCAAAAATACTACTTTTCATAAAAACAAACTAAATATTTAGGTAATTCAATGAAAAAGATAAAATCAACAACCCTAAAGCCTAACTAAGCATAAGCTATCAAGAAACCTAATTCAAGTATAACCTATCAAAATCTTAATTTTCGAGTTCTTATATTTTAAACTTTTTATAGAAGAATCATGTCTTTATTATTTTTATTTAAGAAGAAAATATTAGAGAGCAATTACATGATGGATTATAGCTTCATCTACATCCTAGAGCTAAACTAATTAACTACTCATGATTCTAGAAAGCAATTAAATCTAATATAGAAAGCAAATAAATATATACTAGAAAGCAATTAAATCTATCTAAAAAGCAAATAAAGATTAGAAAACAATGGCTTATCTCTGGAGCACGGTATTGTGGCCGCCACCCCTTCAGCAAAACCCTAATTTTATTAATGAAGGACGAGTACAAACTAAATCCTAATCTACATTAACTACTGCATAAAACCCTAGAATACAAGGATACGGCCAATATATAGGCTTCGGAAATCCAAACCCAATTCTAACACAATTGTGAAACTACAAGATTATAACAAAGCTGCGGGAGAAACTTCCACGTGTCAATCCACCATTTGATCGCCAAATGGCGGTTAAAACCGCTAATTAGCGACTCAAGTTATAGCCTGATTCAAGATCAAGTAGGTAAGCCATTTGGCGACATATGACGACATAGCATTTTCATATAACTACTGCATAAAACCGCCAAAATGACGACACAGCATTTTCATAATGCTTCAAGATCTTGAAGCTCCTTTGATAGCAGCTTCAAGATCAAGTAAGCCAAAATATTATGAAAAATTTTCCTCGTGAACGTTTTGTCTTGTACGTTTAATTTTCTTGACTGTATTTGATTTTGAGTCTCTGCAGCGTCGTAGTCTCGTAGTTTTGCTCACTTTAGAATTTTTTCGGACTCTGATTTCCGTCTCCAACTCTGATTTCATGTCATCTCCTTGTACGAATAAAATTCCTGAAAAACACACTAACAATACCCGAGTTACATTATTTATGTACAAAAATAGGTAATATGAAAGCTATAAATATACAATATATGGCACTCATCACACCCCCACACCTATCTTTTGCTAGTACTCGAGCAAAACCTAAACCTAAAAAGAAAAATAAAAATCCTAACTCACTTTCGCAGGAATCGCGATTGCACTTAGCACGTGCAACAAGCCTTTAAACCTCTAGGTTGCTCTAGTGGACGAGTTGTGTCTCGTGAGCGTTTGCAATGAATATACCCACAAAATTCAAGAAGAAAATAGATTAAGAAATAAAGAAAAGAAAAATAAGGATAACTGAAAATCAAGAAAAATAGAAATTTTATACAAAGGAAAGAAAAATCTTTTTTTATGATATTTTCATCAATTAATTTCACTAATATACAAACTCAAGAAGGCATTTAGATTATATATTTTCAAAATGAGTGTCATATTAGATACACTTATCATTTTAATCAAAAATTTAAATCCTATCTTTCAATAACCACTAACAGATAATTCATTGGCTCCTATACAACTACGTGCACGTGTGATAGTTTATTTCGGCCTTGGACTCAAACTCTAACTCATGATTCATCTCCTCTCTCATAACAAATTTTTTTTTACTTTTTTCTCTTTTTTTTTAAAGAATATTTCACCTTTTTTGCGAATATTCACGTTTACTTAGGCGCAACATACCTGATTACTCGGTTCATACTCTTTTCTCTTTCTTTTCTTTTTTTTAGAATATTTCACCTTTCATGCGAATATTTACGCTTACTTAGACGCAAAGTACCCGATTACTCAGATCATACTCTCTTTTTTTCACTCTTGAAGCTATTGCCTTAATACCAGGCGCACCACATTATTTTATCACTCTCGAGGCTATTGCCTTAATACCAGACTCACCCCATTATTTTATTCTCACTTTTTTTTCCTTTTTTATATTTTTTTCTCTTTTTTTTGTTTAGAGAGAGAAAACTTACTCAATCGTTATCATCTTTGTCCTTAACTTAATAAACTATTGTGAAGCGAAAAATAGATATATACTTGTCTCAAAACTACTGTTAGCAATATTTATTTTTTGGATTTTGATCTTTTTCATAAAATTCAAAGTGTATCATCCAATCTACTCTCCTATCCAATTTTAAATCTAAATTTGTTCTTTTATCTGTGATTAGGTTGATCTATTGATGAAAATACATAAATTATTTTTTCAATTTTTTCCAGTTTTTTTTCAGTTTTTTTTAATTATTTTTTTTTCCAGTTAGTTACCCTAAAACCTACCCAAAGTGTAAAATAAAGAAACCCAAAAATCTAAAAAAAATTCCTAAAAATAAAAATAAAATCCTAAAAATCCTAAAAAATAAAAATCTCCTAATATACTCCCTCACACCTAAACTTGTGTATGCCCTCATACACAAACCAATGGTGGTAAAATAAAAAAAGAAAAATGTTATACAAATATTATACACTAATTATAAAATTCAAACGGTTACGACCTCTTGATCGCTTTCCACTCTCATAATGTGTCCTTTTACGTTTTGATATGGATGAACTTAGCCTTTTTGCCAGTTTTGCATTTAATTTCTCCATCTTATTTTTTATTTTTATTAATTTATTTCTACTCTTCTTTCTTTTATTCAATAGTAAAATTTTGAGGTTGGAAAGCGTACCTTTACTGATGTGATAAATTACTGCAAGCGCACAGTGTCGGTTGTAGCGCTATACAGGTCGTCCCACAGAGATCTAAGGTGTTTTGCAATTCTTACTAATTATATAGTCTAACGGATTAACAAAGAATTTTAGGTTAAATTTTGGTTGTTCTAATTAGCCTAGAATCTAGAATCCACTAGTTTCCAACCATATTCTTACTTCTATTATCTTCTTCTCTCATAAAAATTTGATCTTTTTAGTTTAATCTTTATTTAAAGTGCCCTAAGCATGAACTATCAAGTGGTGTGTAAGCATAACTCATCAAAGATACTACTTTTCATAAAAACAAACTAAATCTTTAGATAATTCAATGATAAAGATAAAATCAACAACTTCAAACCCTAACTAAGCATAGGCTATCAAGAAACCTAATATAAGTATAGCCTATCAAAGTCTTAATCTTCGAGTTCTTGTATTTTAAACATTTTATAGAAGAATCATGTCTTTATTATTTTTATTTAAGAAGAAAATACTAGAGAGCAATTACATGATGGATCCTAACTTCATCTACATCCTAGAGCTAAACTAATTAGCTACTCATGATTCTAGAAAGCAATAAAATCTAATCTAGAAAGCAAACAAATCTATACTAGAAAGCAATTAAATCTATCTAAAATGCAAATAAATATTAGAAAGCAATAGCTTACCTCTGGAGCACGGTATTGTGGCCGCCACACCTTCAGCAAAACCCTAATTTTATTAATGAAAGACGAGTACAAACTAAATCCTAATCTACATTAACTACTGCATAAAACATAGAATACAAGGATATGGCCAATATATAGGTTTTGGAAATCAAACCCTAATTCTAGCAAAACTGGAAAACCACAAAATTACATTGAAGCCACGGAAGAAAATTCAGCGTGTGAAGCCCACAATTGGCCGCTAAATTGCGGTAATAACGGCTAAATAGCGGCTAAATTATGCCAAAAAATCATGAGACCTTTTCCTCATGAACGTATTGTCTTGTGTATTTAATATTCTTGATTGTATTCGACTTTGGGACTCTGTAGCATCGTAGTCTCGTAGTTTTGCTCACTTTAGAAACTTTTCTAGCTTGATTTCCTACTCCAACTTTGATTTGATGTCATCTCCTTGTACGAATCGGATTATCTGAAAAAGACACTAAAAATACCCGAGTAGTTTTTATTTATATACAAAAATAGATAAAGCCTAACTCACACACCCACACCTATCTTTTGCTAGTCCTCGAGCAAAACCTAAACCTAAAAAGAAAAATAAAAATCCTAACACACTTTCGCAGGAATCGCGATTGCACTTAGCACGTGCAATAAGCCTTTAAACCCCTAGGTTACCCTAGTGGACGAGTGTTATCTCGTGAGGGTTTGCAGTGAATATACCCACAAAATTCACGAAGAAAATAGATTAAAAAATAAAGAAAAGAAAAATAAGGATAACCGAAAATCAAGAAAAATAGAAATTTTATACAAAAGAAAGAAAAATCTTTTTTTTATGATATTTTCATCAATTAATCTCACTAATATACAAACTCAAGAACGCATTTAGATTATCAATTTCCAAATCAAGCGTCATATCAGATACACTTATCATTTTAATCAAAAATTTAAATCCTATCTTTCAATGCCCACTAACAGATAATCTATTGGCTCCTATACATCTACGTGCACGTGTGATAGTCTACTTTGGTTTTGAACTCCAACTCTAACTCATGACTCATCTCCTCTCTCATAACAATTTTTTTTCTTTTTTTTTTTTTTCTTTGAATTTTTTTAAAGAATATTTCACTTTTTATGTGAATATTCACGCTTGCTTAGGCGCAACATACCCGATTACTCGGTTCATACTCTTTTCTTTTTTTTTTAGAATATTTCACCTTTCATGCGAATATTCACGCTTACTTAGGCGCAAAGTACCCGATTACTCAGATCATACTCTTTTCTTTTCACTCTTGAGGCTATTGCCTTAATACCAGGCGCACCCCATTATTTTATCACTCTCGAGGCTATTGTCTTAGGCTCACCCCATTATTTTATTCTCACTTTTTTTTTATTCAGAGAGGGAAGACTTACTCAATCGTTATCATATTTATCCTTAACCTAATAAACTAGTGTGAAGTAAAAAAATAGATGTATACTTACCTCAAAACTACTGTTAGCGATATTTATTTTTCGGATTTTGATATTTTTCATAAAATTCAAAATGTATCATCCAATCTACTCTCCTATCTAATTTTAAATCTAAATTTGTTCCTTTATCTGTAAGTAGTTTGATTTATTGATAAAAATACATAAAAAAATTTTAATTTATTTTTCTTTTCAGCTTTTTTTTTAATTTTTTTCAGTTTTATTTTTATTTTTTTTTCAGTTATATACCCTAAAAACTACTCAAAGTGTAAAATAAAGAAACCCAAAAATCTAAAAAAAAAATAAAGAATCTAAAAAAAAATTTAAAAATCCTAGAAAAATATGAAGAAAATATTCTAACCCATTCCCCCACACCTAAACTCGTATATGCCCTCAAACACAAACCAAGGGTGGTAAAAAAAAAAAGAAAACTATTATACAAATATTATACACTTATTAGAAAATTCAAACGGTTACGACCTCTTGATCGCTTTCCACTCTCATAATGTGTCCTTTTATGTTTTGATATGGATAAACTTAGCCTTTTTGTCAATTTTGTATTTAATCTCTCCATCTTGTTTTTTATTTTTCTCAATTTATTTCTACCTTTCTTTTTTTATTCAATAATAAAATTTTGAAGTTGGAAAGCGCACTTTTACCATCGTTCATATTCCATCCACGAGCATATTTTATATAGTAAGTATTTTGGTTTTATCAACTTGTGAAATAACGTACTCACTTTGGTGTTGTGGAATCATGAGCTCGATTTTGGAGGGCTCTTTTAAATCATCAGGTACTATAATCTCTTTTTTTTGTAGTTTCTTCCAATCTTCAAGTATTATAGGCTTATCATGCAAATTTTCTTCAAACCTGTCATCAAAATTCTTAAAAGAAAATGCCATACTAGTAGACTTATCATTAGTCAAGTTATTATGAAGGGATAAAAATTCTTCTTCACAAATTTCTTCACAATTTCCATCAAAAGAATCAAATGATAATGTGTTACTAGCAAGCTCACCATGAGATAAATCATCAAGCAAAATATTTTCTTTATCACCAGTTTCATCATAATTATCTTCACAATGGTCTAAGATAGGTTGATCACAATGTTGAATTATAAACTTATCATGCACAAAACGATTTAATTCATTTTGAATCATATCTACTTTAGAAGATGACTGGATTGATTGCTCGTTGGAGTCAGATATGCTCAAACTATTAGATGGTTGATCTACAAAAAGTTTAGTTTAAGAAATCGCTTTGAAAAGATCTTCCATACAAGATTCAATTTGAGAGTATGATTTTTGAGAGGATGATTTTAGCAAAACTTCTATATTTTCCTCTATTCTATGTCTTTGTTCCTCAGACTCATGATCGTAATTTTCCTTATTTTTCTCAAATGATTGCATCTCGAGATCATGAGTGAAATTTGAAGGCGGATATGATGGATCCGTATATATATTTGATGACGGATACGAAGTAGTTGTAGCTAAATTCTCATGACATGCATATTTTGCTTCTAATCTTTTAATTTTTCATCTAACATGCTCAATTGAATATCATGTTCATGATTAAATGTGGAACATGAAGATGAATAGCCCATAAAGAAAGAATCAGATGGAGAACTCTCTTTGTATGGCTCTTGATTATATGCATAATTAGAATTATTCATCCATTCATAATTGTAATTTTGTGTATAAGAAGCACTCGTAGACTCATTATATGTGTTGTGAATTTGATTATGACCTAGTCCTAGCGAACTTCCTATCCATGGACACTGATAATAATTATGATATGGATCACGACAATGATAGCAACCAGTTTGATTTTGAAATATTTTTTTTAAATTTTTTTTTTGAAAAAGGTGGAGAGGGAGAGAGATGGAAAAGGAATAAAAAAAGATTGATTTTTTTTTTGAATTTTTTTACTGAACCAGGAAAACAAATAATAGAACAGGAGGAAATTTGGGCTCGGGATCTACCTAAAGCGCCGCTAAATAGCGGTTTTTACTGCTCAATGGCAGTCAAACCAGAGAGTTGGACTCTCTGCTTTCTTCTGCACACTTCTGAGGCTTCTAAAATCCTTTCTGTCTTCCTGTATCTGCAATATCTGTTCCCTGTATACTCAACACACACTATTAACCCGTAAAACGTTAGAAAAAGCAAGAAAAATATCGTCGATCCCCGGCAACGGCGCCAGAAACTTGATGTGATAAATTACTAAAAGCGCACAGTGTCAGTTGTAGAGCTATACAGGTCGTCCCACAAGAATCTAAGATGTTTTGCGATTCTTACTAATTCTATAGTCTAACGGATTAACAAAGAATTTTAGGTTGAAGTTTGGTTGTTCTAATTAGCCTAGGATCTAGAATCCACTAGTTTCCAACCATATTCTTACTTCTATTATCTTTTTCTCGCATAAAAATTTGATTTTTTTAGTTTAATCTTTATTTAAAGTGCCCTGAGTATGAACTATCAAGTGGTGTGTAAGCATAACTCATCAAAGATACTACTTTTCATAAAAACAAACTAAATCTTTAGATAATTCAATGAAAAAGATAAAATCAACAACCCCAAACCCTAACTAAGTATAGGCTATCAAGAAACCTAATTCAAGTATAACCTATCAAAGTTTTAATCTTCGAGTTCTTGTATTTTAAACTTTTTATAAAAGAATCATGTCTTTATTATTTTTATTTAAGAAGAAAATACTAGAGAGCAATTACATGACGGATCCTAACTTCATCTACATCCTAGAGCTAAACTAATTAGCTACTAATGATTCTAGAAAGCAATAAAATCTAATCTAGAAAGCAAATAAATCTATACTAGAAAGTAATTAAATCTATCTAAAAAGCAAATAAAGATTAGAAAGCAATGGCTTACCTCTGGAGCACGGTATTGTGGCCACCACCCCTTCAGCAAAACCCTAATTTTATTAATGAAGGACGAGTACAAACTAAATCCTAATCTACATTAACTACTGCATAAAACCTAGAATACAAGGATACGGCCAATATATAGGCTTCGGAAATAAAACCCTAATTCTAGAAGAACAGGAAAACAACAAAATTACATCGAAGCCATGGGAGAAAATTCAACATGTGGGGCCCACAATTAGCCGCTAAATGGTGGTGAAAACCGCTAAATAGCTGCTAAATTACGCCCAAAAATCTTGAAGCTTTTTCTTCGTGAACGTATTGTCTTTTATATTTAATATTCCTGACTGTATTCGACTTTGAGTCTCTGTAGTATCGTAGTCTCGTAGTTTTGCTCACTTTAGAAATTTTTCTGGCTTGATTTCCTGCTCCAACTTTGATTTGATGCTATCTCCTTGTACGAATCGGATTACATGAAAAAGACACTAAAAATACCCGAGTAATATTTATTTATATACAAAAATAGATAAAGTATGAGAGGAAAAATATAATATATGATATTCATCATTTACCATTGTTCATATTCCATCCACGAGCATCTTCCATATTAGTAAGTATTTTTGTTTTATCAACTTGTGTAATAACATACTCATTTTGGTGTTGTGGAATCATGAGCTCAATTTTGGAGGGCTCTTTCAAATCATCGGGTACCATGACCTCTTCTTTTTGAAATTCTTTCTATTCTTCTAATGTTCTGGGCTCGTCATGTAAATATTCTTCAAACCTGTCATCAAAATTCTCAAAAGAAAATGCCATACTAGTGGACTTATCGTTAGTCAAATTATTATGAAGGGATAAAAATTCTTCTTCCCAAATTTCTTCATAATTTTCATCAAAAGAATCAAATGATAATGTGTCACTAGCAAGCTCACCATGAGGTAAATCATCAAGCAAAATATTTTCTTTATCACTAATTTCTTCATAATTATTGTCACAATGGTCTAAAATAGGTTGATCACAATATTGAATTATAGACTCATTATGCACAAAATTATTTAATTCATTTTGAATCATATCTACTTCAGAAGATGACTGGAGTGATTGCTCGTTGGAGTCAGATATGTTCAAACTATTAGATGATTGATCTACGAAGAGTTTAGCTTGAGAAATCGCTTTAAGAAGATCTTCCATACAAGATTCAATTTGAAAGGATGATTTTTGAGATGATGATTTTAGCAAAACTTCCATATCTTTCTCTATTCTACGTTTTCATTCCTCAGACTCATGATCATAATTTTCCTTATTTTTCTCAAATAATTGCATCTCGAGATCATGAGTGAAATTTGAAAAATGATATGATGGATCCATGTACATATTTGATGACCAATATGAAGTGGTTGGAGATAGATTCTCATGACATGCATATCTCGCTTCTAATCTTTTTAATCTTTCATCTAACATGTTCAATTGAATATATTGATCATGATTAAATATAGAATATGAAGATGAATAGCCCATAAAGAAAGGATCAGATGGAGGACTCTCTTGGTATGACTCTGGATTATATGCAAATTAGAATTATTCATCCATTCATAATTGTAATTTTGTGTATAAGAAGCGCTCGTAGGTTCATTATATGTATTGTGAATTTGATTATGACCTAATCGTAGCGAACTTCCTATCCATGGACACTGATAATAATTATGATATAGATCACGACAATGATAGCAACCAGTTTGATTTTGAAACATTTTTTTTATTTTTTTTCGAAAAAAGTGGAGAGGGAGAGAGATGGAAAAGAAATAAAAGATTAATTTTTTTTTTGTATTTTTTTACTGAACCAGAGACACAAAATACAGATATCAGAAAAATTTTGTGGCGTTTCGTACCTTAACTACCGCCAAATAGCGGTATAAGCCGCTAACTGGCGACCCAAATAGAGAATTTAGTTCTCTGCTTTCTGTTGTGCACTCAACACGCTTATCTCGTCCTGTTTCTTTTCCTGTATCTGTACTTACTAGTCCCTGCACACTCAATACACACTGTTAATCCCGTAAAACGTTAGAAAAAGTAACAAAAACACCGTCGATCCCCGGCAACGGCGCGAAAAACTTAATGTGATAAATTACTGCAAGCGCACAATATCGGTTGTAGCGCTATACAGATCGTCCCACAGGGATCTAAGGTATTTTACGATTCTTACTAATTCTATAGACTAACGGATTAACAAAGAATTTTAGGTTGAAGTTTGGTTGTTCTAATTAGCCTAGGATTTAGAATCCACTAGTTTTCAACCATGTTCTTACTTCTATTATCTTCTTCTCTCAAAAATATTTGATCTTTTTAGTTTAATCTTTATTTAAAGTGCCCTAAGTATGAACTATCAAGTGGTGTGCAAGTATAACTCATCAAAAATACTACTTTTCATAAAAACAAACTAAATCTTTAGGTAATTCAATGAAAAAGATATATAGAAAAAGATATATATTGGCCGTATCCTTGTATTTAATTACATGATGGATTATAGTTTCATCTACATCCTAGAGCTAAACTAATTAGCTACTCATAATTCTAGAAAGCAATTAAATCTAATCTTGAAAGCAAATAAATCTATACTAGAAAGCAATTAAATCTATCTAAAAAGCAAATAAAGATTAGAAAAAAAAGGGCTTACCTCTGGAGCACGGTATTGTGGCCGCCACCCCTTCAGCAAAACCCTAATTTTATTAATGAAAGATGAGTACAAACTAAATCCTAATCTACATTAACTACTGCATAAAACCCTAAAATACAAGGATACGGCCAATATATAGGCTTCGGAAATCCAAACCCAATTCTAATACAATTGTGAAACTACAAGATTATAACAAAGCCGCGGGAGAAAATTCCACGTGTCAATCCACCATTTGACCGCCAAATGGCGGCTAAAACCGCCAATTAGCGGCTCAAGTTATAGCCTGATTCAAGATCAAGTAGGTAAGCCATTTGGCGACATATGACGACATAGCATTTTCATATAACTACTACATAAAACCGCCAAATGACGACATAGCATTTTCATAATGCTTCAAGATCTTGAAGCTCCTTTGATAGCAGCTTCAAGATCAAGTAAGCCAAAATATTATGAAAAAATTTCCTCGTGAACGTCTTGTCTTGTACGTTTAATTTTCTTGACTGTATTTAACTTTAAGTCTCTGCAGCGTCGTAGTCTCGTAGTTTTGCTCACTTTAGAAACTTTTCGGACTCTGATTTCCGACTCCAACTCTGATTTCATGTCATTTCCTTGTACGAATAAAATTCCTGAAAAACACACTAACAATACCCGAGTAGCATTATTTATATACAAAAATAGGTAATATGAAGGCTATAAATATGCAATATATGACACTCATCATCTGTCAAAATAAGTGAGGTGTCATCGCTCACAAAAACTGATAAGGCATCATCGCCAGTCAAAACAAGTGAGGCATCATCGCCCATGAAAACTGATAAGACGTCATCGTCTGTCTTATCATCTCTGAAAAGGATATGGCATCATCGCCTATTGCTATGTCAAACTTTACTTTAACACGGTCACAAAAGAGAAACCAAGACCGTCGGAGAAGACTCAAGGTTCAACGGGCATGTCTCAACAGTACGAAGAGGTTATCAATGAATATTGCGTGCAGTGTGCTACAGTGCACGCCTGTGCGCAGTTCCTGCACACAGAACGCACCACTGCGCTCGCCCGCGCATAGTTCCTGCACGCAGCACTCGCCTGCATGCAGTTCCTGCGCGCAGCACTGCGCTGCAAGCCACTGCCCGCAGTTCCTGCACACAAAGAGCACCTGCCCGCAGTGCGCAGCGGGCGCCTGCGCGTGATTTCAGTGCCCAGTGAACACAGCGTACGCCCCCATTTCGGCCCGCGCCCTCAGGCGCGTGCAGAAAACGCCCAGCACATGCAGTGCTCTTGATTTCAACTCCGCTATCTTCATCTCCTGCCTCTTCAGGGTCATATAAAGGCGCTCTTTTGCACTCTCCTAACAGCACTCACTCTGAACACACATCTTCAAAACTTTTCTCAGGTGATGAATATACTCAGGATAAAACTCATTAACATCTTCTAAAAAATAATTTAGAGGTGTGCGGGGTCCGCGCAATTGCACAGGCCAGCACGCACTCCAGAAGACTCCACAAAAGAGCTGGAAATTATTCTAATGCTGAAAAATTACCTAACTCTGAGATTCTGTAAACTGATCAGTATTATGAACAGAACTTGCGACGTAAAAGGCGTCAAATTGTAAATATGAATGAGAACAACTCTCAAGACTTAAGAGAATATCTCACTCAGAAGAGGAGCGTCCTCCAACCCACTCCTTAATGTCAATGTGAACGGTTGATTTCTGCCATTGCAAATCAAAGCTGTCCATTTTTTATCAGATTACTGAACCAAAAAGAAGACGGATAGTAAAGAAGATGTACTCTGGAATTGATTTGTCCGCTGTCTCATCCCATATGGTTAGCAAGGGTAAACAAGTTGCTGAGAGCGACCCCTCAGATAAATAATTCACTTTAAAATTAAAAAGAGTGTCTATTGAGCCAGAGGGTGTGTATCAGCACACTTGAGCCAGGAGAGGAGTCGCTATACCGTTAGACTATAAATGGTTGGCTAGAGGATTCGACGAGGAGGACGACAGACATTCTGCCATTGTATCTTCATCTTCTTCAGATTCAAACAAAGAGTCCACAGCTGCAGTGAACATGACTAATCTTCCAGAAAAAGTCTCCAAAAGGCTTAAGAGACAAGAACAACGTCTCAAACAATAAGAGGAGACTGTAAAAAATGAAACAACTCCTAACAGAGTTATTGGTTCAAACAAGAAAGAGTCAATCCTCGTCATCCTCTTCCGGTCGGCGGGAAGGGAAACAACCTTTCAATGAAGATGAAGAGAACGAAGACGAGCATGAAGGACCATCTCCTCACTCAGAAGATAATGAGAAAGTGAAGGTTATCATCAACCCTCATGTTGAGAAGATGAAAAAGATGGAGAGCCAGTTGCAAGCACTTCTTCATCGCAAAGTGCTACAAGAAGTTGAGATAGTACGTCCCTATTCCATATAATGGGAAACTATACCCTATTTTGCAAACTATAAACCATTGAACCTTTAGTCATTCGATGACAAAGGCTCACCACAGCAACATATCTTCTACTTTTTATCGCAAACAGGACACCTAATGAGGAATGATCCGACTTTAACCAAGATATTTGCGAGTACCCTATGAGGACCTGCATTTACGTGGTTCATGTAACTACTCCAAGGGACAATTAAATCATGGGCTGATGTAGAACGTGAGTTCTTAGCCCGATTTTTCGAAGATGATACTGAAGTCTCTATGCCATCCTTGCTAGAAGCAAAGCAAGGAGAAGGCGAAACAGTAAAAGTCTTCATCGAGCGGTTCTGAGAAATTTTCATGCGATGTCCACATGGCATGGCACAGGAAACTCTTGTAAAGATTTGCGCACAATTTACTGACCGATGTTCTGGTCAAAAAGGATTCGGTTGAATCCAAGTCTTGAAAAGACTTGCTCAAGCAAGGTGAGCAAGCCGAAGATATACTTCGACGCCTCGAAGAGTAGAGAGCTGCGAAAAGAGGTGCTACAAATAAAACTCCATACCACTTCTTCCGCTCCAAAGGAAAAGATATAATGGCGGTCGAAAATACGCCGGAGCCAAAGGAAGTATCAGCTAAAAATAAGGCTACAAGGCCATCCAGACCTCAAAAACAGTATTCATTTAAAGATGAACATACTGCTACCTTATTTAATTTGCTCATCAAGCGTAGCATGCTCTAGTTGTCAGAGAGCAAGAGGCCTGAAGAAGTTGGGAAGACTAACAATCCAAATTACTATTTATATCACCGAATTGTAGATCACCCTACTAAAAACTGCTTCATTCTGAAAGACAAGAATCAGGCATTGATCGATACTGGAGTGGTTCAACTCAAAATAGAACAAAAAAGGGTTACAGCCAATTCGGCTACCTTTAATGTGGGTGGTCTAGAAGTACCACTTGGGCTCATGCCTATTCCGAAAGGTGAGCTCAGAGTGGTTAATTTAGACCCTCATAACCAACAGAATAAAGGGCTAACCCCTTTTACGACTAAGAAGCATGAGATTCTTTGGGTGCATCCAGACCTTCTCAAAGATGAACAATGGATGACAGTGACGTCTAAAAAGAAGGCTAAAACAAAGGGAAGACAGTACACGTCAATGCTGTCTCGGCAATTATTGAAAAAGACCCAGATGACTCGCCTTTGTTAACAGATTCTGAAACAGAGACGACCACTCTAGTAGTAGATCATGAAGCCACACTCCTTTCAGGCACCAGGTCTGGAAGACAATATCTAAAGGACCATATAAATGCAGAACTTGCCCCCTCTAAATCAACAAAGGAGGCTAATGAGAGAACCGCCAAGCAGACTTTGGACAAAGGAAAATAGGAGCTCAAATATAATCGGGCTTTGTGGAAGGATGCTTCTGAAGAGCAAGGCTCTTCTTTTAAATTTGATGTTATAGCGTAGTTGGCAAATATACCGGCAAGAATAAGTCTATATAAGTTATTGCGCTTATCCAGGTTTACAAGAGATACTCTAAGGGAAGGTTTAGCAGACTATGAGGTTTTCCTAACCCATCTTCCAGAAGGGATTGAAGAGGCATGCCCGCACTGCAACTCAGTGTCAGGGTGTGCCCCTTACATTACTTTCATGCTAGAGGACATGTAGTTGAAGAACACCAAGCACAATAGGCCTTTGTACTATACAGGGTACATAGGCTCAACAGAAGTGGGTCGGATTCAAATTGATCCAGGGTCTGCCCTAAGCATTATACTACGGAGGCATATACAGTTCCTTGGAATTCCTCCCCATGGACTGACTTCAACTATACTATCATCTTTGGTTTCAAAGCCAATGGTAGTCATCCTCTAGGAAAAATCAGACTCATATGTCAAATTGGAGATCTCAAAAGCGAAGTGACCTTCTATGTGATTGAAGTAAACACTTCTTACAACCTTCTTCTAGGACGACCATGGATTCATGCTAACATGATTGTCCCGTCCACTCTACATCAATGTATGTAGTACGTGGATGAAGATGGAGAAGTGCATACCCTAATTGCTGACAAGCAACCATTTAAGGATGTTAAAAACTACTTTGTAGATACCCTCTTATATACTGAGAGTGCTGAGATTGATCCACCACTACATGATGGGTATGATAGTGGGAATGAAACTGATACTAAGTTGGAGGCTTTCATCGATGATAGTGGGAATGAAACTGATACTAAGTTGGAGGCTTTCATCGATGATAGTGGGAATGAAACTGATACTAAGTTGGAGGCTTTCATCGCCGAAGAAGGGTATGAACCGCTTGTAATCAACCTTGAAGACTTAGATGCAAAATGACACCACCGATGATGCAGGCAAGTGGAAAATCAATGAAAAATCTAGAATTTGCTTATTTTTCTGGTGTTGCTACTGATTATGTACCTTCAACTACTAGTACGGATACATATAGTCTCTCAGAATTCGAGACTTTAGCAACCATGCACCTGCCAATTAGATCATCAATGATGCTACGATCAAGCATTGAGAATGCAGATGGAGCAATGTTCAAGGTGCTTGCCCGTCGAGCAGATCAAAACCTATTCTTTTCGGAAGGGTTCATCCACATTTGGCCCCAACCTATCATAGTGGAGATGAACCTCAGGAAGCCCCTCAATTCTATTATTACGGACCAAAGTCATTCCGAATGATGGAGAAAATGGGATATGACTTCATCCATAGACCTGAATTAAATTTCGGCAAAGGACGTCGAGGTTTACTTCCCTCATTCGTGCCCGAAGGAAAAGAAATAGATTATTATCATAAAATTGGCAGGGGGTTTGGATACGTCATGACACCCGATCCTTCGGATATCGAAGAGATGATCTGCCAAACTGTAAAAGATTTCGATTGGGATTAAGATATCAGTTTGGGAATATTATTTAAGGAGTTGACTGCGAACATGACGTCTGTCAGCTCGATTCCAGATGAAAATGATGAACTGACTCTTCTCAATGATGAAGCATTAGTTAAGCACCTCGATACCCAATGGAACATGCGCTTCGAACAGCGCGAACCACCTACCGAGGATAAGGTGATTCAAGTAAATATGGGTGATGAAACCAATCATAAATCCATATTTATTATCAAGAGTTTGTCTCCTGATGAAAGAGAAGACCTTATAACTCTCGCTCAAGAATACATAGACGTCTTTGCCTGGATTTATGAAGACATGCCAGGCTTAGATACTCAAGTTGCTATGCATCGAATTAATATTAAACCAGATGCAAAACCAGTAAAGCAACAATAAAGAAGATTCCGTCTAGAGTTAATAGAATCGATCGAGAATGAAATTAAGAAGTTTATACAATCTGGCGTTATTCAAGAAGAACAATATCCTGATTGGGTAGCAAACATCGTTCCAGTTCCTAAGAAGAATGAAAAAATTTGAATCTACATTGATTTTCGAGATCTCAATGCGGCATGTCCTAAAGACGAATTTTTACTTCCAATAACGGATATCATGATTGACAACACCTGCGGATTCGAAAGGATATCTTTTATGGTTGGATTCTCTAGGTACGATCAAATCAAAATGTACCCTGAAAACGAGAAGCACACTTCTTTTAGAACACCATTAGGCGTGTACTGTTATACGACATAACCGTTCGGTTTAAAAAATGCAGGTGCAACGTATCAACGTACTATGAGCACAATTTTCTATGAGCATTTCTGTAAAATGGTAGAATGCTACATGGACGACCTTGCTATCAAGAGTGGCAATAAAAATAATCATCTTTGAGACTTGAAAAAGATGTTTGATATTATGAGAAAACACCAACTAAAAATGAATCCGACTAAATCTTTTCTTGGTGTCTCTAGTGGAAAATTCCTTGATTTTATTATTATATCCAAGGGTATCCATTTAAACCCAGAAGATAAAAGCAATTCAAAAGATGCAGCCACCAAGGAACCTCAAAGAAGTTCGAGAATTATAAGGGAGGCTAGCGTACATTCAGAAATTTATCACTAATCTTTCAGGGCGATGTCAACCATTCACCAAGTTAACAAAGAAAGGGGTGTCGTTCGTTTGGGATGAAACTTGTCAACAAGGTTTTGAGGACCTCAAAAAATACCTCACAAAACCTCCGGTGCTGGTAGCCTCTGTATTAGGAAAACCATTCTTAATATATATTCGGGCGATGGACCATTCACTTTGTGCTCTGTTAGTCCAAACCAATGACTCAGGTCACGAACAAACCATTTACTACCTTAGCAGGATTATGATAGGCGCTAAATATCGGTACACTTCAGTAGAGAAAGAGTGTTTGGCCCTAGTATTTGCCGTTCAGAAAATGCGACACTACTTAGTAGGCCAAACAATTCATGTGATTTCTCGGGTAAATCCCGTAAGAGTGCTCATGACCAAGTCCGGGTCACTCAATTGCAGGCTAGCCAATTGGTAGATCCTGCTGTCGCAGTATGATATGTGATTTATACCACAAAAGGCAATCAAAGGACAAGCAATTGCCGATTTCTTAGCAGATTATTCTGTCTCGGAATCCTCTAAACTTTATGAGGAAATTCCAGATGAAATGGTGGAAGCCAACATGATTTCCAAAAAACCGGTTTGGCTGCTATTCTTCGATGGAGCGGCTCGAAGAAACTCTACCAGAGTGGGGGTAGTTTTAATATCTCTGCAGAATCATGTAATCCCCTGAGAATAATCACTCACTCAGTCCTGTTCTAACAATGTGTCTGAGTACAATACATTGTTAACAGGACTGTAAATTGCCCGACAGCTGGGAATTCAGCGTTTAGAGGCCTATGGGGACTCCAAACTCGTAGTAAATCAAGTAAGAGGAGAATACGAGGTCAAAAATGAACATCTCGTACCTTACTACGAGACAACAATCAAACTTGCCAACTCATTCAAGAAGTTTTACATTGACTACGTGTCGCGGTACGAGAATGCATACACTGATGCCCTGGCTTCTCTCGTAGCCACATTAGCGCTTCCTGCCAAATCAAACAAAGGCATTGAGATTGGAAGTCGCAAACTTCTTTGTCCTGAAGAGATACTTGAGGCAAATGAAGTCCATACATCAGGGATGAATTTCGAACCCAGAGATTGGCGATTCGTCTTCATCGACTTCGCACTCTACGGGATAGTACCCGAAGGTCCGAAGGAAGCCGCCAAAGTAAAGAAAAAGGTGGAAAAGTTTCATTATAATTCTAAACTTGGCACCTTGTATAGGAAAATACCAGGTGGAGTTTTACTTCGATGCCTATCGCTACAAGAAGTACAAGAGGTACTCAAAGAAGCACATGATGGAGCCTGCGGTGCTCACCAGCCGGGATCTAAATTCGGAGACCGAATAAAAAAAATGGGCTTTTATTGGCCAACAATGATGTCAGACGCCATGGCCTATGTAAAGAAGTGTCATATCTGTCAGGTGCATGCAAACTACATATATCATGTTGCAGAGCACCTACATCCAACCACGATTACATGGCCATTCAAGACGTGGCTTGGTCCCATCACTCCACCATTTTCTCGTAGGCATCGGTTCATACTAGCTATAACTGATTACTTCTCAAAATGGGCAGAAGCTATCCTTTTAAGAGAAGTGAAAATTAATGATGTGGTCAACATTATCAAACACCACGTCATCTATCGCTTTGGTGTTTCTAAACGAATCATCAGCGACAACGGCCCTCTATTCACTAGCATGGCCTATACCAAATTCTGTGATAAGTTCAGAATATAGAATGTATTTTCATCCCAATACAACCCGGCTGCAAATGGCCAAGCAGAAGCATTTAACAAAACCATTGTAAAGTTTTTGCATAAATTTATCACCACAAGTCAGCGTGACTGGAATGAGAAGTTGGGAGCTTGTCTATAGGCTTATTGCACAATGGTAAGAACATCGATAAAAACCACATTATTTTTTGGGTGTATGGTTGCGAGGCCATGCTCCCTCTAGAAATTCAAATTCCTTCTCTTCGGTGGCATTAGTTACGAGAATGACCACCGAAAAAAAGACTTCAGGAATTAGAAGCGTTGAATGAAAGGCGCTTAAAAACTCAAAAACAAATAGAGCTCTATCAAGCGCGAATATCCTGAGCCTTCAATAAGAAAGTGAAGGAACGAATTTTCAAAGTGGGTGACTTGGTCTTAGCAGTCAGACGACCAATGATCCTGACACATAAGACTAAAGGCAAATTCCAGCCAAAATGGGAGGGCCCATTTGTAGTAGAGACAGTTATTCAAATGGAGCATACTGGTTGATCAATCAACACGGTGACCAGATGATGATGCCAATTAATAAAAAATTTCTAAAGAAATATTATTCTTAAAGGAATGAAATTATCCGACCTCTTCTTCAACACAACGAAATAAAGAAATGTTGGCTCACCGCCAGGATGTAACTCCATGCCTCGACTGGGGTACAAAAAAGAAAACAAATCCTTCGTTTCTATGACTAAGGATAGAAGAAAATTTGGTAAGCAAACCCAAATGAAATCCTCGCCAAACCTACCATGATAGGGGTAAAAATATGAATTGCCCAACACCATCAAGATAATGGGAAGAGAATCAGTTTCTCGCCAACCATCATGCTGAGAGTAAAAGTATGAATTGGCCAACACCATTAAGGTAACGAGAAGAGAAATAGTTTCTCGCCAACCTATCATGCTGAGAATTAAAAGCATGAACTGCCTAAAGCTGCTAAAGTAAAGGAAAAAGGAAATGTTTGGCATATAAGCCCAAATAAAATTCTCTATAATTTACCATACTGAGGGGAATAGTATGGCTAGCCCAACTCAAACGGTAGTTAGTAAAGACTAATCAAACCCGTTGATAGCTGGGGGTTTGCTAAAAATTCCATAACAAATCTGTCACAACAGTATCCTTATTCGATTATAAGGATATACCACTGCCCAAAGCTGTTAAAGCAAAAGGAAGAGGAAAAGTTTGACATATAAACTCAAACGAAATTCTTGACAACTTACCATGCTGAGGGAAATAGTATGGCTAGCCCAACTCAAACGATAGTTGGTAAAGGCTAATCAAACCCGTTGATAACTGGGGATTTGCTAAAAATCCTAATGAGATCAAATCTCTTGTCACGTTAAGATTTCACCTCTGACGGTAAAATATTTCTTGTCACTTTTATCTAGCAAAACCAGTGACTCCCCAAAAATATTTGTCACGTTAAAATCACACCTCTGACACCAAAATACAAAATCAAATCAATTATCTTTATAAAATCAAATCCGATCAAATCTCTTATCACATTAAGTTTTCACCTCTGACAGAAAAGAAAACTCACACTTCATCAAGTCCAACATTACAACCTCTGATAAATTTATTTTTGATATCGTTACATTAAAGATTAGCTCTGACAAAAATTATCTCCCTATCAAGTTAACAGTTAACTATGATAGTCAAATTCCAAGGTTAAATACGTTAACCGTCACCTCTATTTAGTTAACTCATTCCTATCATGACCAGATCCTTTGAATAGGTCGAGTTTTGAGACATGTTTAATAACACCTCTGTTTTTTCCTAATCTGTCGTACTAGATATCACTGAACGGTTAGGATTACATGAGTACGTTAACATCATATCTCAATTTGTTCTCTAAAAAACATGTTAACAGCATACCTCTGCTTGTTCTCTAAAAAGCACGTTAACATCATACATCTACTTATTACCTTATATGCACGTTAACATCATACATATGCTTGTCATCTGTAGAGCACGTTAATTACACCTCTGTTCATCATCCATAAAACATGTTAACATTTACCTATGTCCATTAAATTCGTCACTTTGTATGTCATATTTTTAGCTTCTGAACAGACATAAAAAATGTTTTAGAGTACAAAACCAAAATCAGAAGTATCCAAAGTATTTTGAAATTCGTTACAAATCAATGAAGAAATTTTAAAAACTTTGGAGGGGGTTATGTAGACAAAAAAAAAGCGCAGGCCTGCGCGCAGGATTTCCTGCACACAAGATTCTCCTGCGCACGAGACCTGCGCGCAGGACCCATTCGCAGGATCTTGAGCGTAGGCCCCTGCGCGCACGCTCCGTGCGTAGTGTAGGCCCGCACACATCCCTGCACCCTTCAGTTTTCAGAACGATTTCCGTTTCACGTAGATTTAGTCCAGATTTTCAGGGAACCGATACCCCTGATCTCAGTGTTTCTGTTACTGAATTTGGTCCAGATCTTATCCAAGCAGTTACTCTTCGATATATAAAAAAGGGGTAGAGTCCAGATTTAAGGGAGGATTATTCAGGAGGAGAGAAAAGAGAAAGCGTCTTCTTCCGGAATCTCCAAAGCAGAGTTTTCCAGATAGCGACCATCTTCTTCCCAATCTAAATTGGACTGTCAACGAAATGTATCATTGAGGCTCCACCGCTACCAGATCTCACCCAAAATTAAAAGGGAATCGAAACTAATCATTCCCTATTATTGTAATCTTGATTTTTTTATTGTAATTTCCTTTTGTTGTATTTAAAATCAAAATCTCAATGGAAGGAAGATACAAATTTTTGAACGTACATATTTCAATGTAACCAATATAGCCATATAAATTTATTGTGGCAATTTGTAGCATTACTAGCTCTTTTATAGGGGAGCCATATATCTCATATTAATGAAATACGGGAGATATATAGCCCACTGTTATCTTAAAAAAAAAGGGAATTAACATTATTTATTGATGCAACATCATGTCGGACAAATGCATTATAAGGTCAGGGAGTTGGCAAAGGTTCGTACATGACAGAAGCAAAGACAGATCATCTATGAGAATACATATATAAATCCATCATATTATTCAAATAATGCTGTAGATTATCTTGGTCGGCTCAACCACACCATTTTCTGACCTTAGGTATAGAAATATATAAGCCATAAATAAACTGTCATTGCCTGGTCCAACACATTTTTGTATTTCAAACTTTATTTTTTTGAGAGGTATTTTGTATTTCAAACTTATTTAAACTTGCAATCGAATATTGGTAAGAAATTTCGTAATAACTAATTACTCCATAATTAAAGTAATATTCTAGTTTGTTATAATACTACGAGAATTACTGTGGAGGGGCAAGCTTTTATCATTGGGTTGAGAGTACACTACTTAATGCACTTTGGCTCTGTTAGTTTTGAGGGAAAATAAAGGAAAAGAAAAGAAAATAAGAAAGAAATTTCTCTATTATTTGGTTTGAGAGAAAATTTAGCTGAGAAGAAAATATTTCCTTACTAACCAAATATATAAGAAAAACTAATTTCTATCTTTTTTTCTTTTCTTTTCTCTCTCCGTTTCTCTTTTTTTTTTTTCCTTCTACTTTCTTTCAAATCAAACACAGTCTTAATGCAGTATTGTCCTCTATTCCATTATGCTATGTGTCATGCTTCATCTTACCTCGCTAGGCAAGAGGGAGGATAGATTGGATTCCATGAAGGTTCATCTGGGGTGGGTCAACGAAAAGCTAGAAAATATCATATGGTTTCATAGTGATAGGTTTGTAGGATAAAGGACAAAGGTGGTTTGTGAGTTTTAGACATCAAAACCTTCAATTTGGCCCTGATGTGAAATGGTGGTGGAATATTATTTCTCACCCGCAAGGCATTACATAATGTTTGCTCCAAATCTAAGTATGGCTCTAGAAAGGGCGCTTAGAGAGGAAAGCCTCGTAAGGATTGACATACTTGGGGATTCCAGAAGGAGTTTTGCTCTCCAATGCCATATTTTGGCCTCGTTTGTCTTTCATGTTGGGAAAGAAAGATGGCATAACATAAGCTGTATAAGCCAGCTACGGGTTAGGGATGAGAACGAGCAGATCTACGGATCAATTTTTAATCCGTTCTATTCAAAATTTTGAATTAGAAAAATAAAAATTTTATTTTTAATTTTAACAATGATGCGGTAGTGAAGCCTGCTATCAATATAGCAGATGGTGGGTGTCCTTGTCCCCCATAGCCAGTTGAGCTAATAATAAGTAAAAAGAAGCTTTGTATGTTTTGTTACAAGGGTAGCACCTCATGGTATTATCAAGGATGTCCCCTATTGTAGATGGTATAAATTAGGAAGGTTATTATTATTATTATTATTATTATTATTATTATTAGAAATCTTCCCATCAACATCTTATTGATGAGAATTGCAGGCGACTTCATGCCAAAACCATTGGAGGATCAAATGCCCACTGAAAGTTAGGATATTCTTGTAGCTGGCTTACTAAGGCGGCTATCCCAACTTGTGATAACATGAAAAAAAAAAAAAAAAAAAAAGATGAAAGGACCCATAGATGTGTGCTCTGTTACATCAGCAATGAATTAGTTAACCACCTTTTCTTATCTTGTGGGTATGCAGAATGCATTTGGATCTGATGCGTTGTGGACTTTCTAGTTCGATCACGGTAGGACCTGTATATTCAGCATTTGGTCTAGACTGATGTGCTTAAAGGGTAGAGTCAAGTTTATACAACTACTAACAGCATCCTTTTGTTGGAAGCATAAGGAGAGATCGTATAGTAGGATGTTCAAGAACATGTCACGCTTAGTCGATCGGTGTTTTATTTATTTTGATATCAATTGCTGGACAGGTTCACGCTTAGAGGTGGAAGATGTTAGAGCTACCAACTGACTCCGGAAGCATGCTCATACAGTCATCACTATTAATTTTGTGCTGTATGGAGGTGGATCCTGATGTATATACCGACAGGGATGAATTTTTTTAGAGGGAGTGATCAGGAGGAGTAGGCTCATCCTTGGCTTTTAAGATGTGCTTGGGCTATTTGTAGTATTATATATGATATATATATATATATATATATATATATATATATATATATATATATATATATATATATATATATATATATATATGCATACATACATACATATGCATACATACATACATATGCATACATACATATATATATATATATATATATATATATATATATATACACATATATATATATATATATATATATATATATATATATATATATATATATATACACACACGTCATGTTAGTTAGTAGTTAGATAGTTTCATATTTTATATGAATGAATTATATGATCTAGTATCTTTGATATCGTCTGATTTACGCTATTCAATGTGAAAAGAACCCATCCGATACGATATCTGATATTTAGAAGTATTATAGTAACTAACAATAACATGGTTATTCTTGTAGCTTTATAAATTAATACCTATCTAATCACATTTAACTAAATTCTATGTTAATTTGGCTTATTTATGACTAATCCCACGTCTTTTCGATATTCTAATTAGGAGAATGCAAAAGATAAGTAACAAAGAATAGTTTTGATTCCAACTCTTGAGGAGAGAACAAACCTAGAGCAAGCCGATTACCCATCAGCATGCATGAGAGGGCAACACATGTCACATTCTCATTGGTCCCATGTTCATGTATGAAAGCATAACATAATTAAACAAATTATAGTACATATTCAAACTAAAGTTAAGAACATAGACTATAAAAAAAAAATTAAGATTTAGATACGACAAAAATAATAATTAAAAAAGATTAGTAACAATAATAGTAACGATAAAAATGACAGCAAAATGACAGCAGCAGTAACAAGCCAACAATAATAAAAGTAACTAAGCAAGCAAATACATAAAAAGAGAGGAGGTGGAAGAAAAAGAATTTTGGAGAAGATTTTAAGTTTTGAATAGTATCTAAATATGCTATTCAATGTCAATCCCTAGCATTTGTAACTTCTTGCATAGTTAGCTCTAAAGTTTTTATGGAAACAATTTAAAAAATCTGATTGATTTAAGTAAAGGTGAAAGATTTTGGGTTTTTCTTTATATATGGAAATAATATTGTGTTTGAATACCAATATACTTTTATGTTAAAAACTCAATTGAAAAAATTGAACCATATGCCAATATATTGATGTGATATATCAGAATTATGTATTGGGCAACACGACCAATATTGGCTGATATATGCATAAAACAATTGATCTTTTTTTAACATATCATCTTGTTGACCCCATAAAACAATATATCGTGGGATATACCGATCATATCGGGAATATTCAAAACAATGTTCACTATATAATTTGTTTTTGACATTATGGATATACTAAATGATGTGGACATGAAAAATATCAGTAATTATATTATATTCATCAAGTATATATATATATAAGAATACTTTCATGAGTTTTATTTAGTGATTATATTATATTCTTCAAGTATATATATGAGAATACTTTCATAAGTTTTATTTAGCGATCTTTTCTGAGGGAAAAAATTCACACGATTATAATAAACTCTTACCTCTATGCTATAATAAAATTTACCGTATTGCTCTTGGTCTCAACCATTGCCATGAACTCATTCACCAGTTATAGCGTTTCATACTCAAAGGGAAGAATAAGGACTTCCACTACAAATTAGCAGATAAGGTTTGGGCTTCTTCTCCAGTTTATCACAAATAATTCAAGATATCAATATCAAGCATCTAAAACGAACATCCCACTTCTGCTCGCTCATGTCGCGTCAAAACCGTAATTTTCGAATACTGTTTGTTGGTGGATGTTACTATCAATAGGTTTTTTGTTTGGAAAGATGATTACTATGTGAGCACAGCTGCTTACGTTGTTAGCATTATCACTATAAACAGGGAAATGTTTAAATAATAAGCGATAGTTTGGTC
The DNA here is from genome assembly GCA_036321105.1 of Dracaena cambodiana. Classification (NCBI taxonomy): domain Eukaryota; kingdom Viridiplantae; phylum Streptophyta; class Magnoliopsida; order Asparagales; family Asparagaceae; genus Dracaena; species Dracaena cambodiana. The sequence goes on from JAYEPQ010000018.1 coordinate 10,786,054, forward strand.
GGCAGAAGTTTAATATTAATCAACCATGTAGGACACAAAAGTTTTGCTGTCTACAAACAAATGATGACATAAGAAATGCTAGTAGTTCTCTCCCCTTGGGCTAATCAAAATGGTGATTACTAACTAAAAACAAGAAAATGCTTTTGGTGTGGAGCGAGAACTAAAAATTTTTAGGGAAAAAAACTTTCTCACTTACTCGGTTGCTGACCAAGAAATCGGAGTTTGCACATCACTTGTTAGTATTGGCTCATAAATACGCAAGACATAGACTTGGATTTGAAACCTTACATAATTAAAATTTTGAGATCTTACTTTCTTAATAACAAGACTCGTATCATTTAGCTTTAAAAATACAAGACCAATTATCTCATTCGCGTCTTATATTTTCATGCTCCTTTGAGAAGAAATAACATGAAAACTAATTAGAGAGACCACCATTAAGTATGCTAGTAATGAGATGGAAAAGATCTTTAAATCCTAAACAAAGTTCAAGAAATATAAATTTTGAGACAATATTTTAGGGGAAAATAGTGAATGTTAATGCAATTACTCAACAGAAAAATGTGATGAGAATAAGACAAATAACTTAATCACTAGATGGCAAACGTACTTGAGAGAAAGATGTGGTGTTTGATTTTCCATGTTGACCTAAATCCAATATTTAGTTGTCCAAGGCATCTATTAGGAATTTTTCTGATCGTGTTCGAATATACATACCTAATCCTTTTCCTTTGTAGTTTAAGATCAAGATCGTGGTGCTCTTCCCATCTAGACTATTGGAAATTAAAACTCTCAATTTGATCTCGTAAACTCCACGAGATTAGCACACAAGATTATTGAGATAGGAAATACAATAAGTATAAGAAGAACATAAGAAATTAACTTGGTTCGTCGAGCAAACTCGACCTACATCTACAGAAACAATAAGAGAGATTTATTTTGAGGAAAAAAAGTTACAAGAAGAGATCCAACTATCTTTCTATCTCTCGCATCTCTCATAATAAAAAAGGCTCTCTCCTCCATCAATCGTTCTTCTCTCTCATATCATATATAAGAGATATGTATAGTGCTACTATTTCTAAACTTATCAGGATATCACTATCGATATCTAATTTGTATTTCAATTCAATTAGGATGTTGGTCTTTTGACTCAAGTCCAATTGGGACTCTTTGTGATTCCTAGTCACATTTAAATATTTAACGGATGCGAGACATAAACCCAATAATCTCCACATTGGTTTGTATTCGATGAGCCATGCATATTGAAGAAACTCCATTATTCTCGCCATCCACTTCGCAGACATCTATTGCACGTTCACTATCCTCTACTTACCGGGAACAAGTTGTATAATCGTCACCGTCTCCATACTTGAGTACTCATGATTTCTAAACAATGCTCTCTTATGAGCACTCATAATTACTAAATTGTACTTATTTGAATACTTATGATTACTATATCACGCTCTTCACCAAGCGTTCATACTATACCATACTCCATTGAACACTTATGATTATTATACCATGCTCTTTACCTAACACTCATAATCGCTATACCGTGCTCCACCTCGTTCGAAATACCTAGACCACCTAAACACTGACAATCACTTCTGAATTCATACACCAGACAAAAGTGATCGCTACACTGTACTCCATGTTGATAAAAAAAAATCTTGACCTTCTCTAGAGGCCAACATAAATGGTTATACATTAATATGTGTTACACTATGTCCTAGGTAACCGTATCCACACTATAAAGTACTACACCATACCTCATCACTGTGCAATCAACCAATCATCAATCATCCCGATCAATATTGACCATTCGATCACCACTGATCTGTATAAAATCTGCTCCAAACAGTGATTTTGCCCAATTTGTATTCATTACTACATCCAGAATGCCGAAAAATATAGAATTTGACTCTAGAATGAGCTATCTCGATCCATACTTAAATCAGTCACAACCGTCGATCTACTTGTATGAATCCACTTAGCCCTCAGCCACTCCTTTAGGTGTTTGGTGATCTGGAGCCAACAGTAAATTCACCTTCCATCTTGTGAACTCGATTCCAGAGTCATTACCCCGACTCTAATACCACTTGTTGGGAATCAAAACTCTCAATCCAATCTCGCAAACTCTATGAGATCAATACATCGAGATTATTGAGATAGAAAATACAATAAGTACAAGAAGAACACAAGAAATTAATGCAGCTGGGTCGACTAAGTTTGACTTCCATTCATAGGAACAAGATGAGAAATTTATTTTGAGGAAATAACAAAGGCTCTCTCTCTCTCTTCAATTATTCTCTTCTCTTTTATATATATATATATATAGTGCTGCTATTTCTAATCCTATCGGGATTGTACTATTATCATCTAATTGGAGTTGCAATCCAATAGGATACTTGTATTTTAACTCAAATCCAATTGAAACTCTTTGTGATTTCTGTTTACATTTGGAGACTCAACAGATGAAAGATACAAATCCAACATAAATTATATGAATAAATTATATGAATAGGATCCAAAGAGTTTAATCTAGATCTCTCAGTGGTTTATGTGGCAAAAGCAAATCAATGCTTGATAATTGGATATTTTTTTTTTATTATTTTAAAGGAAACTTGTGGATGATAATCTCGATAATTAAATCTACTTATGAGTTTGGATTATTATTATTATTATTATTATTATTATTATTCCTTTTAAGAAAGAGAGTAGGATGTTTATCCCGAGTTACCAAGCCTAATTTTGAATGCAAATTTAGATCATAATAATAGCTTAATTTTGAATGCAAATTTAGATCATAATAATAGCATCCGCAACTGCTAGAGAACCATTCTTCCCTACATTTGAAGGGCATGGGAAATCCAAAAAATAATAATTATCGACTAACTTCATCCCTTACATATTAGCCTAAAGAACTAGAATATATTTAGACTCACCTACAAAGGAAAGAAACCATGAAGTTTCAAATTTCTTTAATTAAAAACAACATGTTTACATATTGTCTATGTGATGATTTTTTCCTTTTATTGGAGCATGGTTTATTAAAAATGAAAACCAAGCTGACTCAATAAAAGGCAGCAACAATATATTTATATTTATATAATTATATTTCGTCTGTGGCACCATCCAGCTCCCATGGCGAAATTCCACAAATTATTACTACAATGCCATGGGAAGCCAAATGAAAAATCTCTAAAGAAAAAAAAAAAAAAA